>CM056059.1:209285847-209848022 GCA_029574335.1 Rana kukunoris | reverse complement strand
CAACGCCACGTCAAGGCCCCAATGATGTTGCTGTCCCATTCATCACACCTTTCACACATCATTCATACAGCCGGGGGTTAACTTCACCACCACGGCCGAGGGTGACACCCCTTACTGGCAGGAGTGCCACCCCCTCACATTCACACAACCCATTCACACTGCACCGTGTGCAGTATCCAAAAATAAACAAAAAAAGCTCTTAACCAGAGCATAAAAATAAACAAAAAAAGCTCTTAACCAGAGCATAAAAATAAAACAAAAAAAGCTCTTAACCAGAGCATAATAATAAACAAAAAAAGCTCTTAACCAGAGCATAATATTAACCAAAAAGAAAATTAATGGGCCTGGCGGGGGCTCCGCCTGGTGCCACGGGTCCTGCCCCTCACTTGCCTGGGGCAGCCACAGATGGGGGGGGGAAGCAGGTTGAGGAGGAGCATCCCACGTCCCTCCCTGGCTGCCTGCATGCCCTCCAGGGCAACCGCTATCCGGGTCTGCACAGCAGTCTGCGCCTCGACAGCAAGGCGCAGGGCATGAACCTCCCCCACAAGTTCGGAGGTGTTTTCTCCTGCAGCTCCCCCAGGCTGGTCAGCGTTGCTGCGCTGTTGACAGCAAGATCCTGGATGGCATCTGTAATATGTCCCGAGGATGCCAGGATGTCGGCCAGGCGCGCCCATCTCCTCCACGACCTCGGCCAGGTGCTGATTTTGCTGGTCCTGCTGTCTGACCAGCTGTTCCGGCAGGACCTTGGATACACCCCTGGTCTTGCACGTCGCCTTGCGGGGAGTGGCAGGGGACCGGGCATAAGGGAGGATGTTGAGGGGCCGGAGATGAGGGGGGGGAAAGAGAGGGACTGGAGAGGTTGGAGGGGGGACACTGAGGGGTTCGCTACAGGTAGAGGGATAGCCTGGGCTGGTCCCGCCAACCCACCATCCTCCTCCACAACAACATATAGGTCCTGGTCCTGGACTATGACACCCTCCTCAACCACCTCCTCCGTTGAGGTGTGCCCACTTCCCTCAAAGTCCTGTTCCAGGGGGGGCAGCCAGAGGGACTGTATCTTCAGGGGATGGATCCTGATGGGCCCTGGCATCAACAGATGGCCCCGCTCCCTCCTGCACATCTGTGGATGACACAAAAGATGCCCATGTTGGTGGACCCACACACTTGGCACATGTTCCCTTCCACCCCCATACATGTACACAACAGATAGAATATAAAACACACTTACCTGTCCTCACGGCTGGCTTCTGGGACTCATAGCCCCCAACTCCTCTACCTGCTCCGTCTGCAGGCAGCGGCAACCACCTTCTCCTCCTCAGTCAGGCGGACAGGGCAGGGTGGGCCCCCTCCAGTGCCCCTGGCATGCCGAGCTATGGCAGCCAGCTTGCCCTTCACATGACGCCGCAGGTCATTCATTTTCTTCTGAATGTCCTGCGGTGTCCGGACCTCATGAGAGAGGGCATTGACCTGGCACGTGACCCTCATAAGTATTTGGTCCCTCCGGACTTGCTGGTCCGGGCACTGTCAGCACCATGGAGCCGCGAGTCATACTTCTCCATGGCCCTCACGACAATGGCCCTCTCCTCTGGGGAGAAATTCTTCTTCCTCCTCTCCTTAACAGCAGTTGTCATCTTGTCCAGCACAAACTTTGGCCGTCACTATCAAAAAAATGGGAGACGTTTGCGCTGCACGGGCGCATGTGTGGGCGCATTATATACCCTGGCGCCGGCGCATCGTAGGGAGGCTTTGCGCATGCGCGCAGAAGGCATCCACGTCACGGCGCGGGTCAACCACGTCATGGCGCGGGTCATCCATGTCACGCGCATGCTCCGTTCGTCCCGGCCTGCATTTGCATGGGTCACGCTTCATTATAATGCAACACGCCCACTTTCCTCCTACTTTGGAGTTGCGCCGGATTACGCCCATGATTTTACGCGGCGCAGGCGCATCTTGGAGCGCATTTACTTAGGGAATACGGTACTTGCCACTCCGTGTTATGTCGGCGTAGTGCATCTGAGATGCGCAACGCCTGCATAATTAGGCGCGCATCTACAAGAATCTGGCCCACTGTCTTTTCACATAGATAATAGATAGATAGATAGATAGATAGATAGATAGATAGATAGATAGATAGATAGATAGATAGATAGATAGACAGATAGATAGATAGATAGATAGATAGATAGATAGATAGATAGATAGATAGATAGATAGATAGATAGATAGATAGATAGATAGATAGATAGATAGATAGATAGATAGATAGATAGATAGATAGATATATAGATAGATAGATAGATAGATAGATAGATAGATAGATAGATAGATAGATAAATAGATCAGGGAGGCTACTAGTTAGTATAGTTAAATTTACAGTTTGTAGAGAATATATTGACATCCCTAGGAGTTGTCAATATATTCATAAACTGTATAACTTAGCTAGTTCTGCTATTAGTATTTGTGAGGCAGGAGATTGTGCTTGATGCTCTAACGTGTTAGTTAACGTGTGCTAGTTAATTGCACATAGACGCATTACCTGTTACTGCAAGTGTGCTATTTATTTGCACAGAAAGGCAGTTGCTGTTAATGCAAGTGGGCTATTGAATTGCACAGAAACGCAGTCGCTCTGACTGTGCGTGTGCTGTTTAATACCACCTTAGCGCATTTGGTGTCACCACACGTGTGCTGTTACATACCACCTGAGCGCAATTAGTGTCACCGCACCTGTGCTGTTATATACCACCTGAGCGCAGTTAGTGTCATTGTACGTGTGCTGTTATATACCACCTGAGCGCATTTGGTGTCACCGCACCTGTGCTGTTATATACCACCTGAGCGCAGTTAGTGTCACTGTACGTGTGCTGTTACATACCACCTGAGCGCATTTAGTGTCACTGCACCTGTGCTGTTATATACCACCTGAGCGCAGGTAGTGTCACTGTACGTGTGCTGTTACATACCACCTGAGCGCAGTTAGTGTCACCGCACCTGTGCTGTTATATACCACCTGAGCGCAGTTAGTATCACTGTACATGTGCTGTTATATACCACCTGAGCACATTTGCTGTCACCACCGCACCTGTGTTGTTATATACCACCTGAGCGCAGTTAGTGTCACTGTACGTGTGCTGTTACATACCACCTGAGCGCAGTTAGTGTCACCGCACCTGTGATGTTATATACCACCTGAGCGCAGTTAGTGTCACTGTACGTGTGCTGTTATATACCACCTGACGCGATTTGGTGTCACCGCACCTGTGCTGTTATATACCACCTGAGCGCAGTTAGTGTCACTGTATGTGTGCTGTTACATACCACCTGAGCGCAGTTAGTGTCACCGCACCTGTGCTGTTATATACCACCTGAGCGCAGTTAGTGTCACTGTACCTGTGCTGTTATATACCACCTGAGCGCATTTGGTGTCACCGCACCTGTGCTGTTATATACCACCTGAGCGCAGTTAGTGTGCTTTTACATACCACCTGAGCGCAGTTAGTGTCACCACACCTGTGCTGTTATATACCACCTGAGCGCAGTTAGTGTCACTGTACGTGTGCTGTTATATACCACCTGAGCGCATTTGGTGTCACCGCACCTGTGCTGTTATATACCACCTGAGCGCAGTTAGTGTCACTGTACGTGTGCTGTTATATACCACCTGAGCGCATTTGGTGTCACCGCACGTGTGCTGTTATATACCACCTGAGCGCAGTTAGTGTCACTGTACTGTGCTGTTACATACCACCTGAGCGCAGTTAGTGTCACCGCACCTGTGCTGTTATATACCACCTGAGCGCAGTTAGTGTCACTGTACGTGTGCTGTTATATACCACCTGAGCGCATTTGGTGTCACCGCACGTGTGCTGTTATATACCACCTGAGCGCAGTTAGTGTCACTGTACGTGTGCTGTTATATACCACCTGAGCGCATATGGTGTCACCCGCACCTGTGCTGTTACATACCACCTGAGCGCAGTTAGTGTCACTGTACGTGTGCTGTTACATACCACCTGAGCGCAGTGAGTGTCACCGCACCTGTGCTGTTATATACCACCTGAGCACAGTTAGTGTCACTGTAGGTGTGCTGTTATATACCACCTGAGCGCATTTGGTGTCACCGCACCTGTGCTGTTATATACCACCTGAGCGCAGTTAGTGTCACTGTACGTGTGCTGTTACATACCACCTGAGCGCATTTAGTGTCACCGCACCTGTGCTGTTATATACCACCTGAGCGCAGTTAGTGTCACTGTACGCGTGCTGTTACATACCACCTGAGCGCAGTTAGTGTCACCGCACCTGTGCTGTTATATACCACCTGAGCGCAGTTAGTGTCACTGTACGTGTGCTGTTATATACCACCTGAGCGCATTTGCTGTCACCGCACCTGTGTTGTTATATACCACCACCTGAGCGCAGTTAGTGTCACTGTACGTGTGCTGTTACATACCACCTAAACGCGCAGTTAGTGTCACCGCACCTGTGCTGTTATATACCACCTGAGCGCAGTTAGTGTCACTGTACGTGTGCTGTTATATACCACCTGAGCGCATTTGGTGTCACCGCACCTGTGCTGTTATATACCACCTGAGCGCAGTTAGTGTCACTGTATGTGTGCTGTTACATACCACCTGAGCGCAGTTAGGGTCACCGCACCTGTGCTGTTATATACCACCTGAGCGCAGTTAGTGTCAGTGTACGTGTGCTGTTATATACCACCTGAGTGCATTTGGTGTCACCGCACCTGTGCTGTTATATACCACCTGAGCGCAGTTAGTGTCACTGTACGTGTGCTGTTACATACCACCTGAGCGCAATTAGTGTCACCGCACCTGTGCTGTTATATACCACCTGAGCGCAGTTAGTGTCACTGTACGTGTGCTGTTATATACCACCTGAGCGCATTTGGTGTCACCGCACCTGTGCTGTTATATACCACCTGAGCGCAGTTAATGTCACTGTACGTGTGCTGTTATAAACCACCTGAGCGCATTTAGTGTCACCGCACCTGTGCTGTTATATACCACCTGAGCGCAGTTAGTGTCACTGTACGTGTGCTGTTACATACCACCTGAGCGCAGTTAGTGTCACCGCACCTGTGCTGTTTATACCACCTGAGCGCAATTAGTGTCACTGTACGTGTGCTGTTATATACCACCTGAGCGCATTTGGTGTCACCGCACCTGTGCGGTTATATACCACCTGAGCGCAGTTAGTGTCACTGTACGTGCTGTTACATACCACCTGAGCGCATTTAGTGTCACCGCACCTGTGCTGTTATATACCACCTGAGCGCAGTTAGTGTCACTGTACGTGTGCTGTTACATACCACCTGAGCGCATTTGGTGTCACCGCACCTGTGCTGTTATATACCACCTGAGCGCAGTTAGTGTCACTGTACGTGTGCTGTTACATACCACCTGAGCGCAATTAGTGTCACCGCACCTGTGCTGTTATATACCACCTGAGCGCAGTTTGTGTCACTGTACGTGTGCTGTTATATTCCACCTGAGCGCATTTGGTGTCACCGCACCTGTGCTGTTATATACCACCTGAGCGCAGTTAGTGTCACTGTACGTGTGCTGTTACATACCACCTGAGCACAGTTTGTGTGACTCCGCTTGTGCTGTTACATACCACCTGAACGCAGTTGGTGTCACTGCGCTTGTGCTGTTACATACCACCTGAACGCATAAATATGTCTGGAAGGACAACAAAGAGAGGCAGAGAGTCACGAGGGCA
Organism: Rana kukunoris; assembly: GCA_029574335.1. Taxonomy (NCBI): domain Eukaryota; kingdom Metazoa; phylum Chordata; class Amphibia; order Anura; family Ranidae; genus Rana; species Rana kukunoris. The sequence goes on along the minus strand of CM056059.1, from coordinate 209,842,280 downwards.
AGCAGGCTCTGCATGTAGAGGTAACGCTGGTAGTGGATGTGGTGCTTCCTCTTTAGCATGTGGCCGTGGCCGTGGCCGCTCGTCTTTCTTTTCGGGAGCTGGCCATGTTGAGCCTCAACATGCAGAGAAATTAGTAGAGTGGATGGCCAAGCCGTCCTCATCCTCCTCATCCTCTCTCACACAGACTGATCAAAGTTTATCTGGCAAAGCAGCTGCCAAGGCGTCCTCTTCCCTCTGCACAATGGCTTCACACAATACTTCCCTAGTACCACCATGTCCTCCTGAGGAGTCCCCCGAACTGTTTCAACACAGTGTTGGGTACATGCTGCAGGAAGATGCGCAGCGTTTTGAAGACTCCGATGATGGAACACTGATAGAGGAAGGCATTGATGTGAGCCCAGGGAGAGGGGGTGGCCGAGAGGGACAGCGATTTGTCAGTGATGATGTTCCCCCAGCTGGAGCATACTGCCAGGTTGTTGACAGTGATGAGGAGGGAGGGGATGATGAGGTCACTGACTCTACCTGGGTGCCTGATAGGAGAGAGGAGGAGGAGGAGGATGAGGAGGAGGAGGACGAGGCACAGGCACATCTCCAAAGAGGCAGGATGCCCTCCAGGGATCAGCTTAAGGTCACACCCACTGCATTACAGCGCACATCTACGGCGCTTGTGCATGGCGCTGATGTGTCTGACCGGTACAGCAAAAGTTCTTTGGTGTGGGCCTTTTTTGAAACATGTCCACAAGATCGTACCTTTGCTATTTGCAACTTATGTCGCAAGCGTATCTCGCGTGGCCAAAACATCAACCGCCTGGATACCACATGCTTGTCCAGACATATGTCGACCTGCCATGCAGCTCGTTGGCAAGCACACCAGAAAGACCCACACCAAAGACAAAAGCGTACCCCCCTTGCCCTTCTGGGACCTCCAACCCCAGTAGACCCCCAGTCCTCTCTGAAGCCTGCAGTGAAGGTGTAGAAATAGGTGTGTCACAAGCTAGTAGTAGCGGTCAATCTACTGATAGTACCAGGCAAATTTCCCTGCCCCACTGCTGCAGCGCCGAAAGAAGTACAATCCCAGCCACCCACATGCCCAGCAGTTGAATGCTAGCTTAGCGAAATTGCTAGCACTTCAACTGCTACCTTTTCAGTTGGTAGATTCTGCCTCCTTCCGTGAGTTTGTGCAATGTGCAGTACCTCAGTGGCAAGTACCAAAACGCCACTTTTTCTCACGGAAGGCTATTCCGGCTCTCTACCGGCATGTGGAAGGCAATGTCCATGCCTCGCTGGACAGGGCGGTCAGTGGTAAGGTGCATATTACCGCTGACTCATGGTCCAGCAGGCATGGACAGGGACGTTACCTGTCTTTTACGGCGCATTGGGTGACTCTGCTGGCAGCTGGGAAGGACGCAGGGCAAGGTCCAGTAGTTTTGGAGGTTGTTCCGCCACCACGCCTCCAAAACATTACTACTGCTTGTGACACACCTCTCTCCTCCACCCCCTTCTTTTCTTCTTCCTCTGTGGCCTCTTCCTGTGGTTATGTTTTCCTCCGAACCAGCCGTGCTCCATAGGCGTACGAGGGGATACGCAGGAATGCAGGCCAAGAGATGCCATGCGGTGCTAGAGCTGGTGTGCTTGGGAGACAGGAGCCACACTGGGGAAGAGGTTTTGTCAGCTCTGCAGTAGTGTTGAGCAGAATATGCCATATTCGAATTCGCGATATATCTCGAATATATTGTCGAATATTCGTGATATATTCGCTAAATACGAATATTCGTGATATTTTTTGAAAGAGAAATCATTGCGAATTTTCGCTATTGCGAATTGCGAATTGCGAATATTCGAGAAATGCGGAGGGAGCACTCTGATTGGCTCAGAATATTCGTGATATGTTGCAATACAAAATAATTGAGAATATTCGGCAAATGTGTAAGGAGCACTCTGATTGGCTCAGAATATTCGTGATATGTTGCAATACAAAATAATTGAGAATATTCGGCAAATGTGTAAGGAGCACTCTGATTGGCTCAGAATATTCTTGATATTTTATCGTAATTTCGCAAAAATGCGAATGAGAAATTTATTGCGGAATTTCTACAGTAACACTCTGAAATCGAATATATGTGTAATTTTATTTAAAAACAGTATTGCGAATTTCTCGAGTGCGCTTGCGCAATCGCGCGAACAACACGCACGCGCGACTACTTCCTGGAACTTGGACACTTGCCAGTTTCATTTTCCATAGGTAGCTGTTTTTGGTCTATTTCCACAACTTTAATTGGAAAGATGGTTGGAAGCAACCTTTCAAGAGCTGAGGAGAACATTTTGATCAGTGTGAGTATTTGAATTATCTTTACCTGCATTTTAGACTAGTTTAAAAGTTAGTATATAAGATCAGATATTAGTATTTCCCAAACAATTTGTCTCCTGGTGTTACAAAACTACAAGTCCCAGCATGCCTGTACAGCTGCAGACACCCTGCTTGGTAAATGTGTATTTAGGCACTTTCCTTGCTATTTTGAATAATGAATTTAACATGTTGTGCACACCGGGCTAATTTGTTCAGATTTGGTGTTTACGAGACTAAAACTTTTTTTTGGCTAGAAAATTACTTAAAACCCCCAAACATTATATATATATTTTTTTCTAACACCCTAGAGCAGGGGTCTCCAAACTTTTTACTTCGAGGGCCACATTCTATATTTTACTCATATCCGCGGGCCGGAAAAATAATTTAACTAAATAAATCCACAGTAGAAGAAGAATAGCATTTTACTTACTGTTGACAGCAGAACTGGATGATGGTCCTGTCGTCTAATAAAACGATGGAGCATCATTCAGCGGGTTTAACTACCAGCGTGCATTGAGGTTTTACATCCGTGTCCTCACCAGTCTCCCCCACATCTGTGTCCCCACATTCGTGTCCCCATACATCTGTGTCCCCACAATGGTGTCCCCATACATCTGTGTCCCCACATTGGTGTCCCCATACCTCTGTGTCCCCACATTGGTGTCCCCCATACAACTGTGTCCCCACATTGGTGTCCCCATACATCTGTGTACCCACATTGGTGTCTCCATACATCTGTGTCCCCACATTGGTGTCCCCATACATCTGTGTCATCACATTGGTGTCCCCACACATCTGCGCCCCCCACCAGTCTCCTCATACACTGTTGTCCCCACACATCTGTGTCCCCACACTGGTGTCCCCACACATCTGTGCCCCCCACCAGTCTCCTCATACACTTTTGTCCCCACACATCTGTGTCCCCACACTGGTGTCCCCACACATCTGTCTCCTCACATTGGTGTCCCCATACATCTGTGTCATCACATTGGTGTCCCCATACATCTGTGTCATCACATTGGTGTCCCCACACATCTGTGTCCCCACACTGGTGTCCCCTCACATCTGTGCCCCCCACCAGTGTCCTCATACACTTTTGTCCCCACACATCTGTGTCCCCACACTGGTGTCCCCACACATCTGTCTCCTCACATTGGTGTCCCCATACATCTGTGTCATCACATTGGTGTCCCCATACATCTGTGCCCCCCACCAGTCTCCTCATACACTTTTGTCCCCACACATCTGTGTCCCCACACTGGTGTCCCCTCACATCTGTGCCCCCACCAGTCTCCTCATACACTTTTGTCCCCACACATCTGTGTCCCCACACTGGTGTCCCCACACATCTGTCTCCTCACATTGGTGTCCCCATACATCTGTGTCATCACATTGGTGTCCCCATACATCTGTGCCCCCCACTAGTCTCCTCATACACTTTTGTCCCCACACATCTGTGTCCCCACACTGGTGTCCCCACACATCTGTCTCCTCACATTGGTGTCCCCATACATCTGTGTCATCACATTGGTGTCCCCACACATCTGTGCCCCCCACCAGTCTCCTCATACACTTTTGTCCCCACACATCTGTGTCCCCACACTGGTGTCCCCACACATCTGTGCCCCCCACCAGTCTCCTAATACACTTTTGTCCCCACACATCTGTGTCCCCACACTGGTGTCCCCATACATCTGTGTACCCACACTGGTGTCCCCATACATCTGTGTCGTCACATTGGTGTCCCCATACATGTGTCATCACATTGGTGTCCCCATACATCTGTGTCATCACATTGGTGTCCCCATACATCTGTGTCATCACATTGGTGTCCCCATACATCTGTGTCCCCACATTGGTGTCCCCATACATCTGTGTCATCACATTGGTGTCCCCATACATCTGTGTCCTCACATTGGTGTCCCCATACATCTGTGTCATCACATTGGTGTCCCCATACATCTGTGTCCTCACATTGGTGTCCCCATACATCTGTGTCCCCACATTGGTGTCCCCATACATCTGTGTCCCCACATTGGTGTCCCCATACATCTCTGTGTCCCCACATTGGTGTCCCCATACATCTGTGTCCTCACATTGGTGTCCCATACATCTGTGTCCCCACATTGGTGTCCCCATACATCTGTGTCCCCACATTGGTGTCCCCATACATCTGTGCCCCCACATTGGTGTCCCCATACATCTGTCTCATCACATTGGTGTCCCCATACATCTGTGTCATCACATTGGTGTCCCCATACATCTGTTTTTTGGCAGAATTTCGGAACATGCTTTACAAGCGCTGTGATTGGTTCATTCTGAAATCGAATAATCGAGATATTTTATCGAAATGTCACAAAATGCGAATGATAAATTCCTTTCTTGAATTTTCGACAGTAACACTCTGAAATCGAATATATGTGTTATTTCACCTAAAAACAGTATTGCGAGATTCTCGTGCGCGCTTGCGCAATCGCGCGAACAACACGCACGCGCGACTACTTCCTGGAACTTGGACACTTGACTTGCCAGTTTCATTTTCCATAGGTAGTTGATGTTGGTCTAGTGCCCAGATTTCTTTTCTCAAAAAAATGGTCGGGAGTAATCTGACACCAAGTGAGGAGAATTTGCTGATCTCTGTGAGTATTTGAATTATCTTTACCTGCATTTTAGACTAGTTTAAAAGTTAGTATATAAGATCAGATATTAGTATTTCCCAAACAATTTGTCTCCTGGTGTTACAAAACTACAAGTCCCAACATGCCTGTGCAGCTGCAGACACCCTGCTTGGTAAATGTGTATTTAGGCACTTTCCTTGCTATTTTGAATAATGAATTTAACATGTTGTGCACACCGGGCTAATTCGTTCAGATTTGGTGTTTACGAGACTAAAACTTTTTTTTGGCTAGAAAATTACTTAAAACCCCCAAACATTATATATATATTTTTTTCTAACACCCTAGAGCAGGGGTCTCCAAACTTTTTACTTCGAGGGCCACATTCTATATTTTACTCATATCCGCGGGCCGGAAAAATAATTTAACTAAATAAATCCACAGTAGAAGAAGAATAGCATTTTACTTACTGTTGACAGCAGAACTGGATGATGGTCCTGTCGTCTAATAAAACGATGGAGCATCATTCAGCGGGTTTAACTACCAGCGTGCATTGATGTTTTACATCCGTGTCCTCACCAGTCTCCCCCACATCTGTGTCCCCACATTCGTTTCCCCATACATCTGTGTCCCCACAATGGTGTCCCCATACATCTGTGTCCCCACATTGGTGTCCCCATACATCTGTGTCCCCACATTGGTGTCCCCATACAACTGTGTCCCCACATTGGTGTCCCCATACATCTGTGTACCCACATTGGTGTCTCCATACATCTGTGTCCCCACATTGGTGTCCCCATACATCTGTGTCATCACATTGGTGTCCCCACACATCTGCGCCCCCCCCACCAGTCTCCTCATACACTGTTGTCCCCACACATCTGTGTCCCCACACTGGTGTCCCCACACATCTGTGCCCCCCACCAGTCTCCTCATACACTTTTGTCCCCACACATCTGTGTCCCCACACTGGTGTCCCCTCACATCTGTGCCCCCCACCAGTGTCCTAATACACTTTTGTCCCCACACATCTGTCTCCTCACATTGGTGTCCCCACACATCTGTCTCCTCACATTGGTGTCCCCATACATCTGTGTCATCACATTGGTGTCCCCATACATCTGTGTCATCACATTGGTGTCCCCATACATCTGTGTCATCACATCTGTGTGCCCACACTGGTGTCCCCACACATCTGTGGCCCCACCAGTCTCCTCATACATCTGTGCCCCCACATTGGTGGGGACTCAGATGTATGGGGACACCCATGTGGGGACACAGATGTATGAGGAGAGTGGTGGGGTAACAGATGTATGAGGAGACTGGTGGGGGTCACAGATGTGTGGGTACCCAGATGTGTGAGGACACAAGTGTGGGGACATAGATGTGTTGGGAGACTGGTGGGGCACACATGAAGTGTGGGGACACCAATGTGGGTAAACAGATGTATGAGGAGACTGCTGGGGACACAGATGTATGAGGAGACTGGTGGGGGTCACACATGTGTGGGGACACCAGTGTGGGGACCCAGATGTGTGCGGACACAAGTGTGGGGACATAGATGTGTGGGGAGACTGGTGGGGACACTGATGTGGGGACACAGATGTATGAGGAGACTGCTGGGGACATAGATGTATGAGGACACTGTTGGGGACACCGATGTGTGGGGACACAAGTGTGGGAACACTGATTTGTGGGGAGACTGTTGGGGATACAGATGTATGGGGACACTAATGTGGGGACACAGATCTATGAGGAGACTGCTGGTGGGGCAACAGATGTGTGGAGACACAAGTGTGGGGACACTGATTTGTGGGGAGGCTGGTGGGGACACAGATGTATGGGGACACCTGTCTCCCCACAAATCAGTGTCCCCACACTTGTGTCCCCACACATCTGTGACTCCACCAGTCTCCTCATACATCTATGTCCCCACACATCTGTGACTCCACCAGTCTCCCCATAAATCAGTGTCCCAACACTTGTGTCCCCACACATCTGTGTCCACACACTGGTATCCCCACACATCTGGCTCCCCACACTGGTGTCCCCACAATTATCTGTCCCCACACTGTTGTCCCCACACATCTATCCCCACACATCTGTTTCCCTACCAGTCTCCTCATACATCTGTGTCCCCACATTGGTGTCCCCATACATCTGTTTGCCCAATAGTCTCACCACACATCTGTGTCCCCATTAGGGCACCCCCTACTGCTGTCCCCATTAAACCCCCCTCCACTGGTGTCCCCATTAGAGAACCCCCCCACTGGTGTCCCCATTAGAGAACCCCCCCACTGGTGTCCCCTTTAGAGAACCCCCCCACTGGTGTCCCCATAAGAGCACCACCCCCTACTTGTCACTTGTATCCCCATTAGAGCACCTCCCACTTGTGTCCCCATCAAATTATCAGCACCCTGAAGTTTGTGCCATATCAGAGCCATTCAGCCACCCTCCACAGTAGTGTACAGTAATCATCTCGCATCACCCCCCCTCCCTCCTCCATGCATGTTTACTTTACTAGCGCGTCAGACATTACACACACTGGCTGGCTGTTCAGACCTGCTGCACTTCCCGACTCCCGCCACGCCTTAATACACACTCGTTAGGTTAACAGCGAGGCGGGAGGGGGAGCAGGGCGTTGTGGCAACGGGTCTAAAACAAATCATTGGCTGCTAGGATGCCCGTGGACCCAGCAGCCGACACAAACACAGTGAGACGCCGGAGAGATTGCGGGACCTGCGCTGCATATTGTTAGGGACGAATATTCAGCGCAGGTTCCACAACTAACTGGTGGACCAGTGACTCCAGCTGCGTGCCGGAGAAAATGGCCTGGCGGGCCGGATGTGGCCCGCGGGCCGTACTTTGGTGACCCCTACCCTAGAGAATGAAATGGTAATCATTGCAATATTTCTTGCCACACCGTATTTGCGCAGCGGTCTTACAAGCGCTCTTTTTTCGGAAAAAAAAATCTTTTTTTTGAATTTGAAAATAACACAACAATAAATTTTGCACAATTTTTTTAGATTTTGTGAAAGATAAAGTTACGCCGAGTAAAATGATACCCAACAGGTCACGTCACGCTCAAAAATTCTGCCCGCTCGTGGCATGGCGTCAAACTTTCACCCTTAAAAATTCTCGATAGGTGATTATTTAAAAATTCAACAGGTTGCATTTTTTCAGCTAAAGAGTAGCTCTAGGGCTAAAATTATTGCTCTTGCTCTAACGATCGCGCCGATAACTCACTTGTGTGGTTTGAACACCATTTTCATATGCGGGCGCTACTCGCTTATGCGTCGCTGTTTCCTAAACGGAGCCTACAGCTGTTGCAAAACAGCTCCCCGTTATTACCGGACAGCCATTAACTGTCCAGCCATGCTCCTAGTTAAAGTTTAATTCTTGTACAGCTGGTGACGGGGAGCTACATGGTGTATCAGAGCATGCTGGTAGTTGTAGTTTTAAAATAACATCAACTCCATTATTTATTCTAAATTAATTCATCTAAAAGTCTAAAAAATGGCAAGATATAAAATCTGTCATGTTAACCCTGTCATTGATTAATAAGGCGAGAATGCTCTCAATGTTGAATAACATAGATTTCCGTCATATATCCATAAGGTTTTAAACAAAAGTATTCTAATATACTTTGTTCTTCATCTTGCAGACGTTCCTGGCAAAGGGGTATGATAAGCTGCAGAGTCAGGCAGAAAAGAAGGAGGTGGTGAGCTACGTCCAAGAACTATTAGCAGGACATCCTGGCGGGCCACCGGATCGCATGGCCATTGTCAAGAAGTGGTCCGACCTTAAAAGGCGGCATATGGACCGGGTCAGGCGTCTCCGTGCTAAATTTCACCCAGGTAAGTTATTGTTGACAGTTATGTTTTTTTTATCTATAGTGTATTTTCTGCGTGTACTCTAGAGAGGAGACGGACTGCAGGATTTGGGAGTAGACAGGCCTCCCCCAGAGGCAATATGCCACCTTTCTCCATGCCCCTGGTGACAATGGCGTGTGAGAGGGGGTCCTCACATACAGCCCGTCCTACCTGCTCCGCTTTGAAGGCCAACGTGGCAGAGGGACTCCCTATAAGGTAGTGAGAGGATTTGCCCGCTCAAATAGCCCCGTTAGTCCTTCGCTTCTCTTTTTAGAGACCGCGTGGTCAGAGTGCGCGCATGTTAACCCAATTTTCTAGTGCGCGTGTAAGTGTGGTGGTTTTTGTGGGAGGGGGGTAGGCGTACTAAGCGCAGGCTTACCTCGCATAGCACTCCCACCGAGGCCGGGCTGAGACCACCAAACTCAATTAACATGTAGCCGAGAGCGGGATCAGAACCCCTAGCTGCAGAGGTGAATGGCTTGTCAGCGCAGTGGCAATCGCGTTGACCCACCGCAGCTCCTTTGTTGACAGTTATTTAAGGCTCATATGTAATTAATGTAAGGGCAGATGTTATTAACCCAGACGCCATGTTGTGGTAACATATATCACCACCAGCCAAGGTATTCATAGCACTGTTGGAAAAAGACATGGGACAGCAGACAGCAACACAGAAGTTATGTGGGAACATATATTTCCCATTGCTTTGCATGGGACTTTATACAAAAACCACGACCATCACAAATGGGGGTAGTTAATGGATAAATTAACTATCCTATGCTTTAAGTGGACGTGTAAGTAACATGTGACCAAGTGTTATCGAAATATCTACAGCTGTTATGAAGTAACATGTATTTCCCATAGAGTTGAATGGGAATTTAAAGAAAAACCACCACCATGGAAAATGGTGGAGGGTAAGGCTTAAATCACCTATACAATGTTGGTGGCTGACATATAAGTAACCTGTGTGCCAAGTTTCATGTAAATAACTTTTGCCGTTTGGACGTGATGCTGGAACATACATACATACATACAGACACGTTGAGTTTTATATATATAGATTCCCACTATATTCCTGTGTTAGGCATGGGGTTTTCATAGTAATCCCGTGTGATCCATCAGGCCCTTTTTTTTTAACATGATATCGTCTGAACAAAACAAAGGAGACAAAAACAGCTCATTTTACCATGGTGGCAGACCAGCTCACGCTCAGTCCCCTGTAGTGCCCACAAGACCCTTTAATATAACATTTACCCATTGGCTAACTGTCTATATAAATTAATTTGTATTCATATACAATACAGCAGAGCACACCGAATTTGCATACGTCATTAGAAAATATTTTTCTAATATATGAACATTGTGTTATTCTAGGAGCTCCGCTACCAACTGTGCGAAACAAGCGCAAAAGGTGCCAGGACACAGATGAGGAGGAAGAAGAGAGGATGTCCTTGAGGAGGATGTGCCAGAGGAGGATGAGGCAGAGGAGGGAGGGATGAGGATCAGCCAGGGACCTCCCAATCGACAGCCACCGCTCCTGTTATGGAGGATGTCCCCCCCCCAAATAGTGCCGACATATCAGATGGCAGTATGCTGGTGGCTGGAGAGGTGGAGGTGCCTCTAACTGGAGCTCCGTTTAGCCTCCTTCAGGAAGGTAAAGATGTGCACAAAGATTAATAACATTTCAACAATAGAATGTAGATATAAAAATGGAAAACATCTAAAGCGCACCCGTCAGATTGCAGAACCATAATAAGGTATTTATGCTAGAAGTATACAGGTATGGCAATATTATTAGGCAAGTTGTATTTTTGAGGATTCATTGTATTATTGAACAACAACCATGTTCTCAATGAACCTCAAAAACTCAATAATATCACAGCTGAATATTTTTGAAAGTAGTTTTTTTTTTTTTTTAGTGTTAGCTATTTTAGGGGGATATCTGTGTGTGCAGGTGAGTACTAGTACTGTGCTGAATTATTAGGCAACCTAACAAAATAAAAATATATATACCCATTTCAATTATTTATTTTTAACAGTGAAACCAATATAACATCTCAACATTCCCAAATATACATTTCTGACATTCAAAAACAAAACTAAACAAAATCAGTGACCAATATAGCCACCTTTCTTTGCAAGGACACTCATGCAGCCTGCCATCCATGGATTCTGTCAGTGTTTTGATCTGTTCACCATCAACATTGCGTGCAGCAGCAACCGCAGCCTCCCAGACAATGTTCAGAGAGGTGTACTCTTTTCCCTCTTTGTAAATCTCACATTTGATGATGGACCACAGGTTCTTCTCAATGGGGTTCGGATCAGGTGAACAAGGAGGCCATGTCATTCGTTTTTTTTCTTTAATACACTTTCTTGCCAGGCACGCTGTGGAGTACTTGGACACGTGTGATGGAGCATTGTCCTTCATGAAAATCATGGTTTTCTTGAAGGATGCAGACTTCTTCCTGTACCACTGCTTGAAGAAGGGGTCTTCCAGAAACTGGCAATAGGACTGGGAGTTGAGCTTCACTCCATCCTCAACCCCAAAAGGCCCCACAAGCTCATCTTTGATGATACCAGCCCAAACCAGTACTCCACCTCGACCTTGCTGCCGTCTGAGTCGGACTGGAGCTCTCTGCCCTTTACCAATACAGCCACTGGCCCATTCCTTTGGTCCATCAAGACTCACTCTCATTTCAGCAGTCCATACAACGGTAGAAAAATCAGTCTTGAGATATTTCTTGGCCCAGTCTTGACGTTTCAGCTTGTGGGTCTTATTCAGTGTTGGTCGTCTTTCAGCCTTTCTTACCTTGGCCATGTCTCTGAGTATTGCACACCTTGTGCTTTTGGGCACTCCAGTGATGTTGCAGCTCTGAAATATGGCCAAACTGGTGGCAAGTGGCATGTTGGCAGCTGCACGCTTGACTTTTCTCAGTTCATGGGCACTTATTTTGCGCCTTGGTATTTCCACACGCGTCTTGCGACCCTGTTGACTATTTTGAATGAAATGCTTGATTGTTCGATGATCACGCTTCAGAAGCTTTTCAATTTTAAGAGTGCTGCATCCCTCTGCAAGATATCACACTATTTTTGACTTTTCAGAGACTGTCAAGTCCTTCTTTTGACCCATTTTGCCAAAGGAAAGGAAGTTGACTAATAATTATGCACACCTGATATAGAGTGTTGATGTCATTAGACCACACACCTTCTCATTACAGAGTTCTACATTACCTAATATGCCTAATTGGTAGTAAGCTTTCGAGCCTATACAGCTTGGAGTAAGACAACATGCATAAAGAGGAAGATGTGGTCCAATTACTCATTTGTGTATAGACATGATAATGATTGATTAATAAGCAAAAGAAATATTTTATTTATTTGTTAAGGGTCTTTGAAAACAAATTGTTTTTTCTTCTATCCTAACAGATGTAAATGATTTGGAGGGTTATGAGGCCAATGAAAACAAAATAATGGAGAGGATTTTTGCTAATCGGCGGCAAATTGACTACCTCCTAAAGCAAAATAAAGAGCTGGAGAAGGAGCACGCCAAAGTGATGGAAAAACGGAAAAAAACAGTGAAACGTATGAAGCTTCACCTTCAGGAATAATTTTTTGAATAAAAAGCTTTATTTTTTTGAAATGTTTCCTTTGTTCTTGAGATAGATTTTTAGGTTTTTCAACACATCTAACTTCACATCTAAAACATCAACATCAACACATCAAACTTCATAATAAGCAAAATCATTTTATACTAATATTTTATTTAACACAAACCTAGGATAAACTAAAGTACACACACACAGTCACGACGAACACAAACTAAACTGTTTTAAAATGAACATAACAAAAGCAACAATAGATATAGATATAGAGAGAGAGAGAGCGAGAAAGAGAGAGAGAGAGTGCAGATTTGCTCTTGCATACAGGCTAATGGTTGCAGTAAAAAGGCCGCAAATCAGGGCTTAACATAAAGTTTATTGTTCTATTAACACTTGCTGTTTCGATCCAGTCTGGTAGCTTGTAGCGTTGGCTCTTGGTGGATCCGCTGTGCCATAGAGGACATGAAGCAATACTCAGCATTGAGGCAGCAGCAGTAGTATTAAAATGTAATGTGACTAGAAAAGACAAAATTTCAGGGTAAATTGTGCGGCGTGGTCATGCCGCCACCAATACTACTGACTGGAGACGGTGCCCCTGGAGATGTAAATGTGATCCAACCGTGTTTTCAATCCAGTTCGGTCCATTGCCCCATCAAAAACTGCTCCATCGAAAACTAGCCCATCAAAAATGCACCATAAAAACGAGGGCTGCGCATCTTCACCCGTCTCACGATTCGATGCAATTACGATTATCAAGTCCACGATTCGATTCGATTCCGCGATGCATCACGATTGCAGCGCAAGTGCGCATGGCTCTCCCCCCTAAATACTAAAGGAGATGGTCAGAGACTGCAGACACAGTACAGCAGATTGTCATAGACTGCAGACATAGTACAGGAGATGGTCAGAGACTGCAGACATAGTACATGAGATGTTCAGACTGCAGACATAGTACATGAGATTGTCAGAGACTGCAGACATAGTACAGGAGATTGTCATAGACTGCAGACATAGTACATGAGATGGTCAGACTGCAGACATAGTACAGGAGATTGTCATAGACTGCAGACATAGTACATGAGATGGTCAGACTGCAGACATAGTACATGAGATGGTCAGACTGCAGACATAGTACATGAGATGGTCAGACTGCAGACATAGTACAGGAAATGGTCAGACTGCAGACATAGTACATGAGATGGTCAGACTGCAGACAAAGTACAGGAGATTGTCAGAGACTGTAGACATAGTACAGGAGATTGTCATAGACTGCAGACATAGTACATGAGATGGTCAGACTGCAGACAAAGTACAGGAGATTGTCAGAGACTGTAGACATAGTACAGGAGATTGTCAGAGACTGCAGACATAGTACATGAGATGATCAGAGACTGCAGACATAGTACAGGAGATTGTCATAGACTGCAGACATAGTACAGGAGATTGTCATAGACTGCAGACATAGTATAGGAGATGGTCAGAGACTGCAGACATAGTACAGGAGATTGTCATAGACTGCAGACATAGTACATGAGATGATCAGAGACTGCAGACATAGTACAGGAGATTGTCATAGACTGCAGACATAGTACATGAGATGGTCAGACTGCAGACATAGTACAGGAGATTGTCATAGACTGCAGACATAGTACATGAGATGGTCAGACTGCAGACATAGTACATGAGATGGTCAGACTGCAGACATAGTACATGAGATGGTCAGACTGCAGACATAGTACAGGAAATGGTCAGACTGCAGACATAGTACATGAGATGGTCAGACTGCAGACAAAGTACAGGAGATTGTCAGAGACTGTAGACATAGTACATGAGATGATCAGAGACTGCAGACATAGTACAGGAGATTGTCATAGACTGCAGACATAGTACATGAGATGGTCAGACTGCAGACATAGTACAGGAGATTGTCATAGACTGCAGACATAGTACATGAGATGGTCAGACTGCAGACATAGTACATGAGATGGTCAGACTGCAGACATAGTACAGGAAATGGTCAGACTGCAGACATAGTACATGAGATGGTCAGACTGCAGACAAAGTACAGGAGATTGTCAGAGACTGTAGACATAGTACAGGAGATTGTCAGAGACTGCAGACATAGTACATGAGATGATCAGAGACTGCAGACATAGTACAGGAGATTGTCATAGACTGCAGACATAGTACAGGAGATTGTCATAGACTGCAGACATAGTATAGGAGATGGTCAGAGACTGCAGACATAGTACAGGAGATTGTCATAGACTGCAGACATAGTACATGAGATGGTCAGACTGCAGACATAGTACAGGAGATTGTCATAGACTGCAGACATAGTACATGAGATGGTCAGACTGCAGACATAGTACATGAGATGGTCAGACTGCAGACTGCAGACATAGTACATGAGATGGTCAGACTGCAGACATAGTACAGGAAATGGTCAGACTGCAGACATAGTACAGGAGATTGTCATAGACTGCAGACATAGTACAGGAGATTGTCAGAGACTGCAGACATAGTACATGAGATGATCAGAGACTGCAGACATAGTACAGGAGATTGTCATAGACTGCAGACATAGTACAGGAGATGGTCAGAGACTGCAGACATAGTACATGAGATGATCAGAGACTGCAGACATAGTACAGGAGATTGTCATAGACTGCAGACATAGTACAGGAGATGATCAGAGACTGCAGACATAGTACAGGAGATTGTCATAGACTGCAGACATAGTATAGGAGATGGTCAGAGACTGCAGACATAGTACAGGAGATTGTCATAGACTGCAGACATAGTACATGAGATGGTCAGACTGCAGACATAGTACAGGAGATTGTCATAGACTGCAGACATAGTACATGAGATGGTCAGACTGCAGACATAGTACATGAGATGGTCAGACTGCAGACTGCAGACATAGTACATGAGATGGTCAGACTGCAGACATAGTACAGGAAATGGTCAGACTGCAGACATAGTACAGGAGATTGTCATAGACTGCAGACATAGTACAGGAGATTGTCAGAGACTGCAGACATAGTACATGAGATGATCAGAGACTGCAGACATAGTACAGGAGATTGTCATAGACTGCAGACATAGTACAGGAGATGGTCAGAGACTGCAGACATAGTACATGAGATGATCAGAGACTGCAGACATAGTACAGGAGATTGTCATAGACTGCAGACATAGTACAGGAGATGATCAGAGACTGCAGACATAGTACAGGAGATTGTCATAGACTGCAGACATAGTATAGGAGATGGTCAGAGACTGCAGACATAGTACAGGAGATTGTCATAGACTGCAGACATAGTACAGGAGATGGTCAGAGACTGCAGACATAGTACAGGAGATTGTCATAGACTGCAGACATAGTACAGGAGATGGTCAGAGACTGCAGACATAGTACAGGAGATTGTCAGAGACTGTAGACATAGTACAGGAGATTGTCATAGACTGCAGACATAGTACATGAGATGGTCAGACTGCAGACATAGTACAGGAGATGGTCAGAGACTGCAGACATAGTACATGAGATGGTCAGACTGCAGACATGTACTATGTCTGCAGTGTCTGACTATCTCCTGTACTATGTCTGCAGTCTCTGACCATCTCCTGTACTATGTCTGCAGTCTCTGACCATCTCCTGTACTATGTCTGCAGTCTATGACAATCTCCTGTACTATGTCTGCAATCTCTGACCATCTCCTGTACTATGTCTGCAGTCTGACCATCTCCTGTACTATGTCTGCAGTCTCTGACCATCTCATGTACTATGTCTGCAGTCTGACCATCTCCTGTACTATGTCTGCAGTCTGACCATCTCATGTACTATGTCTGCAGTCTGACCATCTCATGTACTATGTCTGCAGTCTGACCATCTCATGTACTATGTCTTCAGTCTGACCATCTCATGTACTATGTCTGCAGTCTGAACATCTCATGTACTATGTCTGCAGTCTCTGACAATCTCCTGTACTATGTCTGCAGTCTGACCATCTCATGTACTATGTCTGCAGTCTCTGACCATCTCATGTACTATGTCTGCAGTCTGACCATCTCCTGTACTATGTCTGCAGTCTCTGACAATCTCCTGTACTATGTCTGCAGTCTGACCATCTCATGTACTATGTCTGCAGTCTGACCATCTCATGTACTATGTCTTCAGTCTGACCATCTCATGTACTATGTCTGCAGTCTGACCATCTCATGTACTATGTCTGCAGTCTCTGACAATCTCCTGTACTATGTCTGCAGTCTGACCATCTCATGTACTATGTCTGCAGTCTATGACAATCTCCTGTACTATGTCTGCAGTCTCTGACCATCTCCTTTACTATGTCTGCAGTCTGACCATCTCATGTACTATGTCTTCAGTCTGACCATCTCATGTACTATGTCTGCAGTCTGACCATCTCATGTACTATGTCTGCAGTCTCTGACAATCTCCTGTACTATGTCTGCAGTCTGACCATCTCATGTACTATGTCTGCAGTCTATGACAATCTCCTGTACTATGTCTGCAGTCTCTGACCATCTCCTTTACTATGTCTGCAGTCTGACCATCTCCTGTACTATGTCTGCAGTCTATGACAATCTCCTGTACTATGTCTGCAGTCTCTGACCATCTCCTGTACTATGTCTGCAGTCTGACCATCTCATGTAACATGAGATGGTCAGACTGCAGACATAGTACATGAGATGGTCAGACTGCAGACATAGTACAGGAGATGGTCAGAGACTGCAGACATAGTACATCTAAACATGTGGGCAGGACTTTACAGCGTCAGTAGTGACCATAGTAGTCCGTAGTGTCAAATAACTAGTGACATAGGTGCCGTGAGCAGCAGCAGTATTAGTAGCAGTAGACAATATAGTGTGTAATGACTCGGGAAAGAGCAGCCATGAACAGCAGCAGCAGCAGCAGTGGTAATAGTAGTATATAGTGGCAAATAACTTGTGACATAGGTGTCTTCACTGATGCAGAGGACTGATGGGAGAAAGTCATGTGGTCAGATGAGACCATAATATAACTGTTTGGTCATAATTACACTAACAGTGTTTGGAGGAAGAAGAATGATGAGTAACATGCCAAGAACGCCATCCCTACTGTGAAGCATGGGTGTGGTAGCATCATGCTTTGGGGGTGTTTTTGTGCACATGGGACAGGGTTACTGCATTATAATAAGGACAGGATGTTCGGGGCCATGTATTGCGAGATTTTGGGCAACAACCTCTTTCCCTCAGTTAGAGCTTTGAAGATGGGTCGAGGCTGGGTCTTCCAACATGACAATGACCCAAAGCACACAGCCAGGATAACCAAGGAGTGGCTCTGTAAGGAGCATATCAAGGTTCTGGCGTGGCCTAGCCAGTCTACAGACCTAAACCCAATAGAGAATTTTTGGAGGGAGCTCAAACTCGGGTTTTCACAGCGATAGCCCAGAAAACTGACTCATGTAGAGAAGATCTGTGTGGAGGAGTGGGTCAAATATCCCTCCTACAGTGTGTGCAAAGCTGGTGAAAAACTACAAGAAAGGTTTGTCCGCTGTAATTAGAAACACAGCCTACTCTACCAAATATTTACATTGATTTACTCAGGTGTTCAAATAATTTTTTGCAGCAGTGTAAATAGATCAGGGAATGCATGACAAGGGACCCTTCAGTGCCCTGAACCGACGGCGGGTGCCAGAAAGTCACCGCCGATCCAGGACTCATTCATCTTTATGAATGTGAGTCTGTCCACGGAGTCTGTGGACAGACGGGTCCTCTTGTCCGTGACCACCCCACCTGCCGCGCTGAATGTCCGCTCAGATAGTACGCTGGAGGGGGGGCAAGACAATAGCTCCAGCGCATACTGAGCGAGCTCGCGGCAGGTGTCCAATCGGGCAACCCAGTACTCCATGGGGTCGTCGGTATTCATACTCTCCGAAGCACCGGCGGACGCCATGTAATCTGCCACCATGTGGGCCAGACGCTGGTGGTGACTGCTTCTGCTGCTGCTGGTACTGGGTTGATCCGATTGGAAGAACATCCTCATCTCTTCCATTAGGTCCCCTGCTCGGCTGCTGCTGGGTGCAGACACCTGCTGGGTGAGATGAGGGGTGACAACTGGAGGACGGGGAGTTGCCTGCTCCAAACGGCTGACAATGCCTGCCTGCAGTTCCTCCATCCGGCGCTGCCTCCGACTGGCTGGGATGAACTGCTCCACTTTCCCCTTGCACCTGGGATCCAAAAGGGTGGCCATCCAATAATCATCCCTGCCCTTGATGGTCTTAACCCGGGGGTCCCTCCTGAGGCATCTCAGCATGTGGGCAGCCATGGGGAAGAGCGCAGCCCGCTGTGACTCCTCACTGCTGCCCAGGTCAATGAGGTCAGACTCTTCTTCCCTGAGGCGCTGCTGATCACGCTCAGAGATGCCCAACCCCCGGACTATCGGTGCCCCCAACACCTGCTGTCCCTCCTGGCCAGGCCCTGACTCCAGGACGACACCAGCAACCTCGTCCTCATCATCATCATCCTCCTCCTCCTCCTCCTCCTCCTCGTCCTGGCCCTGGTCTCGGTGGAGCAGTGCTGCCTCCTCCTGCTCCACCAAGGCACTCTCCCCAGCTTGGAGCAGGCGATCTAGTGTCCTCTCCAGCACGAACACTATAGGGAGCACGTCATTAAGGCCGACATGCTCCCTGCTGACCATCTTGGTCGCCTGCTCAAAAGGGCCCAACACCTGGCAGACCTGGTGTATCTGCCCCCACTCCGCACAGGTGATGTACGGGAGTGTTGATGCTGGGCCGGCAGTGGGTTGCTCCAGCAGGTACTGCCTCACCGCCCTTCGCTGCTCCCACAACCTCTCCAGCATTTGGAGGGTGGAGTTCCACCGCGTTACACTGTCCACAATCAGCCTGTGAGGGGGCAGCCTGTTGACCCGCTGCCACTTGGACAGGGACGCGGTAGTGGTTGGGGAGCGCCTGAAGTGGCTGGCAATCCTACGCACCCTTAGCACAATGTCACTCAACCCAGGATAGGTGCGCATGAACTTCTGCACCACTAGGTTGAGGACATGTGCCAGACAGGGCACGTGAGTCAGACTGCCAGCCTGAAGGGCGGAGAGTAGGTTGCTGCCGTTATCACAGACAACCATACCTGCCTGGAGCCTTCGTGGTGTCAGCCACTTCTGGACCTGAGCCTGAAGTGCGGTCAGCACTTCTTGTCCAGTGTGTCTCCGGTCCCCTAAGCTAACAAGCTGGAGCACGGCCTGACAGCGCACGTGCACCACACCTGAGTAGCTACGGGGGCGCTTGCTGTGAGGCTCAGCAGCTGCGGAGACAGAGGCTTGACGGAGACCAGCAGTTCTCCCCTGGACACCCCGGGGCGGCACCACAAAATCTGTTGCCGCCGATCCCTCCCCGGCGCCTTGGAGGGAAACCCAATGGGCAGTAAAGCTTATGTAGCGCCCCTGCCCATGCCTGCTGGTCCAGCCATCCATTGTCAGATGCACCCTGTCGCTGACAGCGTGATCCAGCGACAGGGTTACATTCTTCACAATGTGCTGGTGTAGGGCAGGGACACCAGTCCTGGCAAAGAAATGGCGGCTGGGGACACGCCATTGGGGTTGGGCCTGCTCCAACATCTGTCTGAAGGGGTTGCTGTCAACGATATTGAAGGGAAGAAGATGTTGGGCAATAACCCTTGCCAGGAGCCCATTGAGGGAACGCACACGTCGGTCTCCGGTGGAGAAGGGAGTGTTGCGTTCAAAGGCGTCTGAAATAGTCGCCTGGCGCCGGACGGCAGTGCGGGACACGGACGCGGAGGGTGCTGTCAAAGTAGAGGTCTGGTTGCCGGTACCAGTACCACTAGTAGAGGGAGCGGGGGGGCATGACCTGCTGGGAAGAGATGAAGCTGTGGCAGGGGCTGCTGTACCCTTCTCACTTGTGGTGGTGGCGCTGCTACCACCACCACGCTTCATTTCGTCATGCACCCGCCAGTGATTTATCCTCAGGTGCTGGTTCAGGGCTGTGGTACCCACCCGAGCCAAAATCTTCCCTCTCTTCACCCTGACTGAACAGATCCGGCAGATGGCCACTAGAGGGTTGTCTGCCACCAGGGTGAAGTAGGCCCAGACAGGTGACTTCAGCGTCACCCTCCCGTCAGATGGGGTAACGCTGACTTGCATCTGCTGGGACTCGGTACGCACAGGTGGAGCTGCCTGCTGCTGCTGCTGCTGCTGCTGCTGCTGCTGCTGCTGACACCTCCTGCTGCCATCTCCAGTGGAGACCCTGACGCTGGTCTCCCTGGTGGTGACCTGGCGCACCGTTTCCACAGGGTGCCTACCTTCCCCGTCGTCACTGTCGCAGTGAGCCGACGAGACAGATGGCAACCATGATGGGTCACCCTCCTCGCCCCCAGAGATGTCAGACCAAGGGCTGTGATGTTGTGGTATGAGGGAACCAGCTGACATGGAGCCGATAGCCTGGCTCCGCTGTTCCCTCACCCACGCCTGGGTCTGACTAGGTGCTGATGTTTCCTGCACCAAAACAGCACCACCACTTTGAAGGGATGTCTCTGGGATACTGACGGCAGGTATCCCATACTCATCGTCCATCCCTTCAAAAAGGTCCTGACCATCAGGACAGAGCGGGAGCTCTGCCCGATGCATGGCCTCCACCAAGACATCCCTCTCACTGTCGCTGTCGAACAGTAAGATGCTGGACTCTTGGGGGCTGGGGGGGGGGTAATACAGGCAACGGTGTAATAGTGGAACTACTGTGAGTCGGGACCGACGACTCAGTGGCACTGCTGTGCCCCATGTAGTCCACCACTCCTTGAGCCTGAGATGGCAATATGGGGCGGCTGCCAGATGCAAAAAAATCACGCATGAGGCGGACTCCCCTTCCACCTGATCCTCTAGCAATAGTAGGGGCACGAGAGGTACCCCGTGCTGGCAGCGACCCAGCACTGGGAGTAACTCCCCTACCCCTGCTGCCACGGCCACGGATGCCGCTCATAATTGCTGATGTGTGTGTGTGGGGGGGGTAAACTATATTGGGGGAGGGAAATGTGTGTAAAATGTTTTTTGGTGTTTTTTTAAAAGACAGGCACGCAGACAAAGACGTACACAGACAGCTACTAAACTTTAATAAAACTAGTACACCAAAGACAAGAACTACCAAAAATAAAAAGAAATGCACTCAACAAACACTAACTGCTTACACAAACGTATATGACTATAAACTAAGGCTACTTTTTTTTTTTTTTTTTTTTTTAAAACACTAACTGACAAGGACTACAACTACAAAAAAATAAAGAAACACTAACTAATAACTTTTTTTTTTTTTTTTTTTTTTTTTTAACACAGAACACAGACACTAAACACACACTAAAGTAAGCTAGCTGCAATAAATGTACACCAACAGTATGTACACTTACTATACAGAAATCTAACTAAAATGAATAACACAAAACCTAGCTTTTAAAAAACCTCTTGGGCCTTTCAGGAAGCAGGAAAATCTGCAATTAAATCAATAAGAAGCAGTCAATAGCTAAGCTGCAACTTACTACACTAACAGAAGTTGAACAACACAGCAGAAAAAAAAAGAGCTTTTAAAAAAGCTCCTGCGCCTTTAAGGAATGAGGAAATCTGGAATATCTGCAATTAAATCAATAAGAAGCAGTCAATAGCTAAGCTGCAACTTACTAAACTAACAGAAGTTGAACAACACAGCAGAAAAAAAAAGAGCTTTTAAAAAAGCTCCTGCGCCTTTAAGGAATGAGGAAATCTGGAATATATGCAATTAAATGAATAAGAAGCAGTCAATAGCTAAGCTGCAACTTACTGAACTAACAGAATTTGAACAAAACAGCAGAAAAATAAAGGGGCTTTTAAAAAATCTCTTGGGCCTTTCAGAAATCAGGAAATCTGGAATATCTGCAATTAAAGCAATAGGAAGCAGTCAATAGCTAAGCTGCTACTTACTACACTAACAGAAGTTGAACAACAGAGCACAAAACAAAAATTAGCTTTTAAAAAAGCTCTTGGGTGTATTGCTTTGAAAAAATCAGTTTAGGATTATGAGCTGGAAAATATCCACTGGAATCAGTAAGTACTGTAGCAAATAGCAACCATAAAGGACAATGCTGATGATGATGATGCAAGATGCAAAATACCAGCAACACAGAAACAGTCTCCACACTCTCTAGCCAAGTTCTGGATCTGCAATGAAATGCTGCTGGGAGTGACCTTATATAATGCCCATACAGGCAGGTTCCTATTGGTTGCTAACCTATGACGAGTGTGGAAGGAGAACTCTGATTGGCTCTGATGCAGAAGGGCGGAGTAAATAATCGCGCAATATCCCTATTGCCGAATATTCGCATTGCGAATATTCGGCAATATAAAAAAATCGCGTCAGCTACTCGGACCAAGGTCTCTAATAATAACAGCAATGCTTTTAGACGTCGAAGGAGATCACTAGGATGTGATCTATTTTAATAATGAAACTGAAATAATCGTTCTGAGGCGGAAGAAAAGATAATCGCGCGATATCGCTACTGTCTCGTAATCGCATTGCGAATTTTTCGGCAATATACAATGATCGCGCGATAAGCCTAGTGACGCACATTCGCATTGCGAATATTCGGTAATATAAAAGGATCGCTGCAGCTACTCGGCCCAAGGTCTCTAATCATACCAGCAATGCTTTTACACGTCGACGGGGATGTCTAGGATGTGATCTGTCCTTAAAATTTTTTTTAAAAAATTCGAATATTCGAAATAGCGAATATTCACCGCGAAATTCGGAATATATCGCGAATACTCGAATATGCCATATTCGAGCCGAATATTCGCAATACGAATATTCGTGAGCAACACTACTCTGCAGGGTCAGGCTGAGAGGTGGTTGACGCCACGCCAGCTGAAGCCTGGAATGGTGGTCAGCGATAATGGCACCAACCTCCTCTCTGCCCTGCGACAGGGAAAACTCACCCACATGCCCTGTTTTGCGCATGTTCTCAATTTGGTGGTGCAGCGGTTCTTGGGCAGGTACCCGGGCTTGCAGGATGTCCTGAAGCAGGCCAGGAAAGTCTGTGTGCATTTTCGAAAGGTCAAATAATGCCACTGCTCGGCTGACTGACCTCCAAAGGGAATACAACCTGCGCAAGAACCGCCTAATTTGTGACATGCCCACCAGATGGAACTCAACGTTGGCCATGCTGCAGCGGCTGCACACGCAGCAACGGGCCATCAATGAGTACCTGTGCCAATATGGCAGCAGAACTGGGTCAGGGGAGCTAGGTTTTTTTTCCCCACGCCAGTGAGCCTTGATCAGGGATGCATGCACTGTCCTGTCACTGTTTGAGGAGGCCACGAGTATGGTGAGCAGTGACAGTGCATGCATCAGTGAGACTGTCCCTCTTATTCACATGTTGGAGCACACGCTACGTGGAATAATGGACAGGGCCCTTGACGCAGAACAGAGGGAGGAAGAGGAGGACTTCCTTACCTCTAATCTTCTATCCTTACCTCTCAAGGCCCCCTTTACCCAGACAGTGGTCCTGCTTGCCCACCTAGCACACAGGAAAAGGAGGAGGAGGAGGAGGAGGATTGTATCAGTAGCATGGAGGTGGAGCCTAGCACTCAGCAGCAGCAGTCTTCGAGGGATCAATTACAGTCCCAAGGAGCACGTGGAGTTTTATGTGGCTGGGATGAGGTGCCTGTGGATCCTGTCATCCTCAGTGACCCAGAGGACTGTGCCCCGAATGCCTCTGCAAACCTACGCTGCATGGCCTCCCTGATCCTGCAAAGCCTGCGTAAGGATCCTCGTGTACGTGCTATTAAGGAGAGGGATCATTACTGGCTGGCTAATCTCCTTGATCCACGTTACAAGAGTAAGGTTGCGGACCTTATGTTGCCATCGCAGAGGGAGCAGAAGATGAAACTTCTGCGGGAGGCCTTGCAGAAGGGTCTGTGCAATGCGTTCCCAGAACCGGGGGGATTACCAAAACCTGGCTCTGGACAATGTCTTGCTGAGGCTTCGGTGAGTCACAGAAGGGGCGGTGGAGAAGGTGGTCGTCTGACTGATGCATTCAGGCAGTTCTTTAGTCCACAGCCCCAAGGTCTGACCGGTTCCAGCAACCATCGCCAGCGTCTGGTTTAAATGGTCCGGGAATACCTAGGGGCAAGATCCGACTTGGACACCTTCCCCACCGAAAATCCTCTGGCTTACTGGATCTTGAGGATGGATCACTGGCCAGAGCTTGCCCAGTACGCAATTGAGCTACTGGCTTGCCCTGCATCCAGTGTTCTTTCAGAATGGACATTCAGTGCTGCTGGAGGCTTTGTGACTGATCACAGGGTGCGCCTCTCCACTGGCTCTGTTGATCGACTGACCTTCATCAAAATGAATCAGGCTTGGATCAACACCAGCTACCAAGCACCTGAAAATAATATCTTTTTGTTGAAAAGTCGGATCCCTTTTAGACTGCTGATGCTAAGTGACTGTCCTCTTATGCTGCTGATGGAATATCCTTCTCCTCCTCACTTTTCTTGCTGATAGCTAGTAAGAAATGTTGTGTTTCTGGGCTCCGCCACCAGTGCCTATGACACAATTTTTCAGCCCCTGTTTAACAGGGGCGCCTAATAATTTTTGATGCAATACTTTGCACGTGGCTCCTTGTTGCGCTCCAATTGGAGTTATTGGGAGGGGTTGCAGTGTTGTGTTGTGCCCAAGGCCCAATTTTTCTGCCCCTGTTTAACAGGGGCGCCTAATAACAATTTTTGATGCAATACTTTGCACGTGGCTCCTTGTTGCGCTCCAATTGGAGTTATTGTAAGGGGTTGCAGTGTTGTGTTGTGCCCAAGGCACAATTTTTCTGCCCCTGTTTAACAGGGGCGCCTAATAACAATTGTTGATGCAATACTTTGCACGTGGCTCCTTTTTGCGCTCCAATTGGAGTTATTGGGAGGGGTTGCAGTGTTGTGTTGTGCCCAAGGCACAATTTTTCTGCCCCTGTTTAACAGGGGCGCCTAATAACAATTTTTGATGCAATAATTTGCACGTGGCTGCTTGTTGCGCTCCAATTACAGTATGTTTGAGGGGTGCCCTTTTTTCTAAAAAAATTCTTTCACAAAACAATAATGGCCCCCCACCACCGCTAAAATTTTCGACATAATGTTGCCACACAGAACTTGCGCAAGTAGCATTAATTACTTTTTTTTTATAGTCCTCTCATGTTGTGCAGGGACATTTATAAACACGTGCCACTACTATAGACACCCAGCAGGTGTGATATTTAAAGGATTTTTTTTTCACTTTAAGCATCATTAAAATGGCTGCTCCTGAAAAAACGGCCGTTTTTAAAACAAAAATTCCATTGATACATGTTCCCTGGGGCAAGACCCGGGTTCTGAGCGACGTTTTTCAACATTTAATTGAACTTTGGTCTTTAAAACGATCGTTTTTGAATTTGAACGTTTGGGTCCCATAGACTTCAATGGGGTTCAAAATATTCGTGCGAACCCGCGGTCTGTTCGAACGTTCTGGTGCGAACCGAACCCGGGGGTGTTCAGCTCATCCCTACTCATGGCAAAGAAAATTGAGATCTGAAAAAAAGAATTGTCGCTTTACATAAAGATGGCCTAGGCTATAAGAAGACCCAAGATCCTGAAACTGAGCTGCAGCATGGTGGCCAAGACCATACAGTGATTTAACAGAACAGGTTCCACTCAGAACAGGCCTCACCATGGTCGACCAAAGAAGTTGAGTGCACTTGCTCAGCGTCATAATCCAAAAGGTTGTCTTTGGGTAATAGACGTATGAGTGCTGCCAGCAGTGCTGCAGAAGTTGAAGGGGTGGGGGTTAGCCTGTCAGTGCTCAGACCGTACGCCACTCACTGCATCAATTTGGTCTGCATGGCTGTCATCCCAGAAGGAAGCCTCTTCTAAAGATGATAGACAAAAAAGCCCACAAACAGTTAGCTGAAGACAAGCAGACTAAGGACATGGATTACTGGTACCGTAGCTTGTGGTCTGATGAGACCAAGATAAACGTATTTGGTTCAGAAGGTGTCAAACCTGTGTGGCGGCAACCATGTGAAAAGTACAAAGACAAGTGTGTCTTGCCTAAAGTTAAGCATGGTGGTGGGAGTGTCATGGTCTGGGGCTGCATAAGTGCTGTTGGCACTGAGGAGCTACAGTTCCCTTGAGGGGAACTATGAATGCCAACATGTACTGTGACATACTGAAATAGAGCATGATCCCCTCCCCTTTGAAGACTGGGCCACAGGGCTGTATTCCAACATGACCACTAGAATCTGAAGGTAAAGGTGATGGACTGGCCAAGCATGTCTCCAGACCTAAACCCTATTAAGCATCTGTGGGGCATCCCCAGATGGAAGGTGGAGGAGCACAAGGTCTCTAACATCCACCAGCTCTGTGATGTTGTCATGGAGAAGTGGAAGGGGACTCCAGTGGAAACCTGTGAAGCTCTGGTGATCTCCATGCTCAAGAGGGTTAAGACAGTGCTGGAAAATAATGGTGGCCACACAAAATATTGACACTCTGTACTCACTTTGGAAAAAAGGGGAACAGAAACTGCACTAAAATTAACAAAAGAAAAGAAAAAGAGAACTTCAACGTAATAACAATGTGATCTCCCCAGGTGCTGCGATTTTCATGTAAACAATAAATACAAGAAATAAGCATAAAAAAAATATAAATCGCGCTACCTCAAATGCATAAATCAACATAAATAAATACAAGTAAGTAATATGTGTAGAAGGCTGGCTGCTGGATCGAAAAGTGACCAGTGATGGCCACTGAACAATAGGCAGTCACCTTAAAATTGTGATAATATTGGTGATTGTGATAAACCAAAAACAAAAACACAAAACACAAAAAAAAACATGAAAAAAAAAATTGTGATGATATGCAAATATATAACCATCAACTAGGAATAACCTTTAGCTCTAGATTGATACACAGTCCAAAGTGTTGGCAAAAAAGAGTCTGTGAATGAAGATTAATAAACACCCGTGCTTCTGGATAATGACGGATTAATAAAACGTGTCCAAAGGCAAAGAAAGTGTCCTCCACCAAACTTATGAATTGGTCTCTTACCGGAAACCCATGATCCCTTATGACAGGGGATCAGAAACAGCATATACCGGGTCCCAATCTTGTGGTGTCAGGTCTGCAGTCCTAGTGGATCTCGTATCCCAAAGTGTTTCAGCAATTTGGATGCCCACCATGCAACAAAACATCAATGGATCCACAAAGGGCCAGATTCTCATAGAAATCCGGCGGCGTAGCGTAAGCCAGTTACACTACGCCGCCGCTGCTTGCTGGAGCAAGTGCTTGATTCTCTATGCACTTGCTCCCGAGGTTTCGCTTACGTCGCGTAAATCGCGCAGCGTAACCCCGCGCAATTCAAATGGGGCGGCTTGTATTTAAATTAAGCGCGCCCCCGCGTCGAACGAACTGCGCATGCGCCGGCCGGGGAAAAAGCCCAGTGCGCATGCTCCAGCTCACGTCGGAAAGCGTCGTTGAAACCGACGTCAAAACGACGTGAGCGTCATTTACGCAAGTCCCTATTCGCGAACGAGTTAGTAAAACGACGTAAGCGACGGAAGAAGCCGACGCTGACCCGACGCCATACTTAACATGGCATCCGACGGGACACGACGGCATCCGACGGGACCTCGTAAGGTTACTCCACATAGAAGCTGGGGTAACCTTACGAGTTCGTAAACGACGTACGCGACGACGGGGCGGCGTAAAAGCGAAAGAGAATCGGCGTACTACTTCATTTGCATATGCAAATGAAAAAACAACGTAAAGGCCACCTAGTGGCCGGAGTTGTCATTACATCTACGATCCGAAAGTGTAATTGGATTACACTTGTCGGATGTAGAAGCGTATCTATGCAAAAGTGATGCTCAGCATCACTCGCATAGATACGAGTCAAAAAAAAAGGCGATACGACGGGGTATCTGAGATACTCCGTCGTAACGCCTCTGAGAATCTGGCCCATAGTGTGTTAAATGTATACAATTTATTAAAAAGGATTAAAATGCATTTACAGTCATGCAATTTTGTAAACGCCTTGATTTTTGATGTGCCGGCCGGAACATAAACATCCTCAGGCAATCCTTGGAAGACGAAAGTTATTTTGAAACGGACGTAGGGCGAGCGACGCGCTGTTGTCACCCAAGTTCCTGAATGTTCCCCCAGTGGACGAGTGCCTGAGGATTTTTGTGTTCCAGCCAGCACATCAAAAATCAAGACGTTTACAACATTGCATGACTGTAACTTTTCGATCCAGCAGCCAGCCTTCTACACATATTACTTACTTGTATTTATTTATGTTGATTTATGCACTCACTTTTGTTGCCAGCGGTTTAGACATTAATGGCTTTGTGCTGAGTTATTTTGGGTAGACAGCAAATGTACACTGTTATACAAGCTGTACACTCACTACTTTACATTGTTGCAAAGTGTCATTTATTCAGTGTTTTTACATGAAAAGATATAATAAAATATTTACAAAAATGTGAGGGGTGTACTCACTTTTGTGAGATACTGTATATCCCAAATATGTGCTAATGTGCTAACCTGTATAACTAACTCTGTAAAAGAACAGCTAATGGAACAACATATGATTCCTGTACAAGAGTTTTTAACTAGTTCTAACTTAGTTAATTACTTATAAGTTTGCATTTCTGAATGAAAAATATTTGCACTAGTTTTACTTGAGAGGAAAAATATACAGTTCAAATAGAATTACAGAGGCATGACAGAACACGCCTTGCGTTTCATATTTTCCATTAATGTTTTTCCACAGGCACATTACACTACTTATAGTAACAAGAAAAATTGATGATATACATCGTAGATATTTATCGGTATAAGCAATCAAGGCCTTATAAGCAGGAGGGATCGATAGTTGGATTCTTTAAAGTGGATGTAAACCCCAGAATTTTTTTTTATGTCACAATGTAGAGTATAAGATTTCCTATCATCTGTGCCCAGTCTTGCCACACAGAGTTAATCCAGCGCTGAGTAATCCTCTTGTAATGTTCAGTACAAATTAACAGAATTCCAGATAAAAACTTGCCAAATTATAAAGCTCTGTTTTTGCTTTCAGTGACAGGTTATTTACATATCTAGCTTGGACATGTTTATCTTATGTTATGTTTTGTTTATCATAACATGATGTGATCCAAAGTTCATTGTATATTACCAGGATGTGTTATGTGGGGGAGGGTGGATTTCTCACTTTTTATACCTCATGTTATGATAAACATAACATAACATATGATAAACATGTCTGAGCTAGATATGTAAATAACCTGTCACTCAAAGCAAGAAGAGAGAAAACAGACGTTTTATTTAGGCAGGTTTTTATCTGGAAGGCTGTTCATTTTACTGAACATTGAAAGAGGATTACTCAGATCTGGATTAACTCTGTGTGGCAAGACTGGGCACAGATCATAGGAAATCTTATACTCTACATTGTGACATCAAAAAAAAAAAGTGGGTTTACATCCACTTTAAGTGTAAGATCTTACAGAGCTATCTAGACTTTTTTGAGCAAAGACAATTTCCACTTACTCACTGGTCATTTTGAATGTAAGAGGATGATTAAAAAAATGTAATAAATGCACCTACTTTTTTCATGATCTGGCTATTTATTATATTGTTTTGGCTAGTTGATTATGCTAATTACCTTGACTACAATATGTTTTCCAAAGGGAATTTGAACCTGATGTTGTCTGTAGACAACATCTTTTAGTTTGGACCCTCACATTGAAGAACTTCTTCGCCATGACTTATTAATAGGTGTTTCAAGGATCAATCTCCTTAACCACTTAAGACCATTATGCAGGTAAAGGACCTGGCCAGTTTTTGCGATTTGGCACTGCGTCGCTTTAACAGACAATTGCATGGTCGTGCGATGTGGCTCCCAAACAAAATTGGCGTCCTTTTTTCCTACAAATAGAGCTTTCTTTTGGTGGTATTTGATCTCCTCCACGTTTTTTTATTTTTTGCGCTATAAACAAAAATAGAGCGACAATTTAAAAAATTTGTTTTTTACTTTTTGCTATTATAAATACTAGGGTTGTCCCGATACCGATACTAGTATCGTTATTGTACCGATACCGAGCATTTGCCTGAGTACTTGTACTCGGGGCAAATGCTCCGATGCTTCACCCGATACCTGGGCAGTCAGGGTGATCAGTGTGGTGGGGGAGTTACAAGCACCGATCACCACTGACTGTCCTTGTATCCTCCTCCATTCTGCTGCTGTCCCCCTCCATGCTGCCATCTTTTTCCATGCTGCCACCGTGTCCCCCCTCCTTGCTGCCGCCGTCATGCCCCCCTCCTTGCTCCTGCCGTCATCCCCCCTCCTTGCTGCCACCGTCATGCCCCCCTCCGTCCTGCTGTCGTGTCACCCCATGCTGCCGTCATGTCCCCCCTCCATCCTGCCGCCGCGTCCCCCCTCTGTGCTGCCGCCGTGCCCCCCTCCTTGCTGTCGCCGTCATGCCCCCTTCTTGCTGCCCCCGTCATGCCCTACTCCTTGTTGCCGCCGTCATGCCCCCCTCCTTGTTGCTACCGTCATGCTCCCCTCCTTGCTGCCGGTAAACCCGGCTCCTACCTTTTCCGAATGTACAGAGTCAGTGATCACTGACTCTGTACATTCACATAACTAAAACATTGTAACCTCCTGTGATTACGATGTCTCAGTTTATGAATGTAGAGAAGCCGCTGGCTTTTCTCCTTTCATTTTCAGCATTGCTGAGGCTGTAGAGAAAAAGACTGGGGAATTTGTGTCTCTAGTCCCTTTCCCTGTCTCAGAGGGGAGATGTCAGAGGTCAGAGGTCTCACGAAAGACCCCCTCCCCCAACAGGGCTGATAAAAAAAAGGAATTGCAATAAAGAATAAAAAAATGAATTGTAAAAAATTAAATAAAAAACACACTGACACTGTACATTTCCCCCCACCCCCTAAAAAAATGGCATTGTAAAAAAAAAAAGAATTTAACAAATTGTAAAAAAAAAAAAAAAATTGTAAAAAAAAAAAAAAAAAAAACTACTGCCACATGTGCCACTGCCACATGAGATTTAAAAAAAGTATCAGTAATCGGTATCGGCGAGTACTTGATAAAAAGTATCGGTACTTGTACTCGGTCCTAAAAAAGTGGTATCGGGACAACCCTAATAAATACCCCCCAAAAAGATATAAAAAAAACTTTTTTTTTCTCAGTTTAGGCCGATACGTATTCTTCTACATATTTTTGGTAAAAAAATCTAAATAAGCGTTTAACGATTGGTTTGCGCAACATTTATAGCGTTTACAAAATAGGGGATAGTTTTATGGCATTTTTATTAATATATATATTTTTAATACTAATGGCGGCGATCAGTGATTTTTTTTATGACTGCGACATTATGGCGGACACATCGGACAATTTTGACACATTTTTGGGACCATTGTCATTTTTACCGCAAAAAATGCTATAAAAATGCATTGTTTACTGTGAAAATGACATTTGCAGTTTAAGAGTTAACCACTAGGGGGCGATGTAGGGGATATGTGTCACCTCATATGTGTTTCTAACTGTAGGGGGGCGCGGCTGGACGTGTGACATCACTGATCGCCTTTCCCTATATCAGGGAACAATCAGTGACATTGCCACTGTGAAGAATGGGGAAGGTGTGTTTACACACACGTCCCCCCGTTCATCAGCTCCTGTGACCGATCGTGGGACACCAGCAGCGATCGGGTCCGCAGGTCCTGCAGCCGCGCTGACGGAGCTTCGGCCCGGGTCATGGGCGCGCACCCGTGACCCACGGATGGGCACTTAAAGGGGACGTACAGGAACGTGCATGTGCCCAGCCGTGCCAGTAAATGTGCAGGAGGCGGTCTTTAAGTGGTTAAAATGTACTGAGGACCTCCAGCTATCTCCAAAATTCCATATGCATCAAGCACATATGCCACAAAGGGCACAGTGTCATAATTCATGCTATCCTTGTATGTATATGTTATCTTTAAAAAAAATGTTAACCCTTTTGTCACATTGATGCCACCTAATTACTACCACTGTCATGAAAAGCATAACACGTCACAGGTGACAGGCCTAGTACACACGTCCGAGAATCTCATCAGGAAAAACCCATCGTTTTCCCTGGCGAGATTCTTGGCAAGAAACTCTTGCCGCCAGAGTGTACTGACTGTCATTTTTCAAAAGAACCGTGGTTCTCTTGAAAGTAAAGAACGCAGTGACGTCATCGCGTATGACGAGCATGTGCTCGTCACATTCGATGCCGTCGTCGCCATCTTGCTTCACCCTACCTATGCCGTGGAAGCTTCCGCCCTTGCGTTAAAGTCATTTCGAGCATGCGCGGATTTCCACGGCGACAGGTAAGTATACACACGCTCGGGTTTCTAGTCGGGAAACAGGCCGACAAGAATCTCGACGAGAAAAAAGAGAGCAGGTTCTCTTTTTTTCTCGTCAAGATTCTGGCCAGATTTCCTGGCGAGAAACCTGAATGCCTCGTACACACGAACGGGAATCTCGGCAAGAATCAGTTTACTTGCTTTTTTTTGCCAAGAAACTCGGTCGTGTGTACGATGCCTTACAGCAGAGCTGTCTTTGAATAATATAGCCTTTCAATCAGTAGAAATAAACTGTTTATATGTGTTGTCAGAGCTGCAGGGATTTTTATGCCCCTATATTTCATAGTCTCGCAATTAACCCGCCCATCTCAAAGCTAAATTTGACCACAATTAGGTGGGAGCCAGAAAAAAGAAAGCAAAGACAGATGGAAAAATAAAATGTCAATTCGAGGTGTTGACAGGGCTGGACTGGGAATAAAAACCAGCCCTGGAAAAAATTTCATACCAGCCCCACAGCATTATTATACCAGCGTAACAGCATATTGTCATTATTTTCTTGTTCATGAAAGGGAAAACCATACATTTTAAAGCACATTTGAAGAGTGTATTATATATAGATAAGACAGATATGAAAGCACATAGGGCTTTATATCTATAAACGCAAATTCCAGGTAAAAGTGGTCAATCATCAAGGGGGACCCCAGGAACTCAGAATGTGGGGGGGGGTCACCTTACGCAGAAAGAATACGGTAAGGGTAGTGGGTTACTGATATAAGGGGGAAACTTTTATATCAGTGCCCCCTTACATTATCGTATTCACTTCCCCCTTACATCAGTGACCCCCCCCTCAGACTAGCCTAGCGGTGCTGTAACCGACCTCCTCTCAGGTGCACCGTGCAGGGCTCAGTCAGTCATCTCCAGCTTGGTGGCTCTGGTTTTATCCTATATAGTCTCCTCTCCACAGTCCACAGACATCTGACTTCTCCCATGACCCCCATCCCAGCGGTGCTCCCACTCTTGACTACTCTCCAGACTCCCTCAGAGACTGCAGACATGATACAGGAGATGATCAGAGATTGCAGACATGATACAGGAGATGGTCAGAGGCTGAAAACATGATACAAGAGCTCAATGCAGCCTCATCAGTGCCCATCTAATACAGCCTCACTGTGCCCATCAAATGCAGCCTCACTGTGCCCATCAAATGCAGCCTTACTGTGCTCATCAAATGCAGTCTCACTGTGCACATCATTGCAGCCCCTCCTGTGGCCCATATGCCAGTCTGCAGTCCCTGTCTGTGGGAAGGTGTTGTTGATGCTGGGTACAGTACCTTCTATGCCAGCAGGATATCCATGATCGCCATCAGCATGCAGGGTCTGTTCTCGTTTTGGATGGTGACAGTGCTCCTTCCAGAGGATCTGTTTGTTGTGAGATGGAGTGGTCCCTGGCCACCTGCACCTTCAGCCGTCCTCATTTTCTGTCCCCAGTCAGCCTGTCCTCTGATCCTGGGGAAGTGAGAGCACTGGCGGGGTTGGAGAGCACATGGGTGGTAGCAAAGAGCAGGGGGGAGTGGAGATGACAGGGGTGGGGAACA
Source organism: Rana kukunoris (assembly GCA_029574335.1). Classification (NCBI taxonomy): domain Eukaryota; kingdom Metazoa; phylum Chordata; class Amphibia; order Anura; family Ranidae; genus Rana; species Rana kukunoris. The sequence goes on along the minus strand of CM056059.1, from coordinate 209,807,852 downwards.
GAGAGCGCTGGGAGGCTTAAGAGCACTGACGGGAGCCAAAAAGAACAGGGGTGGAGAGCACGGGAGGCTGAGGGGGGCTGGAGAGCACTAAGGGGGATCTTGAGAGCACTGGGGGGGCAGAAAGAACAAGGGGGAGCACACGGGGGCTGGAGAGCACTGGGGGTACAAAGAGCAGGGGGGAGTGGAGAGCACTGGGGAGTGGAGAGCAATGGGGGGAGCTTGAGAGCACCAGTGGGGGCCAGAAAAAACAGGGGTGGAAAGTACGGGGGGTTTGGGCTTACTATGGGGGGCAGAGAGTGCTGGGGGGGTTGGAGAGCACATGGGTGGGGGCAAAATGCAGGGGGAGCGGAGAGCACTGGCGGGGTTAGAGAGCACATGGGTGGGGGAAAAATGCAGGGGGGAGTGAAGAGTACAGGGCCGGGGAGCGGAGAGTGCTGGTGGGAGCTTGAGAGCACTGGAGGGGGAGCCAAAAATAACAGTGGTGCAGAGCACTGGGGGGCTGAAGAGCGATAGGTGGAGCTTGAGAGCACTGGGGGGGGGGGCAGAAAAAACAGGATTGGGGAGCACTGGGGGCAGAACAGGGGCGGAGATCACAGGTGGGTGGGGAGAACAGGGGTGGATGGAGAGCACTGGGGGGGGGGAGAACAGAGATGGAGAGCAGAACAGGGGTGGAGAGCACTGGGGGGGCAGGGGTGAAGAGCACTGGGGGGGGGGGGACATGGGTGGAGAGCACTGGGGGGGACAGGGGGATTAATTGAGCTGTCTATATTCCTATTATGCTGCTGCCATTGAATCTAAAGCCTCGTACACACAACCAGTTTTCCTGTCAGGAAAACTGCCAGGAGAGCATTTGGCCAGGAATCCTGCCCGTGTGTATGCTCCCTAGCATGGTAAAGGGCCCTGGATAAGTGGCAAGGGCCCCGAGAGGGGGTCAGGGGTGCCCTTCATGTTTTTTTGCACTGGGGCCCAGAAGGTTCTAGTTACACATCTGCCCTGCGCAATCCCATTTTCCATTAAGCTGCTCATCATAGTGATGGATGTATAGGAAACAGTAAGCAGAATTTTTTTCCCTATGACATAGTCTCTTTAACCACTTCAATACCGGGCATTTTCAACCCCTTCATGACCAGGTCAATTTTCAGTTTTCAGTGCTGTTGCACTTTGAATGACAATTGCACGGTCATGCTACACTGTACCCAAATGACATTTTTATAATTTTTATCCCCACCAATAGAGCTTTCTTTTGGTGGTATTTGATCACCTCTGTGGTTTTTATTTATTGCGCTATAAACAAAAAAATAGTGACAAGTTTGAAAAAAACAATATTTTTTACTTTTTGCTATAATAAATATCCCATTTTTTTCAAAAAATATACATTTTTTCCTCAGTTTAGGCCGATATGTATTCTTCTACCTATTTTTGGTTAAAAAAAAAATAATGTACGCCTAAAAAATAGGGGATAGATTTATGGCATTTTTATTATTTATTTATTTTTTACTAGTAATGGCGGCGATCTGCAGTTTTTATTGTGACTGTGACATTGCAGTGGACATATCGGACATTTTTTACACTCTTTTGGGGCCATTCACATTCATACAGCGATCGGTGCTATATAAATGCACTGATTATTGTGTAAATGTGACTGGCAGGGAAGGGCCAAAATTTAGGGGGCAATCAAGGGGTTACATGTGTTACCTAGGGAGTGATTCTAACTGTAGGAAAAGGGGTCTCACATGGGGAATAGACCGATCGGTGTTTCACTGTACTGGGAACACACCATGGGTCTCCTCTCTGACAGGACGTGGATCTGCGTGTTTACACACACAGATCCACGTCCCTGCTCTTTTACTAGCAATCGCGGGTGCCCGGCACACGGATCTGCTCCAGAGTGAAACCCAGAACGTCATATGATACCCGCCCAGGATGGGAGATCCCTCTTGCAGACATCATATAACTATGGGCAGGAAGGAAGTCGTTAACAGTTTTTTAAACACTTTTCTGAGCACTTTTTTTTTTAAATGTGCACTTTATTCCTAATAAATGCACCAAATTTTCACTTATCTTGCATATCATGATTGTTTGGTCCACCTTTGTGCTTCCTATCAAATATAAATAATAGTCCAACTAAAATAATGTGCTTCGTATATTGTAGTTTATTGATAGACATAAAAAGTAATGACAGAGATAAGAAAGCAAGAACAACATAAAGCTTCCTCTGATATTGGTTCCCAGATTTCTTTTAAGATTTCATCAAAGGCAAAACAGTTGAGTTAATGGATTTACTTTATTTGTTGTTTAATGCTTACACAGACCTGATTTGTTTATTTATTCTGCATCTATATATGACTAAAAAGTAAGAGGATAATTAGACATTAGAATGGGACACGTTCTGAATGTTTAGCATTATATCGATGCCTTGTCCTCTCTGTCTTCTCATTGATCTTCTCATCTCCTTCGTACTCTGCCTTGGGAAGTGGATTGGCTCCACTGCTCCTGATTCTGTTGTTGTTGTTGTTGCTGCTGTTGAAGTTCAGCAGACCCGATTGGCTCACAGGTAGCAGCAGAACAGCCACATCGAACCACATTTTGATAATAGTGTTTTTTAGATTTTCCATTGGCACATGGAAGCAGAACCATTTTAGTTTCCACCTCAAGCTCTCTACAGCAGCTACACGTGTGATTCATACCTTGAGATTCCTTGGAATAGCTGAGGGAAAAAACAAAAACACATTGTAAAGGTATAACAGCATCTCCTTTGTCAAACAATACTAAAGTGCACACGATATTGCTTTATAAGGTATCTTATTATGTAAATCAACAAGTTTGGGAATATATGAAAATGTTACACCAAAAATTACTGTCCTAACAAATCCTTTAGGATCAGCACACCGTTTTATAGCTGGTTTGTGAGAGATGATTTATTGATGCAATGTTTTTGCTGCCTACTACTTAGCTTAATTTGCCAGAAAATAACTGAGCAGAAAAAAATTCAGAGATGTGTCACACCAAGGGCTAGCATAAAAACCTGAAACCTGAAGAACTTTTAGTTATTTTTTTAATTTCTGAGATGATCAAGATGAAATTAAATAACTACGCATAAAGCAGAAGGCTCTGTTATATCAATGCAGGTGCAGTTCATTCTGAATTCCTGTGACCCATTATTAGCCGATGGTGGGCTACAGTCCACTGTCAGCTGACGTCACTCAGCAGGTCCAGCCTTGGGAAGGATCCCAATCATATCCACCCAGATGCCTGGACCATCATCTGGCTCAGCATCTCAGCGATCGGCTGGGAGCCTGAGCCAACCCATCCTGCCCATTTCACAGTTCAGTGCTTCACTGGAGGGGCAGAGCAGAGAACCGGTGACTAACAGGGCCAGCAGGGGACAGATGCAACATTGAATCAATGAGGCATCCGACTAGGTAAGTATGTTTTCTTTTTAGTACATACTTCTCTATTAAAACTGTCAATGGGCCTCAAGTCCAAGATAGAACTTGACATGTTTAATCCATATTATTAATTGTGGTAATCCAAGAACATATTGTTGAGTAATACAGTATATGCAAGGTTAGATATCTAAGTTACAACAGGGATTTTTTTATAAAGTAACAAATGCTTTGACATGTGTTTTGACTGTCAGAGAATATTGTTTATAGGCTCTCAAATGTGACTATTTGTTTTGTGTGTTTATTTATGGAGCTATAGACATCATAAGTTATAACTGCCCAACAAATTTTGTAAACGACTCATTTTATAATGCATTTTTTTTTCAATACCAAGTCACATGACTTACATTGATGTTCCCATACAAGGTCCTCCACAGTGGGTCAACTCCATTTCAAGTTCACAATCACCTACTTTCACGACTTCCAATGTCTTGCGAGCGCTACAATCCTCGGTGACTGTCTTCTCTACAACCTTAACCTCTGTAACTGAAAGAATTTGTTTAGAGACAAAGATAATCGATAAAAAAAATTATAAACATTTTGGTCTAATAAACTTTTATTTTTATATACCTGTAAATATTTTCTTATTTTTCAGACAAATTTATTGTACATTTCCTCAAATAAGCAAAGCATTTTTCTCGGGCTGTTCTGGAATACTGTCCAAAGCGAGGGTTCATTGTATTCATTTGTGTTTTAAAATAGTCTCACAGCGTCTATAACCCCAGTTGTTAATTTTATGATTTACTGAATTTCGCATAGCATGTGTTTAAAGTGATTGTAAACTGTTATACTTACCTGCTCTGTAAAATGGTTTTGCACAGAGCAGCCCGGTTGCTCTTTTTCTTGGGTTCCTCTTCGGTCCTCCTGTCACCTCTCCCCTCTAACGCATACACTATAGCATCACCTGTTACATGTTCTATCACATTTCAGTCATTAATTCAACTAGGAGATTATTTTTATGAGGTCAGATTTAAATACACCAGCAAAATGTACCCATTCTAGAAAGGGTAAGGTTGTGCATATGAAAAACAGAAATGTCTTAGCGGGCAGTATATGCAGGAGAGAAATATGCTGGGTATGACAGAGGGTAGTATGTGCAGGAGAGGAGTGCAAAGGTTACGACAGAAGGCAGTAAGCGCAGAAAAGGACCGTAGGCTGTATAATGTATAGAAGGTATGTAAGTGTATCACAGTTCATTTTTTGCTTCACAAATGATGGTTACTGATATTTTCTTTAGCAACAAAACACCTAAAAAATATGGTCATAGACATACAGGTGAATGAAGCAGATCAAACGATAAGGTTACTGAAGTCTTCTAAGCTGGGGGTAGGTTTAGCGCATCTGGGACAGCTGATCACTGAGTGGTTAATGCACATTCACTCTAGACTGGTCACTGAGGTGTTAATGTTAATAGACTGCAAATGGTGCCCTGTTGGACTCACACCCTGCTGGTGTAAAACTGCTAGACAGCTCTGTGTATTGGAGGGACTACTAAGTTCTGGTATAGATACTAGGAATTGATGTATGTGCTGGGGCCAGGAGAAAGACCAAAGGCTGTCCTAACATACAAAAACACAAATCTGGACAACATACAAACTGCAGTTACTGAGAAGCAATTATACTACTTCTAAAGTGGGGGGAGGGGGCAGATTTCTTCCTATTTGAGCTTCACTCTGAGTGCTGATCCTGCAGATTGTGTACCTTGGCAGTGTGCAAAATGTTTAGGGAGGACACGGAGAGTGCTCAATATGATATGTGTGTGCTGGGAGTAAATGGCTGCAGTGTGAGGAAAGGAAGCTGAAGTTGGGGGTTCTGGAGGGAGGATACAAGAGCAAGGCTAACTAACACTGTATCTATGTGTTTGCTGGAGTAGGGATCACACTGGGGAAAACTCAGTGTGTGTACTGGAGTAGGGATCTTACTGGGAAAAGACCAATTAGTATACTAGGGGTGTTATGTCACAGGGGAAGGACCAGGAAGAGGCTGATTTTCATACAGGGAATATAACATTGGAACTTATACAATAAATAAAAAGGATTCATATGGGCATTTCTGGCATACCTGTTTTAGGTGTACAAGTCTGACAGCATCCATCCTCATCATATTTAACTGTGCCCTATAGAAAACGCATGATTGCTCATTAAAAAAGATGCCCGGTAAACAAACAGAAGTTGCAATAACCAACAATCAGAATTTACTCTACTCAGATCAGACCAGGACAAAGCTGAAATATAATGGGTTGCTACGAGTTACTGGTCTAAAGTATAATTTGCAGTAAATAGTAAGTTTTATAAAGTGGTAATAAACCGACAGGGTTTTAATTGTCACTTGGTCTTCCTTCTAGGTTTAAGAGCTCCAGCTGTTTAAATGGCTAAGCTGCAATGACACCACTCCTCCACATGCGCATGGGAGTAATAACCACGGCACAGCTCTCTCAATGGATGGAATGCGTCCATTGAGAGCGCAGTCCACATGCGCCGGTGACATCACTGGCTAATACTTAGTTATATATCTCATAAATGGTGCACATTTAGGAGATACTTACTGTACCTACAGGTGAGCCTTATTATAGGGTTACCTGTAGGTATAAATAAAAAAAGCAGACTTAAACCATATCATCCAATCGTTTCTTTACAGTTTGTTTTTACTGCATCTAAAATGAAAGTAACCTAAGATAAAGATGACATCCTACATAATGGAAGTGTCCTAGGGCAAAATAGTAATGTAATATTTAGAGCTGGTGTACATGGGCCACTGCAAAGCATCTGTGATGCAGGTGCATTTCAAGATGATAGACATGTGTAGTTAGAAGGCGGTACCTGCTTTTAGAAATATGTGATGTAGCACCACATGATCCAGAGCACAACATTTAAATTTATTTGCAAATGCAACTTCTGACACCTCTGTTTTTAAATAGTAAAAGAATAAGCAAGTCCTAAAAACGTTAGTGCTTTGTACAGACACAGTTGTGATCTTACTTAGCAAATAACCACATTTACTGTGCAGTGTCCATGCTTGTTTTAGGCAAATGACATCTGATATCTGATGCATAGCCTGGAACATGTATAGAAGAATAGTATGGAGGGTATGACAGTGTACAAAACATAAAAATCTACACAAATGATAGTTACTGATCTTTACATAATTAGCAACAAAATACCTAAAAAATATGGCCATATCCATATAGGTGAATTAAGAAGATCACACACACAAGGTTACTGAAGGGTTGGCTCTTCTAAACTAGGGGTAGGTTTAATGTGTCTGGGACAGCTCTAAGGCCACGTACACACAATCAGTCCATTCGATGAGAACGGTCCAAAGGACCATTTTCATTGGTTAACCGATGAAGCTGACTGATGGTCTGATGTGCCTACACATCATCGGTTAAATAACCGATCGTATCAGAACGCGGTGACATAAAACGCAACAACGTGCTGAAAAAAATGAAGTTCAATGCTTCCAAGCATGCGTCGACTTGATTCTGAGCATGCGTGGATTTTTAACCGATGTTTGTGCGTACTAAAGATCTGTTTTGACCTATTGGTTAGCCGTCCATCGGTTAAATCTTAAAGCAAGTCCTCTGTTTTTTGACCGAAGGATAACAGACCGATGGGGCCTACACATGATCGTTTTGGACCGATGGAAATGTTCTTCAAGAATTGCATCTTTTCCCTCCATCCACAGATGGAAACATTATAAATAGTGTGTTTTATCAATTAGTAAACACATTGTACAGCTTTGTTATACTGTGTAATGCATCTCTGTGTACAATATTTGTTGTTGATCAAGGAATGTACAGTCCTCTTTTGCATCTTTAGGCTAATAAAAAGTTTGCTTTTTCGGGACTTATCTTACAAACACTTAACAGACTGCATTTTTGTGATTTTATATGCTTACTGAATAATAATCATAGTCTGGATACCCTTATCAGTCCAATAGCACCTCAGGCTTCATAGCACCTTCAGTACATATGTTTCCAGACTTGAGATAGGAAGTGAATGTCGGCACAACAACAGTAAGTTATTGAAAAATAATCCAAAAAGTACCTCTTCACATTTGGAAATATCCAGCTCTTGGCAAACTTTCTTCACTTTAGTTAAAACAGGGTTGCCGTCTTCATCTTCATCACACTCATAGTGGACACAAGTGCTGCCCTCAGGACGATAAGTATCTCCAATCTACAAATGAACAAAAAGTCATGCTTTTATACAATTACTTACACTGATGTGATTTGTTTTTCCTAACTGGAAGTATAAAGAAAACTGTCATGGAAGATACTGACACTAAACATTGTTGTCTTTGTAAGTTATGTACTTCAACAACGTGTGTCTGTTGTCCACTATGTATGTATTATGGCTGGCAAAAGTTCAAAAGAAAATATTTTAATTTTTTGTGATCACAGTTTTAGCAATTACTGCTGTCTATATCTTAAAGTAACTTTTAATGTGACTTTCTTTTTTCTATTTTTACATGCTTCCATATTTTTGATTTTGAATACAATGTAGAGATTTGTAGATTAGTAGCTAAGGTACGTAGATTGACCCATTTAATCAGTCTGCCTTTCTGCTTACTAACTGTTGAGACAAGATATTAGTCACAAAGGGAGTGCATTGTTTTTTGAGAGCTGAATTATTTGGGCATAATTTAAAAAGAATAGACTGTTCACTCTGCAAAATCATTATTTGTTGGTCCAGTAAATAACGTGCACTATGCAATTCCATTCATGTGCAAGTGAATTAAAAAAAAAAAAAACATAGGAGTTTGCCTATTGGAACTAAAGCAGGCCATAGATGAGTACTGCTAGCAGCTATTAGACATTACATTAGCATGTAAAACAATGGACAGGCTGGTTGTACCCAAGGCAATCAATGAATCAACAGGAGTACAATCAGCCTGCCCATACAGGGATCGTTCCCTGGCAGTCCCTGCTGAACCAGCCAAATTTAGATTCATGTATGGCTGGCTGTAGACAGCTAAATTTTACTGTGTGGACATTCAACTTTTTTTTTATTTTTATTAAATTCATCCCACAGGCCTGGCCTGCTTTGTGAAAAGTAGTGGTACAACACAACCATTGTGTAGCACTGTGAAACAGAAAGCAGGGTGGGTGTATGAAATAAGCAAATATAGCTGCATCTATGCTCATAATGATGCACTATGCATAGAAACAAAGGCCCAGATTTACAGAGCAATTACGCCTGTCTAACTGGTGTTAGACAGGAGTAATTTCAAATTTTGCGCACCGTATAACTAGTTTGAATCCTCAAACCATGATACGGCGGCTTCGGGCTTCGATCCGAGAGGCTTACGTCTTCGTAAGCCTTCAGATCTACGCTGCGATATTTTTGCGGCCGCTGGGAGGAGTCCGCGTCGTTTTCAGCGTCGGGATATGCAAATTAGTTTTTACGGCGATCCACGAAGATACGAGCGGTCTTCGCAATCCCTTTCGTCTATTTTTTTCTACGTACTGTTAGACCAGCTTTTTGCTGGTCTAACGGTGCGTAGCCCATGTTAAGTATGGCCGTCGTTCCCGCGTCGAATTAAATTATTATTTTTTTTTTACGTAACTCGTTCGGGAATAGGAATGTCCGTAAACGACGCTACTCAAGAAAAAATGACGTAACGACGTGATTTCGCGCAATGCACGGCGGGAAATTTCTGAACGGAGCATGCGCAGTTCGATCGCCGCGGGAACGCGCCTATTTTAAATGCTTTAAGCCCCCTACTCGCGTAGATGGCTTGCGCCGGGAGAAATACACTACGCCGCTGTCGTTTACTGGACAAAATCTACCGGGATTCCACGTAGAGCCAGGTAAAATACGGCGGCGTAGTGTATTTCTGATACTCTACGCGAATCTAATTGTATCTGAATCTGGGCCAAAAGGTTTACAATGTTAGCACAGACTATACTTCAAGCTAATTTCTTTTACAAGCCTACAATTTGTAAGTAGCATATGTGCCCTTTAGGATAGCATTCCAGAAACTTCATTTTTGTATTTAGACTTACGTTAATCCTAACTTCATCATCTTCTTCCTTGTCTTCTGCCTTTTGTCCTTTTTCTTGTCCTTCTCCTTCCTGTCCTTCTGTTCCTTCCTGTCCTTCTTCTCCTTGTCCTTCTTTAGATTTCTGTCCTTCTTTTCCTTTTTCTTCTTGTCCTTCTTTTCCTTTCTGTCCTTCATCTCCTTTTTCTTTCTGTTCTTCCTCTCCCTGTTTTCCTTCTTGCCCTTCTTTTCCTTTCTCTCCTTCATTTCCTTTCTCTCCTTCTTTTCCTTTCTCTCCTTCCTTTCCTTTCTCTCCTTCTTTTCCTTTCTCTCCTTCCTTTCCTTTCTCTCCTTCCTTTCCTTTCTCTCCTTCTTCTTTCTGTTCTTCTTTTCCTTTTGGTCCCTCCTCTCCTTGGAATCCTTCCCCAGACTCTTTTCCTTCAGCTTCTTTCTTTTTGTCATGCTTCTCTTTCTTCATTGTGCATTGTTTTGGTACACACTGGCCACAGCATTCTCCTTCCTTTTCAACATATCTGTATCCCTAAAGGAAACACCACAAAATGAAGGTTCAGTTAAAACAAGTAAACTACTTTCCGACATTGACTCGATAGTTTACTAGACACAATGAATATTACATTGTTTACTTAATGTTGTAACATCTCTGCCTATCATGCTCCTGCTTAGGTGTTCTGTTGACAATGTAATGTAGTCCAAAAACAATTTGTGAAAATGTCAGTCACTGAAGAGACATTATTTTGCATATCAGTAGTTCTGCCATGGCAAGGACAATACTAAAAATGTATTAATACAGTATGTTACATATTGTGATCTGAACACTTTTAATTACGGTTACAACCAACTAAATACTAGGAAACTGGTAATGTGAACAGAGCTCGGGTAATAAAGAACCATGTCTTGATTTACTGTTTGAAGTAGGCCAATCAGTGCTTTTGTCTTGTCCATATACTGTATATTGTATATTACTGTATATTACTGTGTAATATAATTGAAGGGTCTCTTGCCAATTCTATGCACTGTTACTTGTCTATTTAGATTTGATGGTGCCATATGTGCACTACAGCAGGATGGTTCTGCAAGTTTGAAACACAGACTTGAAAAAAATCCTGCTATATAGGTTACTGTCAGGGCTGGGCTCAGCTCTCCCTTCTCAGAGCTGAGCTGACGGTTAAATGCCAGAACTCTTCATTCTACAGTGACTCACCTGGTGATCATATACTGCTCGTTAGCAAGCCCTGCTGGCTATTTAAGCTGTATAGATTAGATCTCCTGTGCCTTCACCTTGGTCAACATATCTAAAGACTCTCTTCTGTGTTCCTGTTAAAGACCTGCCTGGCTGACATCTCTTCTGGTTCCTGATCCTGTCTGCTGGTCTGACTATGCTGATGCCTGACTCCCTGATTTCCTGGCTTGTTCTGACTGCCAGATTTGGTTACAGAACTGGCTATGTTTTGACTATGTTTACTATTTGTACCATTGTTACCAATATATTAAATGGTGTGATTTTTTTCTGCATTTTCTGTCTCTGTCTGATTTATGGTTCCTGACGGTTGCACCTGTTTATTTGCATTTGTGTGTTATCTACATTCATTAAAAGACCAGTTTATATAAAGCTTGTCTGAGCTTTTTAAAAAGCTGGAGATGGGGAGCTGTATGTTCATTCTGCAGAGCTCAGGGAGTAGAGTTAAGAGCTGATTGGAGGTAAATTACACACACCCTTCACACAGCACACAGTAACAGAGATCAGGCTGTGAATCACATGCTGTGCACTGGAGCTCTCTCCCCGTTGCCTTTTTTCTCTTGGTGGCGGGATAGCAGAAGAAAGAGGCAGCAGAAAGAAATTACACTTGGTGCTCTGGATTGAAGTACATACCATGATATCCTTTGGTTATATTTTATGTCTGAGGTTTACAACCACTTTAAGCTGCAATTTGATTGATTACTGGCTGCATTATTGACAACCTACCTCTTCACAGGTCTTATCACATTTGATCTCCTCACATTTGACAGCATAAAAGCCAGATTCATCAACTTCATCCTTGGCACACTCGCATTTCTGACATGAGTTCTTGGGTTGTGGGATGAGAGAGCCACGCTAGGAAAAGATTGATAAAAGAAAAATAAAATAATGGTCATGTTATGTCTTAATTAATTTCAGGTGTTTTTATTGTTCTTTATAAAAGAGCAGTGGGGATCCATTATCAATCTGGTTTCCTAACTCAGTCTATATTTTCAAAATAAATGACTGCTATGAGCATCTCAGGCCATTGTCATTTTAAACACCTAAAGAAACCAACATACAGTTGAACCTTGGATTACTAGCATAACCCGTTCCTGGAGAATGCGTGTAATCCAAAGCACTTGCATATCAGAGCCAGTTTCCCAAGTATTTCCGAAGGGCTCCGAACCGTTCTGAGTGTCACTGGTGCCCCCGTACCTCTGGCCAAATGCGGTACTGCACACTGCAGAGGCTTGAATCCTGCTCGATTTGTGAGACAACACTCGCAAACAGAAAGTTGCTCATCTTTCAAAAAGTTCATTAACCGCGTTACTCGTAAACCAAGGTTCCACTATATAATATACATATGGTTTTCCACTGCAAGTAGGTATACCTTGTTTCCCCACGGTATAGTCTCCATGCTGGTGTATATGTTTAAAAAACAGCATCTCATGATAATCCATTGCATGTACATTTTACATGTACAATTTATATTCCAATAGCAAGACTTTTCTACATTATTTCCATGTACTTAAAAAAATGCCCCAAGTATCCCCTTCTTGGTATGCACATGTTAGCACTGTCCTCCTATAAGTGTTCTGCTACAATGCAATAAGGTTTTTCTAAGGGTGTGGTGGCCCTTTGACTTTAGTTCGATCATATCAATGTAGTTTTTATTATTGTTGCATTTTATTGATGGTGTACTTTGCACTTTTGTCTGTAGGCATTTTGCATATTTCTACCAATGGATATTGCTATAATAATAATGTGATAACAGGTTATAGTCATATATCGTCGCACTACCTCCTGGTAATATACCCCACCTATGGCCATCAAACTCCGTTCCTCTAAATTATGAACATTCCTGACAAATTATAAGAAAACAATGGGTGGATACTAATTTTTCTATTCTTGTGCAGTTTTCATAAGGAATATAAAAAAGAAAGCAGCTTAGGGGCCATAAAGCATGGTTAGAAGAATGTCCTCATTCTAATCTAATGGCCAACAATTTTCAAACCACTTCCTCTGAGCCCAGGTTGTCTTGGACCTGCCCTCCAGCCTGTGCCTGGAAGGTGAAAGGAGAAGCAGCACAGTGATGAGCTAATCTTTCTGTCACTCTGCTTTCTCTAGCTATCAGTATGCTTCTTGTCAGCAAATTAGCTAATCAACTTCTTGCGCTGCTTCATCCAAATCTAAAATGTAAGTAATTACACTGACTGTTTATGGAAATACATTTAATGATGTATTAATGATTATGGAGCTGCCTTAGTGTGTGCCTTTTTTCCTCTGTCTAGAGTTTAGCTTTAAACAAAATAAATGTATTAAAACAAAATTAAATAAATACCTGATATATTACATTATCCACTACGCATACAGAATCAGGCTCTGCAAAAAAAAAAATTGTACAATATGTTTCTCATGTTTAACGCACCATGGTATATAGCTTATATTTCTACTTTGGTTTTTATAGAGTAGTAATGATGGGCTATTTCAAAATATAAACTAGTGTCTAATAAAGATTGAAGACATTATACAAATATCTTATCTCATATCAAATATCACAACTATGTAAAACAAAAATGATACTGCTGAAATCAGTTCCTTAATTTTTATTTCACTAAATAAAAAGGAAAATGTGTTAAAAAATAAAAACTAGAAGGAGACCCCTACCACAAGTGATGTTGGCACAGCAGGCACCTGGAGTCCAGCGAGATACGACACGATGTCCTGTTCCACAATTGGGCATCAGGCACTGACAAGGTTCACACCCTGTAGAATATTATTAAAATGCATCAGAAAAAAATTATTTTCACTAATAACACATAATAAGCAAATCCTATATTCTTTATGTCCTTATTTGGCTTATGTGGTGCTTGCTACATTCTCAAAAAAAACTGTACCTTATAGTTATCTCACTTTAAAAGTTGCAATGATACTGTTGTTGTAGACCACTACTCTGTCTGGAATATGTACATGCAATATGGAAAACAACAATGATTCTGCACCTCTGTATTTATTTGTTTAGCCATATTTAGTAAAGTAAAGTCCTTCCTGTAAATGAACAAAATGTCCCCCAGTAGGTTTAAGTTATAATATACTAGTATGCACTGCACACCAGTACATTATGATTTTTGTTTTCTTTTTGAGAGGTGCATGTGATCGGCATAGGGCCAATCAGCATTGTCCAGACAGAGGGTCAGGAGTCATGTCTCATAGTACAGTTAGGCCGCGTACACACGATCGGATATGTCCGCTGAAACTGGTCCGCCAACCAGTTTCAGCGGACATATCCGATCGTGTGTACGACCTAGCGGACAGGTTTTTCCAGCGGACAAATTTCAAAGCATGCTTTGAAATTTGTCCGCTGGAAACCTGTCCGTCGGACATGTCCCGCATGCGTCGAATGGATTCGGCGCATGCGTGGAAGTATTTTACTTCCTGGATTGGTGACGTGGCGGCGTCAACATCACCGCCACATCACCGCGTTTTCCGTCCGAGGGTATTTTGGTCCAATTGTGTGCACACGCCATCAGACCAAATATCCGAGGAGACATGTCCGCTGGAAACGGTCCGACGGACATGTTCAGTGGACATGTCTCCTCGTCTGTACGCGGCCTTAGAGTAGAATGAAAACTCCTCCTGCATGCTTTAACCAGGAACTGATAGAAGTCACAAGACTGCTATATATTGCTGATGAGAAAAGGTATTTTGACATTTATATTTAATAAAATAATTGTATTTCCATGTTCTGTGTACTGTGGGAGACCAGATATAGTGAATGCAGGGTCATGGATTTAGTAACAATTTAAGTTTACCACCACTTAAATAACATTATATTAAGAGATTATGAGGAGATTGCATGTAATGGAAGCATCGCTCATACTTACCAATTTCCCAAGAAATACTTGGTTCATCTGTAGTTGTTGTTTCATCTTCACCTTCTACTGGGGGTCGTGGCGTTTTGCGTGGCCGTCTGATAAATGGAGGTTTAGTATAGTGGGCATCCAGTATGAGGGTATCAATTCCTCTGGTGGGAGAAGGTTCTTTTGAGTCAGGTTCTGTTGTTGGTCCACAGTCACCTGTATACCATTCCAGTTTACATGATAAGCCGCAAACTGCATGGAATTTACAGCCAACATTGTCTAATTTTGTGTAAATGATTTCACCTAGATAATAGAAAGAAAAGACTCATAAGGCCAGTCATACGCTTTTTCATTTCATCTACAGATAAAAAGGATGAACATTTATAGAAAGGGCAATGTACCCTTGAAGAGAAACTAGTTTCATGTCAGTAAATAACAGTTTTTATTATTGTACACTTTAACTTATGATGTATGTAAACCTTCAAACAAAAAGTTATTGAATTACAGCTTATCAGTCCTTAGGTTTGTGTTTCTTTTTTCCAAATGTTTTTTTTTCCCTTTATTTCCATCTTATGGTCCTGTTAGTACCACATTTCCTGTCCTAGTATGTGAATGCTTTTATCTAGGGAGGTTGTGGTGTTGACACCCTAAAGCTGGCCATACATGGGTTAGTTTTTTATTCATTTAATCAGTGGGTTGAAAAAAAAACTGAGCTGATTACCCAAATCATACATTTGAGATACATGGGGGAATCCTCTCCGCTGTGTCATTGAGTTCTGACAGCAGAGCGACTTCCCCATTGTCAGAATACATAGATCAGTGTTAGGCCCCTTACACACGAGCAAATGAATCTGCTCAAATCGGTCGGACAGACCGATTTGATCAGATTTGTCTGCTGGCTGTTTTGGTTTGATCGCTGTACACACGATCAAACCAAAATCCCCGCCTGCAGACAGCGCGGTTACGTGGCGGTGACGTTGACGCCGACACATCACCGCACCAGGAAGTAAAACACTTCCGCGCATGCGTCGAATCCATTCGACGCATGTGCAGGCAGATATGTCTGCTGGTTAGCGTACTAACCAGCAAACATATCGGTCCGACGGGTTTCCAGCAGACAGATTTTAAAGCAGGCTTTAAAATCTGTCTGCTGGCCAAATCCGTCGGCTCACCCGTACACATGATCGAATCTGTCTGCTGAGACGTCTGTCAGACCTGTCTGTCTGTCAGACCGTTTTCAGCAGATAGATTTGATCGTGTGTACGCGGCCTTACAGTGTATAGCCTGCGACTTTCTTTTCAACATGTCGAGTGAACAGAAGTCAACCATATTGGCCATACATAGTTTGAAATCTGTGTAACAGATAAAGTGCGCAACCAAATAATATATCTCCCTAAATAAAAAGGGAATTGGAACAAATGTGATTAAAAAAAAAATGTGATTTAGGCAAACGTTTCAAATAAAGTCCATAAAGCGCTTCAGTAGATACAAATATGTTGAAGGACATTCAAAGGATCTCTCTGTTGTTCTTTTCATGAGAACAGAGAGAGCCAGCAGAGGAGCCTCTTCTGTTTACTTTATGATATATCCCACTGTTGGAGATCACCTGGAGAGGGTTACTGCCGTGGCTGTGAGGAATATCATATCATTGGATAACCCGATCACTAAAGATATTTTTTTTTTTTAATAACAAACCTGTTATACTTACCTCCACTGTGCAGCTCGTTTTGCACAGAGTGGCCCGGAACCTGGTCTTCTGGGGTCCCTCGGCAGCTGTCTCGGCTCCCCACCCGCAATTCACATGGTGTTGAATGCTTGCGGGCGCGCTCCCGTGATACAGCCAGTCACCATAGCCGATTTCACTGTATCACTCGGCCCTGCCCCTGGTGCACCGCGTCATTGGATGTGATTGACAGCAGCACAAGCCAATGGCTGTGCTGCTTTCAAGCAACCAATGAATGAGCCGGGTATATGGCCCAGAGGCCTGCGCATTCACGGCGTGGGAATTTCGAATGGTCAGGTAAGTAAAGGGGGGCTCAGGGGGGCCGCTAATACACAGATAGACATAGAATGCATTAAGGTGAAAAAAACATTTACCTTTACAACTCCTTTAAAATGGACTAAATTCCTCAAATGACTAGCTTAAGACAGTAAGTATGCTAGGAATCCAGTGCACCTCCCCTCATCATGATAACCTAGGGAGAGGTGTTCTGTAGTCCACAGAGAGAACTAAGAACAATGGCCCATAGACAAACACTAATAAAAAATGGATCACCGTGGGGTTGATTTACTAAAGGCAACCGGTGCACATGGAAGTGCAATCACTGTAGCTCTGAGGGGTAGATCTGAAATGAGGGGAAACTGCTGATTTCTATCATCCAATCATGTACAAACAAAAATGCTGTTTTTTTATTTTCCTTGCATGCCCCCCTCAGATCTACATCTTGCACTTGCATTGCACAGTGAATTTGCATTTAGTAAACAAGCCCCAATGACAATCCTTGTGCTGTAGTATTATGCAGAGCACAAAAACATTTAAACAAGCATTTTAATGCTGACCGTTAAGACGATTCATAGTAAAGTATATGTCCAGTCAAAACGTATTTCTTTATTTTAGGAAAAGTTTCAAAATGTAAGAACCCTTTTGGATTTCTACTGCTATTTGAAGCTTTGTTGGAGAGATTTTTCCCTCACCTCCTGTCTGGCTGACAATCTTTTATCAGACAGTAAATGGGGGAAACTATCCAACATCAATAAACACAGAAATAGAAACATATTTTTAGTAGAGGGGGGAAAGGCCAAAACCATTGTTAGATCTGCATTTCTGTTGTGTTCTTGTTGCAGATTTTCTGTTCCTACTGGTCTGGAAAAAGTTGTCAGCAGAACTGGAAGTGAATGGAAATTTATCTAAAAGAGCCCCAGATAGCAGTACCGATACTTTTCTCAAATACTCGCTGATACCAATTACCGATATCTATTTTTAGTGTCATGTGCCATATATTTTAGGACTTGTTTACACCAAACATACATTAAAACTGATGGGAAAACCAAACAGATTTCACTTGCAGAAACAGTTTCCCATCAGTTTTATATCACATTTCATTGAGTTTTTACAGCCGGTTCATGTATGTGCCTATGAGTCTTGTGCGATATTAAGTCCGGTTCAGGTGTGATATCTAATTTCATACACTACAATTCGCATTGAAATCACACCTGAACCGCTAAACAAAACTAAACCGGGCTTTGAAATCACACTGCAAACCGGCCCGCACATATGTAAACCGAGTCTGAAAGTGTCGGTTTTAGTATCCGAGCATTTGCACGAGTACTAGTACTCATGTAAATGCTTAGTATTGGCTTTGAGATAGATGGGGAATTCTCCCCACTGTGTCATTGTGTTCTGACAGGAGAAAGACTTCCTGCTATCAGAATACCTAGATCAGCGCACTAATATAGGTGCAACCCTAATTCTCATCCTTCTCCTCCCCATCTCCGGACAGTCTGAAGAAACTCTGCATAACCACCACAACAATATAGCACACTAAGGGGTTAATCAATAATTATACATCGTGTGAACAGTTTACAGTGCCCTCATTCTAAAAAGTCATTCTACCCAACTGATATTTAAGTTTTTGACAAACTCAAATCATCCGATAGTTTTTTCTTTATATCACTAGGAGAAATGCGGCGGTGAGATCTCTGCACTTCCTGGCTCTACACATGTACTCTGGCCATTATAAAGGGCTTCCACTCTGCTGGATTTTTATTATATTTTGGTAAATGCAAAAAAGAGGGATTGGAACATTCAAAGGTTATCAGAAAAACCGAAATTGCCTAGATGTCCAGGAACAGTCAGGAGCTACAGCAGAGTTCTCATTGTTGGAGTACCTAGGACATATGACAATAGCCAGAGACTGACTCAATCCACCAAGTTCCACCTATAGCTCTAATATCACTC
The DNA here is from genome assembly GCA_029574335.1 of Rana kukunoris. Classification (NCBI taxonomy): domain Eukaryota; kingdom Metazoa; phylum Chordata; class Amphibia; order Anura; family Ranidae; genus Rana; species Rana kukunoris. Next base: position 209,789,366 of record CM056059.1, on the reverse strand, counting down.
TACTAAATCTGAAGTTTTGTACTTATATGGGTTCGTTGAAATGTATATTGGGAATGACTAAGTAATTAAAATGCATCTACAGTTCCATTGTCACAATCAGCAGAGCAGACAGGCTCTTTACTGTGGAAGAGACATGCAATGTCTTTTCTGCAATAAGATGCCCCACCTACCTGCATGCTTGCTGTCTTCTCCTGCATGTAAACTGAGCTGGGTATACACAACTCAGCTTGCACCACTGGCCTGGACTCTGTGTGCCAGGATAACTGACTCCTGCACATGCATAGGAGGGATGTTGCCTCGCACTGGCCACTGAAGATGGCCGAGAATTGACACACCACAGAAGATGACAGCACCAGCAAAGGATTGGACCTTTGGAGTGAAGGTAACTTTAGCTACACTTTTAGAATTATGCATTTGCATCAAGGGAAATTGTATTTTAGTTTTTCTTGTGCTTTAACCACTTGCCGTCCTTAGGCCATATATACTGTATATGGCCTCAGGAACAAGTAGTTTATTCTCTACAGTCACCCAATCACCTTTACAGGGCTCAGAAGAGACCCCCCCCGATGCACCACAGTCCCCGCGCTCTTCTGTTCCACTGGGGAGCCCAGGACTGCTACAAGCTATTGGTCTGACTGCCCACAGATGAGAGGGAGGAACACCCATTCCTCCCTCTCCTCTGTAAATGAAGGAAGCTGGAAGTGGCAAGAGTATTGTCACTTCCTGTCTCAGTGTGTTTACTTGGTCGATAATGTACAGGGAAGCAGTTGATCAAAGCGATCTTGGTTTGACCCAGTACCTTACTAAGCAGTGGAGGGATCAAGGATCTAATAGTCTCCTGGTCTCTCCATAAAGAGTTTCTGTCACTACCCAATCTATAACAAGGGATGAACAACATAATAAACAATAATAACTTGATAACAATAAAAACTGTAAGCCACCCACTGTTCCATCATGCTCATGCGCAAATGAAAATGTACATGTAGGTCCTGCACGCATATGTAAACAATGTTTACACCACACATGAGGTAGTTCCATAAACGTAAGAGAAAGAGCAATAATTGTAATGCCAGAGCTCACTATAGATTTTCACCATTTCAGGGGCATGTAAAATTTGAAATCTTGAAAAAAAAGTTTAGTATCTATTTACAAGGCACAGTATTATCTTTTATATTTTACCAAAAATACATAATGTTTGAGGAGTTTAAAAAAAAAATGCAGATTTTTAAAATGTGAAAAATAAAAAAATTGGCCTCGATGGCAAGGGATTAAGGCAAACTTTAAAGTTATTTTATTGTATGTTATACTTACCTGTTTTGGGCAATGGTTTTGCACAGAACAGCTTCTGACGCCTCACCCCTGCCGAGTGCCACCATAGCAAGTCACTTGTTATGGGGGCACTTGTGCGGGCTCAATCTAGAGCTATGCTAAACACAAATAGCACACCTCTCCCCCACCCCCTTTCTGCCAATGATTCCCACTGCAGCTTTAAAGGGCCAGTGAGGAAAGAAAGGAGCCGCTGCTTTTGGGCATAACCCTTGATCAAGATCGGTTTCAGGTAAGTATAAGGAGGGGCCGGGGGAGCTACACATTTTTTTATTTAAACTTTTAAAGCATAGAATGTAACCACTTTTAAACATGGAAGATGTCATTGCTGATCTCTTTATGAGAATGTTGGCTGCTTTGTTAATCCACTATCTTCCCTACTTTCTAAGTAGAGAAACCATGAAAAAGTATACAGATCAGGAATGTCCTTAACTATATACTTGTTCATGAAATAAATGTTTGAAATATGGTTAGCATTAAAGCAAGGCAACTAGCATTTGCAGAATTTTGATTCAGCAAAGGCTACTTTTTTTAAGAAATGTTATTTTCAGACCTTTAGTTTGTAATAGTAGAGCAAATATTTTCAATATATTTAGTTTCTTTAAATTTTTCACAATCTTAAGTAAACATTCCAAGATACAATCAGCTACCAAGTAACATTTGTTATTTTGATCATTGCAGGTCATCCAATTCAAGAATTTCACAGAAGGAAATAAAATTGTGCAAAGTTTTATTGATAAAGACTAGTGATGAGCGGAATACGCCATATTCGATTTCGCGATATTTCACGAATATATAGAAGAATATTTGCGAAATATTCGTTAATATCGAATATTCGTGATATTTTATAAAAAAAAAAAATTTGCGAAATTTTGCTAATGCGAATGCGAAATTGATTGCGAAATTCTCTTCCGCGAATGCGCATACGCGCGAACAACACGCAAAAACGGAGATCATTTCCTGGATTACTAAACTAATATGCACTAAACACTAACTCTACTTACACAAACTTATATGACTAAACTTTTTTTTTTGTTTTTTATACACAAAACACAGAAGGGCAGAGAAAGTATTCACGAATATTCGTAATATGAATATTCGCATTGTGAATATTCGGCAACATTAAAACGATCGCCTCAGCTACTCGGCCCAGGGTCTCTAATCATACCAGCAATGCTTTTAGACGTCGATGGAGATCACTAGGATGTGATCTGTTTTAAAAATAAATTTGAAAAAATATGAATATTCGAAATAGCGAATATTCACCGCGATATTCGATTTATTCGCAAATACTCGAATATGCAATATTTGTAAGGAATATTCGCAATGCGAATATTCGTGAGCAACACTGATAAAGACAAGGTAACTCTTACCTGGATTGTAAAATTCCGTTCTTATTTGGCATAAACAGTGCACTGTGCTGCCAGAAGGTGAGGGAGTTCTTATTGCTGATGCACTAGTTGTTGATAATGTTCCAGAAGTTGAGGTCTCAGTGCTAACTGCAGGTGAAATAGTAGGTGTTTCAGTGGAAGAAACAGTTGATGTTTCTCCAGAAGAGGGTTCAGTTGATACGGTACCAGAAATAGATGGCTCGCCACAAGATTCAAAAAACGTTATAGAGCAACATTCGTATCGTGCTGCATGGTCTACACATTGTTTGTCTTCGCCAATTTGATCCTTATTCTTACAGAGTAATCCATCCTGCACAGTACATGTTATTATCTGGGAAGTATCTTCAAAGCTCAAATCTTGATATGACACAGCTGTGCATTCAATTTTATTTTCTTTTTCCTCTTTAGTACAAACATCAACCCCCAGAGCTTTCAGAATCTTGCTACTCTCTTGTTCTCCACCATTAACACCAGAGGTTGGTTTTTCTGTATTTATCCAATCAGTCCAACGACATTCAGCTTGCCTTAGAATTTTGCAGCTGGAAGATGTAGTAGAAGATACTGGTGTGCTAGGTGTAGAGGTTTCCCCTGGTTTACCGGGTTCACCTGGAGGCACTTGATAGCCAGGTGTAGAGGTTTCACCTGGTTTACCGGGTTCACCTGGAGGCACTTGATAGCCAGGTGTAGAGGTTTCACCTGGTTTACCGGGTTCACCTGGAGGCACTTTATAGCCTGGGGTAGAGGTTTCACCTGGTTTACCGGGTTCACCTGGAGGCACTTGATAGCCAGGTGTAGAGGTTTCACCTGGTTTACCGGGTTCACCTGGAGGCACTGGATAGCCTGAGGTAGAGGTTTCGTCTGGTTTACCAGGTTCACCTGGAGGCACTGGATAGCCTGGGGTAGAGGTTTCATCTGGTTTATCGGGTTCACCTGGAGGCACTTGATAGCCAGGTGTAGAGGTTTCTTCTGGTTTACCGAGTTCACCTGGAGGCACTTGATAGCCAGGTGTAGAGGTTTCACCTGGTTTACCGGGTTCACCTGGAGGCACTTGATAGCCAGGTGTAGAGGTTTCACCTGGTTTACCGAGTTCATCTGGAGGCACTATATAGCCAGGTGTAGAGGTTTCACCTGGTTTACCGGGTTCACCTGGAGGCACTGGATAGCCTGGGGTAGAGGTTTCACCTGGTTTACTGGGTTCACCTGGAGGTACTTGATAGCCAGGTGTAGAGGTTTCACCTGGTTTACCGGGTTCACCTGAAGGCACTTGATAGCCAGGTGTAGAGGTTTCACCTGGTTTACCGGGTTCACCTGGAGGCACTTGATAGCCAGGTGTAGAGGTTTCACCTGGTTTACCGAGTTCACCTGGAGGCACTGGATAGCCTGGGGTAGAGGTTTCACCTGGTTTACCAGGTTCACCTGGAGGCACTTGATAGCCAGGTGTAGAGGTTTCACCTGGTTTACCGGGTTCACCTGGAGGCACTTGATAGCCAGGTGTAGAGGTTTCACCTGGTTTACCTGGAGGCACTTGATAGCCAGGTGTAGAGGTTTCACCTGGTTTACCGAGTTCACCTGGAGGCACTGGATAGCCTGGGGTAGAGGTTTCACCTGGTTTACCGGGTTCTCCTGAAGGCACTTGATAGCCAGGTGTAGAGGTTTCACCTGGTTTACCGAGTTCACCTGGAGGCACTGGATAGCCTGGGGTAGAGGTTTCACCTGCTTTACCGGGTTCTCCTGAAGGCACTTGATAGCCAGGTGTAGAGGTTTCACCTGGTTTACCGGGTTCACCTGAAGGCACTTGATAGCCAGGTGTAGAGGTTTCACCTGGTTTACCGAGTTCACCTGGAGGCACTGGATAGCCTGGGGTAGAGGTTTCACCTGCTTTACTGGGTTCTTCTGAAGGCACTTGATAGCCAGGTGTAGAGGTTTCACCTGGTTTACCGGGTTCTCCTGAAGGCACTTGATAGCCAGGTGTAGAGGTTTCACCTGGTTTACGAGTTCACCTGGAGGCACTTGATAGCCAGGTGTAGAGGTTTCACCTGGTTTACCTGGAGGCACTTGATAGCCAGGTGTAGAGGTTTCACCTGGTTTACCGAGTTCACCAGGAGGCACTGGATAGCCTGGGGTAGAGGTTTCACCTGGTTTACCGGGTTCTCCTGAAGGCACTTGATAGCCAGGTGTAGAGGTTTCACCTGGTTTACCGGGTTCACCTGGAGGCAATTGATAGCCAGGTGTAGAGGTTTCACCTGGTTTACCGGGTTCACCTGGAGGCACTTGATAGCCAGGTGTAGAGGTTTCACCTGGTTTACCGAGTTCACCTGGAGGCACTGGATAGCCTGGGGTAGAGGTTTCACCTGGTTTACTGGGTTCACCTGGAGGCACTTGATAGCCAGGTGTAGAGGTTTCACCTGGTTTACCGGGTTCACCCGGAGGCACTTGATAGCCAGGTGTAGAGGTTTCATCTGGTTTACCTGGAGGCACTTGATAGCCAGGTGTAGAGGTTTCACCTGGTTTACCGAGTTCACCTGGAGGCACTGGATAGCCTGGGGTAGAGGTTTCACCTGGTTTACCGAGTTCACCTGGAGGCACTGGATAGCCTGGGGTAGAGGTTTCACCTGGTTTACTGGGTTCACCTGGAGGCACTTGATAGCCAGGTGTAGAGGTTTCACCTGGTTTACCGGGTTCACCCGGAGGCACTTGATAGCCAGGTGTAGAGGTTTCATCTGGTTTACCTGGAGGCACTTGATAGCCAGGTGTAGAGGTTTCACCTGGTTTACCGAGTTCACCTGGAGGCACTGGATAGCCTGGGGTAGAGGTTTCACCTGGTTTACCGGGTTCTCCTGAAGGCACTTGATAGCCAGGTGTAGAGGTTTCACCTGGTTTACTGAGTTCACCTGGAGGCACTGGATAGCCTGGGGTAGAGGTTTCACCTGGTTTACCGGGTTCTCCTGAAGGCACTTGATAGCCAGGTGTAGAGGTTTCACCTGGTTTACCGAGTTCACCTGGAGGCACTGGATAGCCTGGGGTAGAGGTTTCACCTGCTTTACCAGGTTCTCCTGAGGGCACTTGATAGCCAGGTGTAGAGGTTTCACCTGGTTTACCGGGTTCACCTGGAGGCACTTGATAGCCAGGTGTAGAGGTTTCACCTGGTTTACCGGGTTCACCTGGAGGCACTTGATAGCCAGGTGTAGAGGTTTCACCTGGTTTACCGAGTTCACCTGGAGGCACTTGATAGCCAGGTGTAGAGGTTTCACCTGGTTTACCGGGTTCACCTGGGGGCACTTGATAGCCAGGTGTAGAGGTTTCACCTGGTTTACCTGGAGGCACTTGATAGCCAGGTGTAGAGGTTTCACCTGGTTTACCGAGTTCACCTGGAGGCACTGGATAGCCTGGGGTAGAGGTTTCACCTGGTTTTCCGGGTTCTCCTGAAGGCACTTGATAGCCAGGTGTAGAGGTTTCACCTGGTTTACCTGGAGGCACTTGATAGCCAGGTGTAGAGGTTTCACCTGGTTTACTAGGTTCACCTGAAGGCACTTGATAGCCAGGTGTAGAGGTTTCACCTGGTTTACCGGGTTCACCCGGAGGGACTGGATAGCCTGGGGTAGAGGTTTCACCTGGTTTACCGGGTTCACCTGGAGGCACTTGATAGCCAGGTGTAGAGGTTTCACCTGGTTTACCGGGTATACCTGGAGTCACTTGATAACCAGGTGTAGAGGTTTCACCCGGTTTACCGGTTTCACCTGGAGGCACTTGATAGCCAGGTGTAGAGGTTTCACCTGGTTTACCGGGTTCACCTGGAGGCACTTGATAGCCAGGTGTAGAGGTTTCACCTGGTTTACCGGGTTCACCTGGAGGCACTTGATAGCCAGGTGTAGAGTTTTCACCTGGTTTACCGGGTTCACCTGGAGGCACTTGATAGCCTGGTGTAGAAGTTTCGCCTGGTTTACCGGGTTCACCTGGAGGCACTTGATAGCCAGGTGTAGAGGTTTCACTTGGTTTACTGGGTTCACCTGGAGGCACTTGATAGCCAGGTGTAGAGGTTTCACCTGGTTTACCGAGTTCACCTGGAGGCACTGGATAGCCTGGGGTAGAGGTTTCACCTGGTTTACCAAGTTCACCTGGAGGCACTGGATAGCCTGGGGTAGAGGTTTCACCTGGTTTACCGGGTTCACCTGGAGGCACTTGATAGCCAGGTGTAGAGGTTTCACCTGGTTTACTGGGTTCACCTGGAGGCACTTGATAGCCAGGTGTAGAGGTTTCACCTGGTTTACTGGGTTCACCTGGAGGCACTTGATAGCCAGGTGTAGAGGTTTCACCTGGTTTACCGAGTTCACCTGGAGGCACTTGATAGCCAGGTGTAGAGGTTTCACCTGGTTTACCGGGTTCACCTGGAGGCACTTGATAGCCAGGTGTAGAGGTTTCACCTGGTTTACCGGGTTCACCTGGAGGTACTTGATTGCCAGGTGTAGAGGTTTCACCTGGTTTACCGGGTTCACCTGGAGGCACTGGATAGCCTGGGGTAGAGGTTTCACCTGGTTTACCGGGTTCACCTGGAGGCACTGAAACACCTTGCTCTGTTACAGATTTTGTTACTGGACCTTGCGTTACTTCACCTGACCAGGGTGTTGTTGTAGACAAGGGTGATTTTCCACAGGATTCAACAAATTTCTTAGAACAGCACTCCATTCTTATTGCATAGTCAGGGCACTGTTTATCTTTTTGATCTTTGTTGTTACACACTAATCCATCTTTGACATTGCATATTGCTACCTGGTCCATATTGTTAAAGTTCAATTCTGGACGATCTGCAGCTATACACTCAATATCATTTTCATCTTCTTCCTTCTTACAAACTTCTATTCCTTTTTGTTTTAGATTAAAAGAGTTCTCATTGTCTCCTCCATCAATGTCTGAGGAAGGTGTATTTTCATTAAATGTTTTTGTCCAGTGACATTCCTCTTTTCTGAGTTTACTGCAATCTTCTTGTGATACTGAGGTTACTGTAACGGTTGAAGTCTCTGGTTTTTTTGTGGGTTCTCCTCCAGTGTTTGTTGAAATTGTTGAAGCATCTGGACTAGATGAAGTTGGTGTTTCACCTTGTTCACAGACTTCTGAACAACATTCATACCTTACCTTGTAATTGTGACACCTTTGTTTTGGGGGTTGGTCTTTATTAAAACATGTTAATCCATTTTTCATATCACAGGTATATTTCTGTGTATTATCCAAAACAGTCTTGCCAGCTTTGTCAACAGCCTCACATTCAATTTTGTTTTCAACTTCCTCTTTTTTACATATCTCAATCCCTTTAGATTTTATATTTTTAGAGCTTTCAATATCTCCACCACCTCCTTTTCCAGTGGGAGAATGAATATCAAACCATGGGGTCAGGCGACATTCCTTTTTTTTTATACATGCCGTTGCTGATGTAGAAGCTATAGTGCTGGACTCGCCACAGGATTTAACAAACTTTTCAGTACAGCACTCAATTCTTATACTAAAGTCAGGGCATTTCTTTCCTGGTTGATCTTTGTTCTTACAAATCAGTCCATTCTTTACATTGCATGTGACATTTGTGGCAGTGTCTTGCTCAGCATTACATTCAATATGATTTTCAACTTCTCCTTTTTTACAAACTTCAATTTCTTTAGATTTCAAATTGTCTGAGTTCTCTATTTCACCCCCATGCACATTTTCAGATGGTGTGTTTGTATTAAACCAAGGAGTCCAATGGCATTCTGTTGCTTTAATCTTCTTACAATCTTCAGATATATAATGGCCAGGTTCAGTGATTGCATTTGTTGGTGTACTGGGTTTAATATTTGGTAAAAGAGGCACTGTTGGAGGCCCAATAACTTCAGGAGCAGATGTTACTGGTTTGCAGTATTTTGAACAACATTCAACCCTTATTCTGTAATTATGGCACTTTTCTTTACTCTTCTGATCACTGTTTTTGCATGTTAGACCCCTTGAAAGGATACAGGTCATAATTTGCTGGTTATTAGCAATTGTTACTCCATTTCCATCAATAGCTTCACATTCTAGATTGTGCTCAATCTCTGTTTTATTGCACACTTCGTATCCTTTTGCTTTTATATCTTCTAGGCTTTCAGTGTCTCCACCATTGCTTTGCTTTGTTGGTCTGTTGATATCATACCAACGAGTCAAACGGCATTGCAATTGAATTTCACATGCTGTTGTTGGGGAAACTGAAGGCATAACTTCAGAAGATGATATTTCTAGAGGTGGACCAGCTGAAGCTGATGTTCCCACAGTGGTTGACACACCTTTAGTGACTGTGGGTACAGATGTTCCAGATGTTGTTATTGTTGGTGTTTGTACCTTCTCACCAGGAAGCGATGATGCAGTAGTAGTAGTAGTATGTATGGAGTCACCAGGTGTTTTATTTGGTTCACAGTTCTTAGAACAGCACAATATCCTTATCCTATAGTTGCGGCATTTTTCCTTCCCAGTTTGTTCTCGATTTTCACAGTGCAAGCCTCTTTCTAGGTTGCAAGTAACCTTTTGTTGATTATTTGAGATAGCCTGACCATTAGACGTTATAGCTTCACATTCAATATCTTGTTCTTTTTCTTCCATTGTGCATACCTCATTTCCCTTTGATTTTATTTCATCAATACTTTCAAGTTCTCCCCCATCGCTCCTTAGATTGGGCTGACTATTATCATACCATTTCGTCCAACGGCATTCCATCTTAATGTTACAGGCTGTTGTTACTCCAGAGGTTGTTGTAACTGTACCAGGAGGACCACTTTCAGAACTTTCAGTAGTGCTGATAGGGGTGTCAGGAATGGACACAACAGGCAAAGATGTTGGGACTTTAGCTGTTGTAACTTCAGATGAGCTAACAATGGGGGTTAAGGGTGTAAGCTCAATACTTGAAGGAGAAGAACATATACGGTAGTTACAACATTCAATTCTCATTTCATAATTGTGACACATGGGTGGATTTTCACTGTTTAAACAAAGTAAGCCCGTCTTTCTGTTGCAAATGACGTCTTGTCCAAAATCTTCTATTTTTTTATCAGGATGGTCTGTTGGTCTGCATTCCACATTCCTAGGGTTTTCACATATTTGGTGACCCTGAGCTTTAATATCTTCAAATCTTTCCATATCTCCAGCTCCATTTTCAGGTTTGCTCAAGTCATACCACTGTGTCCAAGTGCACTCATAAGCTTCAACACACAGAGTGGGTGAAACTGAAAAAACATAAACATTTAAAACATGAAATCATTAAAATGTACTAATATTTTTTATTATATATCAAATGTAACAAACACAAGTTTAATACATGGGTCTCAATGTATTTAAAGTACCGTACATGTAAACACTATCTACATTATATTTAGTTTAGAACAATGTTTCCTACTGAACATGTGAAATACCTAATCACACGATGGAAAATTGAGTATTAGAAAAGGATTTCATACTCCACTTCTAAGGAATTTATGTAAGAATACAATATTGAAGATATGGATTTGCCCTATATAGGTTTATTTAACTATCTTTACTTTTACGTTTTCATAGTGGTAAATCAGGATGGCTTTCCAACGTTCAGTCAAAAGGGGTTGATGTACTAAAGGCGAATAGACTGTGCACATTGCAGTTGCTCCAGAGCTTAGTAAATTAGGTAAAACTTCACTTTGCAAAGAATACCTAATCACCTGCAAGGAAAATTGAAAAAGCAGCATTTTTGCTTGCACGTGATTAGAAGATGGAAGTCAGCAGAGCTTCTGCTCATTTACTAAGCTCTGGAGAAACTGATTCAGAGCAAACATGCAGCAAATGAAATCCAGAGAAGCCAATGGGGTTGATTTACTAAAACTGGAGTGCAAAATCTGGTGCAGCTGTGCACATAACACAATCAGCTTCTGCCTATGTTCACAATGGAGCGATTTGTCATGCGATGTGAGAGATCAAAACACATGACAAATCGCAGCCTATTGGAGGCAATGCCACTGTTCCAATCCGTGCCACACCGATTTTGCAGCACCGCACCGATTTGCAAAAGTAGTTTCTGTACTACATTGGCCGATTTCAGGTGCCACTTCAATAGACATCTGTACATGACAGACATCTGTGTGGCTTCAAGTAGCATCTGAAATCGCGCTGACCTTTCACTTGAAGTAGCATGATTTCAAAGTAGCATCAATGTGAACCAGGGCTTCAGGTTGTTTTCAATGCTTAATTGAACAAGTTGAAGTTAGAAGCTGACTGGCTACCATGCACAGCTGCACCAGATTTTGCACTCTCCAGTTTTAGTAAATCAATTTGTCCTTTTCAAAGTGTTAAATCTTAGTCCGCCTTTCCAAATAATAGTATTTGCAATTTACCTGTCATATGCAGTGAATCAAAACCTAAAATTACCCTTCTTATAGTACCCTTGAGATATTAGCTGTCAATCCCAGCTGTCTTCAATCAAAAATGTGTGTGATCTCATTATGTGAGGAACCCCTGGCTCCTCACAGATCAATATGCATTGATGGCAGCATTTCTTAGTGCCACTTGTGTCTTCTCTGATCTCACTCCATTCACATTTTGCCAGAGTGCAAAGTGGTTATGTAAACCCACCAACCAGTTCTTGTGCTTAAAGTCGAGTACCACCCAAAAATGAAACTTCCACTTTTTGGATCCCCCCCCCCCCCCCCCAAATTACCATAGATCACTGCGGTGATCGCGGTGACCTACATCATGTCCGGAGCCTACACTGTCCTCCCCCGCTGTCTTCTGGGAAACACACAGGTCCCAGAAGATAGCAGGGACCAGTGAGGATGCGCAGTGCGACTCACACATGCGCAGTAGGGAGCCGAGAAGTGAAGCCGCAAGGCTTCATTTCCTGATTCCCTTACCAAGGATGGCAGCGGGGGCAGCTGAGAGCCAATCGATTGATCACCTTTGGCTGCTGCCATCGCGGGCACCCTGGACAGGTAAGTGTCCATTTATTAAAAGTCAGCAGCTGCAGTATTTGTAGCTGTTGGCTTTAAATATATATTTTTAGGCAGACTTCCGCTTTAAGGGCAGTCAGGTAGTTCCTGCAAATCATACTGCCCTCCAAAATGTTATAGGCAGCTTTAATATGTGGGTTGCTTAAAGGACACATACAGTGGTTATGCACATACTTATTTGTTATAGTTACAACAACAACAAAAAATGCATTAACATTTTTTTAGCCAGCTGATTACAAAAAATTGCATCTGGCTTTTATGTCATCTTTATGCAGCCAAAAGGTTGGTGTTCTCCTTTGCTAATATTTAATCTATTTGCCTACTGTTTAATTACTTTTTTAAAAAGCCCATTGTTCAAGGCATACATTACCATCATCTCCCCCAAGTATTCAGCACAGTATAAATATTTTTATACGTTGCTTTTTGCTCAACTGCAGCTGCTTGGTTGGAACAGTGTACATTGTACTCTCCATCAATAGTAAATAAACCCCATTGTGTACTTAAAAGTGGGGTATGCCTGTAACCTTTTGTTTCCTTTCATCCTATTCATAAATGTGTTTCAAAGGATTTGTTAAAACATATGTGAACACAGGAATTATGGAAGACAACCTACCTGGTGTAGTTGTTGTTGTTGTTATTTGACTTTTTCCACCGCTAGGTGCTTCAGTTATTGTCGATCCAGCGGTTGCATACTCTGATGATCTTGGTGGATTGAAGTTGAATGTTGTTACTGGATGTGCTGTTGTTGGGCATGGGCCAGTGCTACGGACTAATGTTGCATTTTCTGAGCAGATTGCGTTCATGCATCCACCCATTCCATCAGCTGTGTAATAGACGGTGTCCCCTTCAGCAAATTCACTTTCTTGATATTCACAACATACTGCAGGAAAAAAAGCACAAGTAGTTATATTTTCATGGTGTTACAGCTATCAGTATCTGAGTTGGGGGTATTTCCATTCACTTCCTGTCAGGACAGGAAATGAGGGGAAATCTCTTCAATAGAAACAAAGAAATAACAACCGCATGATGAGGAAGATGCAGTTTTTCTTAGTTTATACTACTAGTCCTTTCTGTCTCAAGGATGACTACATCCCATTTTTTCTTATACAGGCATCACAGGGACAGGAAGTGAGGAGAAACCACCCCAGTAGGGTTACAGAAAAATAGGAACAAGGCAAAGATGCTAACTCTTTACCACCCTGACGGTAGACTTTAATTTAAACAGAAATCAATGAAAGATGTCTGCCCAGCAAGTCAGTAAGTACGTTAACAGATGGAATAAAGGTGAGGGAGGCACAGCTGCATTGGAAGCCTTGCCTGCCGCTGCATCATCCAGAAATCACATGCATTGCACAGGACTAAGCTAAATACCTAAAGGAGTTGTAAAGGAAAAAAAATGTTGCCTAAAATTAATGTCTGCAAGGTAGACAGACAGAATAGTGTAATGATTCTGTTAAAAAACAAGTAAATACCTATTAAATTCCTTCATCTATATCACCTCCGGCGTTCTAGTTTCTGTTCTCTCATTCACTTCCTGGTTTGTGGCACTTGTTCATGTAAGAACTATCAGTATGCATTGCGGCACACCCAGTAATTCACACCTCCTTGAAGTCTCTAACACTTAGAGAGCATCCTGCCACACAGATGTAGTTCTCAGGAGGGGGCGAGCACGTTACTGACCACCACAGTAAAGTCTCCCTCCACGGTGGTGAGTTACAATCAGACAAGCAGGAAGTGAACAAAACAGAGAAGAAATAGAGCAACTTCTGAGCAAAAACTAACAATGAGGAAGTGAAAAGAGGAATGTCTGCAGGTAAAGGATGCTTATTATGAAAGAAAAATTCCTTTACAACCCCATTTTAGTACTACAAATTACACAAGTAACTCTCCCTGTGTAATCTGCAGATTTCCGCTGTCGGTGTCACAGCTGCCTGCCCCGTATTGAGAGCTCAGTAAACACCTGATAACAAAGTGCAGCAAACAGCTGTCAAAATGTCAGAAGAGCTCTGCTGATTACACAGGTAGAGCCACACTTTGGCATTCTTGATTTGGTTTCAACAGGATCATGACCCAGCGTTGCTTGGGTTACAAGATGCTGAAAAAATCTGCAACCGAGACAGTTTTCTCCTAAAAGAAAACATTAAAATATAGCAGCTGGCATATCTGATCTCATTCGAGTTGGCTGGCTGTCTCTGACAGTACATTCAAAGCAGCATGAAACTATTGAGTCAATTTGGATCAGCATAGCAGTCAGGCAAAGCATATATACAAAAGGAGACTACACAAATGGCAGCCCACATTGAGTACATTCTCAGTACAAGTCTCCTTCAAAACTCCACCGCACCCCAAAGTAGACCACTGAGGAGAAGGTTTTAACTCAGAGCAGTGCTAATTCTTAACAGCAGAGGGGCAATTTATTATTTGAGGTGCCATGTCATTATAAAAAAAGTCTTGTGAGAGTTATTCTGTTTTTCACTGCCTTACTGTTTGGAAAAGCTAAAAACAATCTCTCCCAATATCCATCTTCTTTTTTTTCTTTTTTTATGCTAATATTAACTACTACATTATTCATATGACTGTAGGACTTAATGCATCATACCTTCTGTTTTGGTACATTCTCTGCCAGTCTTGGTACATTTACTACAAACAAAAAATTGCAAGAAATAAGTTTATATTAGTAATCATATTGTGCTGTTGTACAGTTGCTTATTATTAACCTCATTATGACAAAAACTTGCTTTTAACCTTAAAAATCTCTATTGGCAAGTTTTTAAAACAAATCCTGAACACAGTTTTGCCTCTCTGACATGTGTAAGTCCACCTGTACAAATACAGGTGAATTATACCTTTCTTTTCCAGGACAAATTGTCAATTTATAAAAAAAAAAAGCTGGCACAAAATAGTAAACAAAAAAAAAAATTAATGTAGCTGTATATTTCTTGCTATTACCATAATCTACCACCAAGTACAATCCAAAATAAATTCTCCTACTCCTGACAATCTTAGTGATCTCACATATGTGTATGTTTGTACCCATAGTAGGGCCCAGAAACAATAATTCTACCTAAAATACACGGATCCAACACTAACTGACACTGATACTGAATGACAAACATTTTCTTTAACCCTATCTAAAATACACTGACCCTGACCTTTGATCCCACCCTTTGACTCTGACCATGACAGAATCTAACCCTGACACTGATCTAAATCAAACCCTTATTTACAATTTTCTCCTCTAGCAAGGAGAAAAAAAAATGTAGGGGCAAAATAAAACACACGGGCAAACTGTACAGTGACTGATCACTGTAATAGCCAATCAGAGACCATCACAGTAATCAGCTGATCTGGAATTGGACCACCTAGTTCCCAGTTGTTAGTATGAGACCCCATGCTCTTGTTGAGAGCTCATTTTTTGTGCTGGGAGTGCACTGTGCAGTGTACTCTGCCCACGGACACAGAGGTGCCTATATGCAGCCCTGCAGAAGAAGACCCATTTCCATGAGGCTGAATAAATACATATGCTAATTGTTAAAGGGTTAAATGGAATGTTCTGCAATGTTTAAGAAGAAGTGTGGAGCCATGAACAATCTTGTACTCCTTTCATAGCCACCTATAAAAACAAACATCAAAGTGTAGCTCCAAACCAAACATTTTTTTTCTAATTTTAGATACAGCGTGAATGTGTTAAAATATTTGTCACCTTTATCTGTCCTAGTATACAAAAGTTTACATCTGTCACCAGAACAGAGGTTATAGGGAAATCTTCTAATGCGGACATTTGTACTGGTGACAGCTGTGAAGGCTAATTTGGCTCTTACCTTTTTTAGAATTCCTTCCTGTTATTTTTTAGGGAAAGAAAGTGAGGTGAGATCGATATAATGGGGATATAATGGGAAGCAATAAGAAGTTGATAGAGGATATAACCTGTCCCTATTCTATAAAAAAATAAATAAAATACATTTGGGCTAGATTTTTTCACTACACTGCATACTACAATTAGGTCATATATTTTATAACACTATGCAATAAATGATAAGATTAATAGCACTTTTTTTTTTTTTTTTACAGAAAGCCTTGATAAATCCTAAAAGATAGATGTTAGCTACTTTTGCAGTTGATGTCAGGGTGTACCCACATATATCATGTATACACCTTATGCCTGTTTGTGAAAACTGTCTTACCAAACTGAACATCTGGTAGGACCTGGCATTGGATCCCCTGGTTTATACTCTTCTCCATATTCATCATAGCAGTTACATGATGCCACACAATGCATTGATTCCTCGTCAAAGTATGGCCTGTCTTCTGGACAGTGAGGGTAACAACCTGTAGTCAAGAAATTAGACTGTGAGTACAACATTCCTGTTATATGTTATATGAATACAGACTGGCAGAAATGTAATTTAAAGTGGAACTTCACTCTCCCAACCAACATTGATTATTAATAATCCTTGGTAATAATCCTAATGCTGCTAGCATTAGTAAATAGATAGGAAACTATATCACATATACTTACTTTTTTTGTATTATTTATTCAGTTACTTCCTGGTCTCTTGCCTAGGCAAATTATGTCATACATCCCAGGAGTCTTCAGGAGGGGAGGGGGAAAGAAGGGGTTTTCTCAGCTAAGTACACTCTCATCCTGCATGCATGCCTGGGCTAAGGGAAGATGGATTCCAGGAAGAAAATACTTCATGAATCACTTGCCCTTACTCAAGATGGCCCCTGCCAAGAATGCTAGGGAGTGCTTGCTTTAAATAATAAAAATGAATTAAATAGTGTTTTTGGTTTGTGGTGCACAGAAACAGTGAAGATCTGATTTAAGGTGTATGTTTCCAAAATGTACTTATATGTTGTGTTTCAATATAAACATTAAAAAGTACAGATAAACACACCAACAATAAAATCTATAATATCAATGTATTATTTAGGAACAACTGCCTCTGTCATGTATGTTCTAATAATGTTTAACCTCCCTGGAGGTATGATTCTTTAAGATTTTAGGTGCTGAAAGCGGTACCATTATTTGCAAGGGAATTTGGCGTTTTATACTGTAGGCTTGTAATTCTTAGGAATAACTCACTTAAATCTATCCAAACAAGAGTCTAATAGGCATCCCGGGTATGTTTTTTTTATTTTTTTATTAAAAATTATAATATAGTAAATAATTATAAAAAATTATAATAAATAATAATATAATTATAGTAAAAATTATTCAATAATGTAATCAAATCAAAATCACTGAAATTTGCTCAGTTGCAGAATTTTTGCTGTCATTATTTTTTTTTTTTTTTATGACGAATTTCCCCACAAATCGCTATCGCTAAATTCTGCAAGTGATTATAATTTATTATCGCTGTTTTCTAGCTGATCTAAAACCATTTTTGACATAAAGGGACATTTTTGGTTGCTATGGGCAATCTACAGTTTCCAGGCAGAAAGAACAGTTTTTATTATATAAAAGAACACGCAGGGCACTGGACAGACCACTAGGGACATGGGGGGTGTGTATTTTTTCCATACAGTACTGTAACCTATAAGATTACAGTATACTGTATGTAAAGTGTTTGTTTACTTTTTTGAATTTGGCGCCGTTCTCCGCTCCCGTGCGTCGTAACGTCGCAGGGAACGGAGCTCGGCGGCACACAGGGACGCTGTATGAATCGAGCGAGCACCCGCTCGCTCACACAGCGCGGATGCATCGCTGGATCCAGGAAGAAGGTAAGACAGCGCGCGCTGCAGGCTCTGCATGTCTACCCCAAGCGTGACTCGGGGATACCGTTCTTAGCAAGCAAAAACCACCCCGAGTCACGCTCGGGAACACCGCCAGGGAGGTTAAAGGGGTTTTCAGGAATATCGAATCTTTTTTAAGTATTTAAAAGGACCCTATCACTAAGCTAACAATATTGCAGATAAAAGCACAGAAAAAAATATTTTATATGCTTACCTTCCACAAATAATTTGTATTCACTTGCAATGTGCCCCTGAACTGTCTAGAAATTGTGACTATTCAAGCAAGAGTCAATATCCTAGTACAACCCCTCTCTCCTTGCAAATAATAGCCCTCTCTATTTATGGGACTGTCTTATTATTACCTGTGCTGGCCCAGCTCCTAGCCTTTTGTGTAGCTGTCAGGTGGGGGGGGGGGAGAATAGTATAGGAGGTCATTTTAGTGACAGCTCTGGGTCTGCTGGGGCTTCTGACATCACATCAAAGATGGCAGCAACCAGCAGTCTCTGGTCTTTTGGATGTCTTTAAAAGAGAGTTTTTTTTCCAGTAAAGAACAAGAATAATATACTTTAAAATGTGCATTTAATCTTGCAAGACGATTTTTATTAAAATTAATTATTTGGTGAAAACGTCTCTTTAAAGCTTCCTACCCCTTACGCGTGAAAATCTTACACTTTGAGAATGCAAATGTCTTTCTTGTCACCATTAAGTAAGTAAATACTAACTATAAATACAAATCTGAAGCTTGTGGAAGTTGGCTTTTTTAGGCAGATATTAAATGGAATTAAACCCTGCAATCCATTCCAGCTAAGGACAGCACCATATTGGCCTGGATTTTGATCTGAAGTTGCCATGGTGCTGCACATGTGATCATCAATGTCACAAGCCATTTGAGGACTTGAATGTTTGGATGAGAGCTGATATAAGTCCACTGGAAACCTGGAAATCAGCAAAGGTATGTATGAATGTAACTGTTTTGGGAAACAATTGAATCAGTGGGTTTAGTTCCACTGTTGACCACAAAGCATGATTGCAAGGGTATGTGTATAACTATGATCCTCATAAAATCAATCACCTGATATCCTCCTGTAGCCTTATCTCTTACATGTACCATATTTAGATGTAATTAAAAGCGTTGAAGAGGATTAAAGGATAATGGATTGTATGTGTATGTTGTCTTCTCTAAATACTATAAGAATGGACAGACAGCAGTACCTACCTTCTAAGCCAGGCACGTTCATAAAGCACACACCAGCTGGATTCATGCATGTCTTCATACAAGGGGCACCACAGGATTTATAATGCCATTCACAATGTCCTTTCTCATTATAGAAATCACAAAATACAGCTGTTGAGAGAAACAAGAATAAATTGTATAAAATGTATTTATCATCTCATTGTGTCTGTGATTTGTCCTTGTGACCATTGTGACAAGGATACAAATTGAAAAATCCGAATGGTACAGTTATTACCAAAACAGAAGTTGGTAGAAATCTCCCAATGTGGACATCTGTTTCAGTGCCGACTGTATAAAAGGGGATTCCCCCACCCTTTAAAGAAAAGTTCCTTATTTTCTATTGTATATACAGGAGAGCAAGTGAAAAGAAATCCCAATGTGATGCAGACATAAAATGTCAGGGGTTTTAATAATTAATAATTAAAAAAAAACAATGTTTTGGCAACAGAAACACTTTATTAACTGGTTTATAAGCAGGTACCCTTTAGGATGTACCTATAAAATGGCAGAAGGTTAAAATTGTGGTATTGCCAAGTACAATCAATCAGGCACATGGTTTATTTTTTTCAGATACACTGGACATGTGTTTTTGTAGACTTGATAATCATCAATTAGCCTTAATAATGCCAGCCAATGATGGCACTTTTTTTTTAACATGCAACGCATTGAACAGAAGATGGAATATGGCCGAAATAAAATGGCTTGGGAGACTTTTATTTAATATTTTTTTGTTTTTGTTTTTTTGTTCAATGTGTTTGCTGCTTTAGTAAATAATAAGAGTTAATAGTTACGGCAAATGTTTGGTGTTCTCCAGTGAATGCACTGTCCAGCTTCACTGCAGGCTTGGGCATAGGCTGCTACAGCAGTACAGAAACAATCGCAATCTCCTCCACTGTCACAGGCACAGGCATCATTGACACAAGCCTCGTAGTATTGAACAGGATTCACCTGTTTGCCAAAGAAAATAGTCAATTATACACAATAATAAAAAAAAATCCATTTCTAATAGAAAGCTAAAATTTGAATAATTATGGGAATTATAGTATAGTCCTAGGTATGGAGCGCTTTTTGAGTGCCATTGGGGTTCATTTAGTAAAGTAAAAGAGGGCGTTCCCCTAGCGAACTGAATGTTAGTACATGAAGTGAAACTATGTTTTGTAGAAATAAAAAAACAATTTTAAATGAAGGGATCACAGTCTCATCTTATTTGCTAAGCTAAGTGAGCATTTACTTTGCAAAATAAACATACTTTAGTAAATTAGCTACAATAGTTTGTGAGCATTGATTGTCAGAGCCTCAACTGTGGCCCTTGACATCACCAAAGGGCCACATATATTGTTTAGTATTTGTAATGCTAGAAAAGACTGTCAGATATTTCAGATATACTAGAAGTAATGTTGCCTCAGACTGGGGACATGCTACAGCCTTGGTTGGAGAAAGTAGACATGATGCAGAACAGAGTGCGAGAGTAGGGGCATGTTAAATGAGGTTACCCCCTAGAAAAACAATACCCAACTCTCACTTCAAACTACTGGAGTCCAAGAGCCACACAAGAAGTACCAAGGGGCCACATTTGGCACCAGGAGCTTATGAGTCTTACCACTCAGCTGGCAGATGGGTGGTAGAAATTCACCGATTCCCATCAACAAAATATGTGAAAAGCAATGAAGTGCTTTTTTATTGTAAGTATATACTATATTGATGGTAGGAAATAACATATGAAATGTAACCACTGAGTGGATGCTCTGCTAATTTGGTGAACGGATAGTCGAAGAGGAAAGCAGACAGGTCTTGTCCTCAGCATGGTGATGTTTGTTAAATCCTAACAAATCTCTTTATACTTGCAGTTTAAACACAAAATAGCAAAGAACACCACAATCCAATTATCCTGCATTGCTAAAATGTCTCAAAAGAACAGAAGTTAATGCTTTGTCCTCACCAAACCATGACAAGAGGCGAAGGTGCCACTGGTGATAATGCTGCACTGCTTCTGGGACCAAGCTTTCCGGTAAGGATTGGAGGCACAAGTGTCTTTAATGATTGTAGCATCTGGGCATTTCTGAGAAAGTTTCCAGCTGTTACCAAATTCATTAACATCTTCAATTACGGCTTGACTTCTGGTGATCAAGTCATTGGCAGCGTTACTATCATAATTACCACAGAGACCACAGATTTTGCCCTGTTGTTGAAGAAAACCAACACAGTTTTCCATGTCAGTTTGCATAAAAATTGGCATAATCATAATACTAGTAAAAGCATTCAATTTTTTTCCAAAATGTGATGTTTACACTTATATATAACAAAGAGATTTACCTGAAACTTTGGATCTAGCTTTATGAATATGGTGGTTTTCTTATCCCATACCAACACCAATCCATTTGAAGCCTCAATCATCAAATAGATGCCCATTTGCCGAACTTTAAAGGGTACGTATTGTCCACTGTTCCTCTTGATTACATCAAACTTCTGTTCTCCAAGTATTAGCTCATAATTCTGAGAAAACATAATAAAGAGGGAAGAAAGGAAATATTACACTTGTTATGATAAGAAAATGATTCAGTATGAAAACTCTGCTCATATTAAAGTTTATGTTTAAATAAAACATATTTTATTAAATCTTCATATTACTGTGTTAGTATGAACATTCAATTGTCAGCTCTGCTTAGCTGTAGACATTTTGAGGGGGAAAATAGGTGACTGTACCTAAATCCCTGCAAAGTAATGGCATAATATGCTAGTATGCATCGCATACTAGCACAGGGGTGGGCAAACTTTTTGACTCGAGGGCCGCAATGGGTTCATATATTGGTTCCGGGGGCCAGACCAAGAGTAGATGGACGGTGTATATGTGTGAATTGATATAAATGAAATTTAAATTTGTAACATTAAATGTTTAGATTAATTTAAGGTGGAAAAGCATAAAAAGAGTTATTTTACAGGTGGGGTACCTGTATGGCGGGGCACTTTTATGGCGGGGTATAGCGCACACATGGTAGTATTTTTTTTAAGTAGGTAGGGCATTTCAACAAGTTTTATACTTGAGAAATGCATTCATAAGAATGCAGAAGAAAGTTAGAAAGTTATCAGCAATAATTAAAGCAGAATAAAAGGATTTTCCCAAGCTGATGGCTGTACTATTATAATGCATCTTTGTAAATAAGACCTTTTACTTATTATGATTGTATGAAATGATAAGTGGACCTTACATTGCCTTGTTACTCATTCTATGACAACTCTAATGGCCCATACACACGATTCGAATATCGGCCGATGGATCGTACGACTTTTTTCGCTTAATAATCGCAAGTAAAATAAAATAGGTTATTAAACTCACGAAAATTCTTGTCCGACAGAAAAAAAGATCGGAAGTGATGTCACGTGTTGTAATGTATTTGTATTGTATTGTCGGACGACGGCTGTACTGACTAAACGAAAATCGTACGATCTGACATCGTACGAGGAAAATTTTTGCGCTTGTCCGATCGAAAAAATATCGGATGAACGGTCGTGATCGGCTCTCGAAAGTAGTGTACACATGATCCGAAAATCGTACGATCCATCATCGGATGATCGTTTTCGTCCGATATTCGGATCGTATGAACGGGCCATAAGGCCGCGTACACACGATCGAATATATCTGCTGAAACTGGTCCGCAGACCAGTTTCAGCGGACAGATTCGATCGTGTGTACGGGCTAGCAGACCAGTTTCCAGCAGACAAAAGTTTTAAAGCATGCTTTAAAACTTGTCTGCTGGAAAGCAGTCTGTCGGATATATCTGCTGGTTAGTACACCTAACCAGCGGACAGAAATCCCCCGCATGCGTCGAATGGATTCGACGCATGCGTGGAAGTATTTTACTTCCTGGTTCGGTGACGTGGCGGTGTCAACTTCACCGCCACGTCACCGCGTTGTCTGTTCGCGGGGATTTTGGTTTGATCGTGTGTACACAGATCAAACCAAAATATCCCAGGATACATGTCCGATGAAAACGGTCTTTCATCGGATATATCTCCTCGTGTGTACGCGGCCTTACTAACTACTACTGTTTTTCTTCTCTCCAGTAAACGTGACATTCTGATCAATTTCACAATTCATGAGATTCACTGACGCCGTAATATCCACCCGGCACCATTTTTGAATAGCCGATCGAGTCAGGAGGAATCAGGAGGGACACGGCAGTGACAGTCGTTGGCGAGTGCAATAGGCAGAGGAGCCGTGACAGCCCAGCGGCCATCTTTTTTACGGGCACCCAATGCCCATAACTGAATTTACGGACACCGTGAAAAGGGGGTTAAATGTACGTGCTGTCTGTAAATTAACGGACGGTTGGCAACACTGCTCCGCAGGGCCGGATTAAAAGGTCCGCCGGGCCGTAGTTTGCCCATTCCTGTTCTAGGCGGTGTACTATTAAATGCACAGTTAACCTTTGCGCAAAATGCTGCATATGTATAAAAAATGGTCAAAGTATCAATGTATATAACTAAACCAAAATGCAAATAGCATCTTTACATACCACATTGCCTTGTCTTACACACTTCCAGATAAAATGTCACTAGAGTAATGAATGATAATAACTTATGATAAAAGCTAACAGGATAAATTCTTAATACTCACCCCAAGGTAGAGTCTGATGGATTTGGAGCAGGTAGCACCTTTAGAACCGCATTGTACATTTTCTGTGACGACTCGGAAAGTACCACCGTCATCAGAACAGTAATCCTACACATATGAGTACAAATATATTCAGATTTTACCATTAAAAGGTCATTGGCATTGCTTTTCAATATGATATTTTCATTGATTTAGATATCAAAGTAAAAAAAAATCGCAGAGACATAGATGCTTAATAAACTCTTCACTGGCTGTGCAGTCTCGCAATTTAGCTTCAGCAATGATATTACATTTCAGATTGCCTATCTGGTATAATCTGAGCCCCAACTTGCAAATATTAAAGCTGCTTGGCAGAAGTATAATTTCTACTACATCAGGGGTGTCGAACTCAATTTCATTGTGGGCCACATCAGCATTATGATTGCCCTCAAAAGGGACGGTTGTATCTGTAAGATTAGATGTCCAGCGCATCCCCTCCCCCTACATTAGATGTCAAGAGCCACCCTACCATCAGAAGTTGAGTTCCCCACTCTCCCTTACATCACAGTGCACCTCCCTTTCCTTATGCTGCTGCTGGGAAGAAACTGGATGCATTGCTTGAAAGCAAAAAGTGAGTAGGACCAGAGGAGGGCTGGAGCTCTCCTGCAGCTGCAGGAGAGGTGCGAGGGCCACATGAAATGGCCTGGAGGGCCGGATTCGGTCCGCGGGCCTTGTGTTTGCTGGTGCAGCAATCTGTGATCAACTGAGCCCTCAGGGTCGCAGGTTCGATCCCGGCGGGGTCCACTCAGCCTTCAATCCTTCCGAGGTTGGTAAAATGAGTACCATTGATTTGGGTAATAGTGACTATGTTACTATATAAGCGCCCCGAGACCCGATGAGCTACAGCTTCGGCTGTGGCTTCAGAAGCTTGCCTGGCAAGAAGCTTGCCTGGCTTCAGAAGCTTGCCTGGCAAGTTAGGGTAAGACAGCGCTATATAAGACTTGCATTATTATTATTATTATTATTATTATTACCTATGTACTACATTTATGTACATGTAGGCTTTAAGGGGTCAGTTTACCCAACAATTATGTTTAATTTTTTTCTAGATTACAGTACTCAGGGACACTGCTGGTAAAATATTGGTGTATGGGATTCTATATCCGCACACCTGCTATGGGCATTATGTGGGATTTCTACTCTCCTCGTTTTTTAACTTATTAAATGTCTGGAAAAGAGCAGCAGAAGCTGTTAGAACATGAAAAGGTGTCCAAAAGGACAAGAACACAGCTGAGAATTGTGGGAGGAATATCTTGCTGCTTACATATTCAATACATAATGCATAGTGAATACCATGTTCCATCTAAAACTAAAATGTCACAACAAGGAGAATTTCCTCTTTCATTTACTAACATATTGCAAAGAACAATTGTGTATATAAGCCTTTGCATCCCTTTGCCATGCCGACTTTCAACACCCTAACCACATTAAACAAAACGCAAGGCTGCAGAATAAAATGTTATTGTATATTATTTAAAATATCACAAAATCTAAAATAAAACATGCTTATAAAGTATTAAAAGGAAGACATTCACCTGAGCCAAGGTGTACCAGCAATTTCCATGGAAACGATATCTTCTATCGTCAAAGGTGTGATAGTGACCTTCTCCATACACCGTGCAGGTACCCAGACAGGTGTTTTTGGTACACTCCCATATTCTATTTTTACATGTACTATGCAATGAAGCAAGAGAGAAATCACAAGTGGTTCATCACATAGATATGGTCTTCAAAACCTATAAGCCTCAAACACAAGAAAAACCAAGAGACTGTTATCATAAACAATTCAGTTGATGAACTCTAAAACCTTACCAGGTGTTGCACTTCACTTGAATAGTTTCCCCTGCTGAGAATAAGTCATCATTGTGTATGCAAGGACATTCATTTACAGGGATACATGTTTCTCCTGCATCATTGATCACCGTTCCTTCAGGGCATACACAGCCAGATACGCAGTTTGTGCTGTACTGTAAGATACATGAAACAAAATATATATGTTATATTTTTGTAGGGTAATTCTAAAGTAGGGTAAAAACTGGCAGAAGTGAGGATAAAGGGATCTCCCCTACTGTGCTATTGTATTTAGACAAGGGGAACCCCTCCAGTCAGAATACACAGATCAGCTATGGCTGCAAATGCTGATTGAATACTCAACCGGATGAATTTCTATACCCAGTTTACATCACAGAAAGAACAGCATTTGCTGTGAAATCAAATAAGATTTTATTACTCATCAGTTTGAAACCTTCATTAAAGAAAACTAAATTTCTTTTTGCCAAATTGTATATAAAGGCTGGGAATTCCCATTGTATTGTATTGTTTTCCTGTTTATGACATGTCATTTTAACACACAACCTAAGCAAAATATAAAAACAAGACAGTCAAGACAAAGCTCAAGACAGCTAAAGGCAAAGCTTTTTTTATTATATAGTTTTAGATTTTAGAGTGTAGATAGATTAGAACAGCGGAGGCCTGTCCATACACCACCCCTCCTAATGCCCGGCCCCTAATTTACATGCTGGACACATGGATTCCAATGGGAGTTTTTTTTTCTTTTAGATGCACATGAATCTCTTGCCGCCCAAGTGTACAGACACTCCTTTCAAAAGAACTGCGGTTCTTTTGAAAGGCAAGAACGTGGTGACGTCAACTATGCGTAGGAAGCTACCGCGCATGCGTCAAAATCATTTCGAGCATGCACGGGTTTCCACGGCAACAGGTAAGTATACACACTCTCAGGTTTCTCGGTAGGAAAACACTGCCGAGAATCAAGAGGAGAAAATAGAGAGCAGGTTGACTATTTTTCTCGTCAAGATTTTAGGCAGTTTTCTTGACAAGAAACCTGAAAGCCTCGTACAAACGCACGGTATACCCGGCAAGAAAGCTCTGCCAGCAGTTTTCTTGCTGGTTCTTGCAGAGTAAACTGAGCATGTGTACGAGGCTTGAGGCTTTAAAATTGGTTTAAAAAAGGATGGGCTTGGGGCACAGAGCACTTGATACAGCTCATTGATACAGCTTCTAAGAATGGAACACTGGAAGATTACAGCTGCAGGAGTGTGGGGGAACAGAGCCAGCAGCACAAGGAACACTTCACACACTGAATGTAAATATTGTCTCCTGTGCTAATTTAAAAAATAAAATGTAACCAAACTTAGGCTTTAACATATGTAAGCAGAGGCTACCCAGCTATTTCTGATAGAATCTAGGGATTATGGCTCTCCTCTCCTAACACTGTAGTTAAGGCCGGCCATAGATGGTTAAAATCTTGGGCAGTTTAGCAGGAGCATGCTGGGATTTAAACCGTGTGTGGGCAGGCTAAATGTACCAAGTTGATCGATCAATCAGCTTGGTTACAACCAGCCTGCCAGATTGCCACAGCCGCTAGCAATAATCATTGTTTTCTCCCAGCAGGGCTGCCATGCAGGAAAGAAATTTGCATCGTCTATGGCCTGCTTTTCTTTCCTTTATAATCTGTCTAATTGCATTTTAATTAGTTTACTTATTGTCATTCTCTTTCCATGATAATTGTATCCCACTAATATCCTTCTGTGCCAAATTGGCTGTATTTTTTATAATGCTGAACTTATACCACTTGATGACTGTGCCATGTCTTTTTGCAATTAGGTCCCTGTGTCTGCCCTCTCCCCATGTACCTCATGTAAACTTAACAGTAAATATCCTACACCAATGTTTATAGCCTATGTATGAAATGTTAGCAAAGAAGTGGAAACATATTACACAACATGGAAAGACTGAATAACAATCAATTCCCTAATTTTTTCTTACACATGCATCGTCAAAGCTGGTACAACTTTTTTGGCACTCAGATCCTTTGGCTCCCGCAGGGGCACTGTTACAATCAAAATAGACCATAGGAGGGTTGCACACTGTGGAAGAAGATATAATTCATATTATTTTTCTTAAATATTCCGATGTATTCCATTGTGTTTTACATAGAATATTTCAGTGCCCTTTCTCAATTAAAATGACACACACAAAATAATTCCCTTATAACATATAGACGTGTTTTTACCTTTTTGGGTCTCATTTTTGTTTCCTTTGCACTCCATTTTTCCATTTTTGCAACAGCTACAAAAACAGAAGCAATGATTATTCATTTAGCAAGTGCAAAAATCCAAATTGATAAACGTCTATTACAAAAGCATAAAGAACACAATTATGTTAATTGTTTGTTCTAGCAGTCTTTGCAGCTCTGATAGTGTGCCCCACAATTCTATTTTAGGTCAGTACCATTTATTTTTCTGATGATGACCAATAGAAGGATTTTTATTAAATTTATTAAAGATACGGTTTTCATGAATTTGCCTTGTTTTAAGTCACTACACATGGCTCCTAAAAGGAATCTGTTGTAACAGAAACATCTGTAGAATGATTCTTGACACGTAGACAGTCTATATTTGCTGTGAATAGGTCACTCTGAAAGTAATAATGCTATAAGTGCCACATGGCAGCCAGGAAACTATCATTTTTCAGAAGCTGGTCAGGAACGGCAACCGTGTGTGTTTCCCAATAATGACAAAAAACAACTTACCATTCCATGCCATTTTCATGGACCACTTCATCAGGTGCAACTATGGTTTCTTTATAGTAACATGGACAAGCAGCTGGCAGGACACAATGCCCTTGGTCATTTATATATGTTCCTTCTGCACAAATACATCCGTCAATGGGGGTAAACGTATTCTCACACATTTTATCTGGCCCGCTGAGTGATTTGCAAGAGGGTTGGCAAGTGCTGACTGAGTCACTGTAGGTATATCCTTGTGGGCATGATTCCATGTATTTGTCTATAGGTAAACATATAAGTACTTTGTCAGGTCTAGGTAGGATTTTTCAAAACAATTATTTGTAGTCTTAAAGGAAACCTTTTAGGATATAAATATAAGAGCTGTGGATGGTGTATCTCATATGTTCCACAACCAGGCCTCACTCAATGTTAAGTCCTAAGATCGCAAGCAGTTTGCAGGCTTATTCATACATTTATTATAACAGTAATTATTTCACAAGCAGGTCAATGAAAGGCCAAGTGTCCTTTGGCCCGTGTATAATATCAGTTCCAATAAACTCAAAAAAGTGAAAAGGTGCATTTTGTTTTTTTATAAAAACTGTTGATATTGTGCCCCATGTTGACCCTTAGCTAAAGGAACACTAAAGGTTTGTTTTTTATTAGATCCATTGATTGCTGTAAGCTAGAGCATTTAAATATCACTTACCTCGTTTTTCCTTTTGACCTCCAAAATATAGTAATCAAGGTTTGAAAATGCCATTTCCTGTCTCTCCTCTTCTTGCTTTCCACCAGCCTTTGAGACGTTTTGCATGGTGGAAAGCAGAATGTGCTCAATCCCTCCCTATGACTACAGCCCTACGTGAAGATGCTCTCTTATCCCTCACAGGCATGGAGGCTAAGCCTAATGGGAACTGTAGTTCCCATTAAGCTGTGATGTAGCAAGAATGAATGCGCACTACAAACCAGGAAGTCAGTGAGAATAACGATTCAGTAGTGACGGAGGTGAATAAAACAGCTCGATTTCAACAGGTATCAAACTAGTTATAATGCAAAACATTACTTTTTACTTTATCAGCTACTGTCAAACGTTAATTTAAGAGGAAAATATTTTTGTCTTTACAACCCCTTTAATTCTAATCTTTCCTAATTAACTCCTTCTTTACTTTTAGCTAATATTTTTTCTTACTTAGTAATATTTTTACTTTCATTTTAATTTATTTTGTACACATTTAATTTGTTTTTGTAATATCAAATCAAAATGCACACAATTTGAAAAAAAACGTTCTTTCATTTGTGTCTTTCAAACTTTGTAAACATTTTAGGCAGGTGTGAAGAAATGCTGTAAAGTAAGAATGTTTTCAAAAATAAATGTTTTTATTTTTATCAATTCACAAAGTCAACAAACAGAAGAAAAATCTAAATCAAATGAATACGTGGTGTAACTATGCTTTGCCTTCAAACCAACATAAATGTATACACTTGCAAACTTTGTACACTTCTAAAAAGTCAGGGATTTTGTAGAATTACAGTCAGGTGTATGATCAACCAATTTTATCAAGTAGGTGCTAATGATCATCAGTTTCATATGTAATATGAAGTAATTGACTGGGTCATTATTTGACTGTAGCAGGAGGCAGTTTGTTTTCTGAAGGACTGGAAAACAAAATAATGAGTTTTTGCAGGCAACAGTGAAGCATGGTGGAAGTTTCTTGAAAGTTTTGGGCTGCATTTCTGCAAATGGAGGATTAATGGTGTCCTTAATGCTGAGAAATACAGGCAGATATTTATCCATGATGCCATACTATCAGAAAGAGGTGTGTATGACCCCAAATGTATTCTGCAGCAGGACAATGACCCCAAACATACAACCAATGTCATTAAGAGCTATCTTCAGCGTAAAGAAGAACAAGGAGTCCTGGAAGTGATAGGTTGGCCCCACAGAGCCCTGATCTCAACATCAACGGGTCTGCTTGGGATTACACGAAGAAACAGAAGGATTTGAGGCATCCTACATCCACAGAAGATCTGTGGTTAGTTTTTCAAGATGTGTGGAACAACCTACCAGCAAAGTTTTTTTCAAAAACTGTGTGCAAGTGTACCTAGAAGAATTGATGCTGTTTTGAAGGCAAAGGGTGGTCACACCAAATATAAATTTGATTTGGATATCTCTTCCATTAATTTACTTTCCATTTGCTCTTGTCAGTAAGGGGTATAGAGGTGTGAGAATCGAAGTGGTTAGAAAGATATGTATAATCTTTGTTAATAGCAGAGTAGAACTTACGGCAGATATGTTTCCTCCATCCTCGAAGAAAAACTCCTGCATTAGCGCAAGCATAAACATAGGATGAGATGGCAGAACACATGCAGTCTTCTTGTTTCTCACAGCTGCAGGCATCAAACATGCAGTTCTGAGGAAAATATGAATAAAGGTCATAAATAAATACGATCCATGTGCTTCAGCAAAAACAGTGTTTGTGAAATTTTCTAACTTGTGTATTACTATTATGATCACCACCAAACTTAATCTGTAAAACTGCTGTTCTTCATGATTCAGTGAATTTTTGCAAGTTTACCATTTATTTACATAGCCCAAACAATACCTTCCAGCGGTAGATTTCTTTTTGCTATGCTCACCTTACATGGTTAGCATGTTGCTCTTTGAAAGCTAGACAGTTCAGGATTTGTTTTGGTCATCAAAGTACTTCTAGTACATAAGGAATTTTACCAGGATAAGCAAAATCTAAACTAGATAAAGCATTCTGAACCACAGGGCAGGGAGTGTTTGCTTATACATGGTCTACGTAGTCCTTTTATTTAACTTGCCATCTACAGAGAGGATTTGTACAGCAAATTCCATCACTTTGGAAAGTACTACAATGACACAGGAGTGAATTACTTAATAAGCAGTGGCTGTTCTGTTATTAGATATGCATACTTACGTTGGTCCACGCTGGACCAATTTAACTATGCTATAAAAAGCATTCCAAAACTTCAGCTTTAACTCTCCTGGAGAAAATGCTGCTCCAGCCTCTAAAAACCTAGACATCAGAGTTAGAAATCCCTAATACCACCCATAGCATATATCACATGACCTATTACTGAGGCTTTTGGCCCCATGACACACACAGGAGAAAGGTAGCATTTTAATTAGGACATGTAATAATTGCAGCACATCTATTAATTTATCTCTGAAAATGTGTTATCATGGCAGCTGCATGCAGCAATAAAATTATGAGGAAGTTATGAGGAAATAATAATAATGTGATAGTTGATTGTCCATCTGCACCATAAGTATGAAGCTATACTTGCTATCAAACAAGGTACCAGAAAAGGTTTTGACTTACATTGGCAATTATGGACTGATAGATTCACAGCGAATTTTTTTTTTTTTTAATTATCTGATAAACACATAGTGAGTTAAGGAGATGTAATGTTCTGTTTTGTCTGACTTTGAAACATGTGACAGCACACACCTTGGACCTAACCCTTTTGGATTTTCCTTTAGCATTTTCTGTATACATGTTGTTTTTACTTTTGTACGCTTTTACAATTTTGTAACTCTTAACTTGAAATTAATACAAAAAAAAATGGATTTTTATAATGTGATAGTTGGACTAAACATGAGATCCTAGAGATTATTCAATATGCTGGGATAAAGTCTATGCACCTGCAAGCTTTCACAATATAAAATATAAAAGCAGCAACAATGTAATAAACAAATAATTTGAGGGGAGCCACGGTATTACTTTTAATCACATAAATCTTGTTTTATTATTACCTTATGGTAGCTTTCTGGGTCAACAACTCTGTGGCCGCCAGAGAAAGGTCCATCACTGGCAAGTAACATGTCACACCAATGGGATGCATATTTTTCTATGAAAGAGGACAATTAGTATTCATATATTTTACATACATATGTAGCTAAAATCAGGAAGATTTGACTACTAAGAATCTTTATTACAAAACATATAGCATTTGGAAATATTTACAGAAGTTATTTTTTTTAAAGATCAAGAATAACATTTATGGCTATTCACTGAAATTCCTACCATTTTGAGCACTGAGGGAGCATGGATGTTCAAGTCTGCTGTTGACATTGGGACAATCAAGCTGGGTTTTCCATAAGTTACCAAAAGCTGAGCCTGACCCTTCTATAACTCCAGCAGGAGATCTGAAGTCATCAATCTGGATGTCATTGAAGTTTCCACAAATACCTAATAAAATAGTATGACATTACTGTTATTATATTTATTATGTTTCATATAATTTTTTTTACTGATTGAATTTCTATGTCCTGACAGTGTAAATTAGTTTTAATTGCTAGCTAAGAATAAATTCATCAGGGATTATGGGTCAGTTCATACCTCAATTCCACAGGAACGCATGGCGCATTTATATGTGATTACGGTGTGGTGCGATTTTGCAACCTATACATTTGAAAGGGCTGTAAATGGCACCAGAACACAAAAAAGGTAGTACAGACACTACTTTTAAAAATGAACTGCACCAAATCGCATGGTACTGCAGTACCATGCGATTTGGTGCCTAAAAATGCATATCCTGGGAAACATGCATGGAACATGCCTTTCCCACACTACATTTTGGTATGAATTGGCCCTAAAAGAGTTATTTAAAAACCTTACTGAATAGCAAAGAGGTGGGTTTGCTTTCTATTGCACAACTGTAATTTCTTCAGAACTAGAAGCTACTTTGCCAGACTTCACCTCCTTATTATGGCCAGTTAAAATGGGTGCTGCTGTCAATCCAATTATATATGACAGTGCTCACTAGTAAAGCCTCACTTTATATACATAGACTAAAGCCCATGTCACACTAACAATCCTGTCACTGGTGGTAACTTGCCAGCAAAGGATTGCTAAAAAAAAAAACACCCACCTCCTCCTATAATTTTGCTCCCTCACTGGCCTAAATAATGTAAAATCTTGGCAGCAAGGGAGCAGAGGCAGCGCAACACATCACAGATTTGACCACAGGAGAGCAAAAATATGTTATTCAGTATATTTTTTTAAATGTAGGACTGTTATCTATGATTGAGAGGTAGAGATTAACACAAAGGTTTGTGACAGTTGGACACTTAAGTGGATCAAAAATGTGACATACTTCATCCCAGAATTACATCTGGCAATATCAATAACTTTGAAATAGTGACAGTAATGCCCTGTACACACGATCGGTTCATCTGATTAAAACGGTCTGATGGATTATTTTTTTTAAAACCGATCATGTCTGAACGCGTTGACGTAAAACACAACGACATGCTGAGAAAAATGAAGTTCAATGCTTCCGAGCATGCGTCGACTTGATTCTGAGCATGTGCTGATTTTTAACCAATGGATTTCCCCACAGACGATCGCTTTTTTTCTATCGGTTTTTTAACCATCAGATAATTTTAAAACAGGTTCTACGTTTTTTCACTGATGGGAAAAAAAACTGATGGGGTCCACACACGATCGGTTCATCTGATGAAAACAGTCCATCAGACAGTTTTCATCAGACGAACCGACCGTGTGTACGCGGCATAAGAGGCTCAGCATATTCAATTATCATATATTTTGATATGGAAGAAAATGTATCTTTAGTATTATGCAACAAAGTAAATTTTCACGAATATTGTTCTTACCGCAAGTTTTACTCATATGCTTTTGATCAGCCATTACGTAGGCCTGCATAGTGGGAACCAATTGGATTTCAACTTGTAAACCAAAGTTTGTATTGACAATTATATAAAAAGATGTTGGCTTAAAAATGTTGACAGAAGCTGTGGCCAAAAGAAAAAAAAGAGAAGATTTTTTTATATATATATATATATATATATAAAAATATAGTCTTATCACAATACACACAAATACATTACATACACATACAAATTCATACATTATACAAAGAATATGTCGTTTCACAACATAACAAGTGTAAACAGATACCTATGTTTAGCTTCTAAACTGAATAAAACTCATTGCCATATCCTCCTTGGGTGCAATATATGTTGTGTACACTGACACACACTGCACCCATGGAGGAGAATTGTGATTCCAAGAAATGCCAGCCATGTCCCTTACAACTCGGAGATGCTGCAGTCGTGCCTGTCACTGTCCAGTGTCTGGCCCCTGTCACAGAATTGATGTTTGACTTACTGTCACACGCAGATCCTGCTGGTGCCTTGGAGCTGAAGGCCGCCATGTTGGTTTGACATCACTGAGAGGGAGAGAGCGCTGATGTCATCCTAACCTGGGAAATCTATGCGAGATTTGGAAATTTAGGGAGGGGGGAGTATGCTGTCTGTGATAGATTGACCTGGAGATGGGGAGAGAGATGATTGTACAAACTGACCTGGGAGGGGGAAATCGTATTGGGGGACAGACCGAGTCTGTCCTCCAGTACAATTCCCACCCAGGTCAGTCTGTGCCTAGTACAATCCCCTCAGGTCAGTCTGAATTGTGGGGAATGAATTGTACTGGACAGGGTGGTTCATTTTTTTTATTCAGCTTGCTGCCTTAGCAAGAAAAAACTGACCGTCTGTGTCCAGCTTAACAAAGTCCTGCACTACATACACCATATTGTCCATTACAGACATCTGCACTAAATACACGATATTGTACATTACAGACTCCCACACAATATACATTATATTGTACATTACACACTCCTGCCCTACATACATTATATTGTATATTACACACTCCTGCCCTATATACATTATATTGTACATTACACATTCCTGCACTACATACACTATATTGTACATTACACACTCCTGCCCTACATACATTATATTGTACATTACACACTCCTGCCCTATATACATTATATTGTACATTACACATTCCTGCACTACATACACTATATTGTACATTACACACTCCTGCCCTATATACATTATATTGTACATTACACACTCCTGCCCTACATACATTATATTGTACATTACACACTCCTGCACTACATACACTATATTGTACATTACACACTCCTGCCCTATATACCGAATTTTTCGCTCCATAAGATGCACTTTTTCCTCCCCAAAAAATTTGAGGAAATGTCTGTGCGTCTTATGGATCGAATATTGACTAGACCCGACCCAGATACATGCTATCTTCCTGGCTCTGTGCCTCTGTCTGTGACTGTGTCTTTCCTCTCCTCTCTGACTACCAGGAACGGAGTGCGTTAAGCCTGCCTGTGATTGCCGCTGCACAGCTGCTCGTATAGCCCTGGACATCAGCCACCTGTTTGGCTCTGTTCCTCCACCCTGGACTGCATAGCACTGCCCCCCCCCCTCCTCCCTGACCATCGAGAAAGAAATGTGGCTTTCCTAGGCTGACCCTGGAGTATGACATCTAACAGTTTGAGAGTGGGAACCTCCTCCACACCCTCTGTGAATATCTCACTGTCTCTACACAGGATCAGGGTTAGTGACAGCCAGCCATCCATCCCCCCTGGGACTGCAGAGGCTGATATGCTAGTGCACGTTACTGGGATTTCCAGGCTTCTCTCTAAACATTATGCAGATTTGATCATCTGCATAATGTTTGGGAAAGGAAACATTTGTCATTAAAGCTTCTTACTTTTTACTTTTACTTTTTTTACTAGGAATTCTGGTTTATTGACAAAATATTGGATCAGCACTCCTTGTTTTGTTTTTTTACTGGGTTGGCAGATCCTATGTAAGTTCACCACATTTTTTTTTTTTTAATAAACTACCTTTTTAACATGGACCTTTTAGAGGCTGTTAACCATTACACAATCTGCAAGACTGTAATTTTTTTCCCCATTTCTACATTGAGACCATTTTGGTTCAGAATTTTTTTTCTCGTTTTCCTCCTCTAAAACATGTGTGCGTCTTATGGTCAGGTGCGTCTTATGGAGCGAAAAATACGGTACATTATATTGTACATTTCAGACTCCTGCACTACTGTGTATACATTATATTGTATAGTACAGACGTATTACAATCGTATTTTCTTATCAAGTAATGAGGCTCAACTTATGATCTTCCATACAGGCCCACTGATTTTAGAAAATTCCTTAAAAAGACTGCATACTATTCTGTAAATATTGGTATGTTAACAACTATGGTAACTGGGAATTAGCTCATACAATGTAGTTTATTTTTAGAGGTTTAGAAAAGATTTCTTCTATAAGTAAGTTTATACTTACGAGATGCAATTGGTAGCTGGGTGTAGATTGAGTTTACATATATACTACCACACTTCTTGACAAAGATGAACTGGATGGATAGAAAAAGAAGTAATACAATTAAACCTTAAAATGAGCAATAAAAATAATGTATATTGAATAATAGTGGAAACAGTGATATTTAGGAGACAAAGAGTTGCTCCTATGGAAATTTACAGGAATTGTGCTATGGTAAGAAGGAAGTTAATGTAAACTTTGCTGCCTCATAGTTGAACATCCAGTTTATGCAGACTGAAATGCACAAAGGCCCTCTGAGAGTTAGGGGCTAATTTATAATGTATTTGGCCCAGGTGGGTGTACAAAGTGAATACATGTTTACACTTCAACAGTAATTGAATAAGGGTCCTAAAATGTCTTCTTGCAAAGTGGCCCTTTGATAATTATGTCTGCCACTTGATGGACTTTTTTCAACCTCACCTACTATGTAACTATGTATATGTAACTGCTTTGGCTCAGGTACTAGTGGCTCTTTGGGGCCAAGAGGGTAATAAAAGTTCAGAGATGTCCAACATTGTTATATACCTCAGTCTATTAAATAGCATTTGTCCATTATATTTTTCTGTACATACCTCATTTCCACCATTAAGAATGATAGAAATACTCTTCAGGCAAGTTGTTGTGTCTGTCTCTCCACATTTTTCAAGTTCAACCAAAATACTAATCAAGCCAGAGTCACATGTCTGAAAAGTATAGAAACGTTTTGAACGTTAGTTACAACCATGGTACGATAAGATCTGTGTGATACAACTGCATGTTTCATTGTTTAAACATTTACAAAGGCTTATACAGCAAACAATAACGAAACTGTGAAGAAACTCTAGTATTGCATGTGCTATTGTACAGCAAATGCATAACTCACAACTACTGACCTTGAGAAAACATTAGGGAAACAGCAACCAGTTGCTTGTACGTAGCATGCTGTGGTGGAAGTGCATGTGGTTAAATAATGCTCAATATTGGACATGGCCTAATAACTGCTCCTTTTCAGTTTTTGTGAATCCCACAACATTTAGTACCTATTTACATCTATGTGTTAGGGGGAATGGATGTATTAATGCATGAGTTACTGCAATGTGCCCAATGCACTAAGGCAACACTCTGCAACACATGATAATGATAATTGAGGTGCATTGAAGCAAAAATTTGTAACAGGTTTAATTTT
This sequence comes from Rana kukunoris, assembly GCA_029574335.1. Classification (NCBI taxonomy): domain Eukaryota; kingdom Metazoa; phylum Chordata; class Amphibia; order Anura; family Ranidae; genus Rana; species Rana kukunoris. The sequence goes on along the minus strand of CM056059.1, from coordinate 209,752,161 downwards.
TGGGATGTTTGATGCACCAAAAGCCTGCCTAAAGCCTTATACATACAATCGGACATCCATCAGACTTTTCCCTGAAGTACGTTGTCTGTTTTTTTTTTTTTAAAGTGTATTTTGTGCATGAATTAGAGAGAGAGGAGCCGGACTGCAGGAGTTGGGAGTAGGCAGACCCTCCCCCCGGAGGCAATCGCCATCCTTCTCCATGCCCCCGGTGGCAATGACGGGTGTGAGGGGGGGCCTCCCACTCACCCCACCCTACCTGCTCCACTTGGGAGCCCAACTGGGGCCCAACGGGACCCCAATGGGGCAGAGGGACTCCCCCTATGAGGGAGTGAGGGGGCCTAGCCCACCCAGCCAGCCCCGTAGGTCCTTCGCCTCTCTTTATTGAACGTTGTCTGTTAACTTGGTATGCATACACATGGCAGAACATTTGTAGCCAACATATACCAAACTTTGTGTTTTTTTTCAGCTCTTTACCCTAACTCTTTGGGAAACTTCTGCTATTGTTGTCTAATGTTTAGAATTTGTTCGGAGAATGCGTGTTTGTACTTAGGATTTTAGTCCGACGGATTTGTGTACACACAATCGGATAATCAGACATAACAGATTTATTGCCAGACAGCTGGTGAGCATGAACAGCCAACATTTGGTGTCATTAATTCCGCCAATAATTGTCTGGTGGAGCATACACATGGTCGGATTATCCAACACAACACATCCATCGGACAATTATTGTCGTAAAATCTGATCGTGTGTAGGGCCTTTAGTGTAATGCATGTTAACATGTGACACAACGTGTGTAAAAGCACCACACAAATGTAGAGGGCACTTACATATTTATCAATTAATGTTATAAAATTGTATAAATATTATTATTATTTTGACATTTGTTTACTGGCCCTCAGTAAGTGTTAGGCCGCGTACACACGATCAAACATGTCCGATGAAACATGTCCGACGGACCCTTTTCATTGGACCAGGCTGAAGTGGTCTGTTGGTCTGATGTGCGTACACACCATCAGACCAAAATCCCCTCGGACCAGAACGCGGTGACGTAGAACACAACGACGTGATGAAAAAATGAAGTTCAATGCTTCCAAGCATGCATCGACTTGATTCTGAGAATGCGCAGGATTTTGGTCCGATGATTTTGTGTACTAACCATCGAACAAGTCCGACAGACAGGTTTCCAGTGGACAGGTTTCTAAGCATGTTTTGAAACTTTTGTCCGCTGGAAAACGGTCCGATAGGCCGTACACATTATCGAACATGTCCGCTGAAACTAGTCTGCGGACCAGTTTCAGCGGACATGTTCGATCGTGTGTACATGGCCTCAATGTCATGAATGCAAGAAACATATTTCAATAAAGTAAATCTGTGACATACATGTAGCATGTGTACTGTATTATGCACATAGTACTTTCATGTATTATACAGGAATCCAAAAAATCATGCCAAGTCTCACCTTGACTAAAGTGTAAGTACATTGTCCATGGAAGTCATAGCGAGTACGATCAAAAGTTGTGACGTGTGACCCTCCCTCCAATGAGCAAGTCCCAAAACAAGCCTTTTTAACGCAGTTCCACTTCCCTCCTTCACAATTGCTGTAGAGAAGCATTACTGTTAGTGACCAGAATGTTTGTCTTTATATACAGTATACATTAACAATTCAGTTTAAACTCAAAATATAAAATGGTGTACCCCCACCTTTTCAGTTACTCCTGGAGTGCAACCATCTGATTTTATACAAGCAGCATTACAGTATATAAAGAAAAAAAGCAACAGATAATATAGTTCTAGCAAACCCATTCTAGAAAGCTTATTCTGTAGTGGCTAAACATAAATATTTATTTTCATATCTGTTCTGGAAAAATAAATAACAGTTTTAATTGCATCGATTTCTATAGGCAGCATTTTGTTTTATTCTTCTTTTGATGACTATAAGGTCTATTTACAAAAGGATAATGTTCCTGAGTTTGGGTAGACACAACACACATCTGTTGACGTTTGCTGGCAACATCACACGTTTATGAACTAGTTAATGTGAAGCTGGAGAATGTTGTTCTTGGAAAAAATTTGTGACGTTAACAAATAGAAAGTCGAGGGTTGGCAGCTATTAACCTCCCTGGCGGTATGATTCTTTAAGATTTTAGGTGCTAAAAGCGGTACCATTATTTGCAAGGGAATTTGGCGTTTTATACTGTAGGCTTGTAATTCTTAGGAATAACTCACTTAAATCTATTCAAACAAGAGTCTAATAGGCATCCCGGGTATGATTTTTTTTTTTTTTTTTAATTAAAAATTATAATATAATAAATAATTATAAAAAATGATCACAAATGATAATATAATTATAGTAAAAATTATTCAATAATGTAATCAAATCAAAATCACTGAAATTTGCTCAGTTGCAGAATTTTTGCTGTCATTTTTTTTTTTTTTTTATGACGAATTTCCCCATAAATCGCTATCGCTAAATTCTGCAAGTGATTCTGATTTATTATCGCTGTTTTTTAGCTGCTCTAAAACAATTTTTGCCATAAAGGGACACTTTTGGTTGCTATGGGCAATCTACAGTTTGCAGGGAGAAAGAAAAGTTTTTATTATACAAAATGACATGTAGTGTACAGGGCAGACCACTAGGGACATGGGGGGTGTGTATTTTTTACATACAGTACTGTAATCTATAAGATTACAGTGTACTGTATGTATAGTGTTTGTTTACATTTTTAAATTTGGCGCCGTTCCCCCCCCTACGTCGCGACGCTCGCAGGGAAGGGAATCGGCGGAACACACAGCATCAGGCGGACATCCGCCCGCCGAGTACTGCGGGGATTCATCGCTGGATCGCAGAGAAAAGGTAAGTAAACTTTTTCTGCATCCAGCGAGGTAAGCGCGTGTGTGGCACGGGGTTACCGATATTAGCTTAAAAATCTCACCCCGTGCCACACACGTGAAGACCGCCAGGGAGGTTAAGAAGAGGATGCCCTGCATATGGTGAATTCTGCTTAGTTAGGAAAATATATTCAAATGTGGTGATGATAGAATTAATCTTGGTGAGATTAGCTTCTTCTATCAGAGGAGAAGGTTTATGCCCTTTTTATAAAGAATACAGCTAAATGGTAATAAAATATTGTTATTCTAAGTGAGAAAATGTTATAGCTGTGATTACCAAGATTGGCATTTCTCTGTGTATCCTTTTCCTGAAGGATAAACATCTCCATTATGTGTGCAGGCACAGTTCTCCTTAGGAATACAGCCAGTCTTGGTGATATCATCAAATATCGTCCCTTTATTAACGAGGAAAAAAAGAGTTTCACAATAGGCACATAGGTCAATTCCCACACATGTTTATCTGATCACTCAGTCTTCATAATGTCCAGTATATGTACATGCCAAGTATCAAAATTGGGGATTTACCTGCTGGACAGAAGCAGCCATCTGTGCAGTGTTCATCACACACTGAGGAGCGCTCTGGGTTGGTACAAGTGTCTTGGCAGGCAGTACCACACTCTGAGAATTGCAGGTTGAAGGCACATCTCAGAGCTGTTTGGGAAAAAACAAAATGTCAGTAACATGCAAATAAATATTTCAAAAATCCTATTCAAATGTAGATTTAGACTACTGGCTATGTAGTTCTTATGATTTCATTTTCAGTTAATCCATTCAGATAGTATACTTCTAATAATTGTATTTTTATTTAAAAAAATAATTACAGAATAGGAGGAAACAGTCACAAGAAAACAATTCAAAAGTATCAAATTAACATATGTTAATGGAGCATAGCAAAATACAATCCATCCACATGTACAGTATACAGAGACTCTGGAAATTGTACATTGGGCTAGAAGGAGATGAAAATGTACACATTAAGTATGATCTAAAGAATATGAGACTTAAAGTGGAATGTTAACCATAACAACTTGATACAAAATAATATTCTTTAGCAAGAAACATGCATTCCACATTAATAACTAAGCTACCAAAATAAGTGTGTGTTGTATATTGCCTCCAGAATTGTTTCTGTTTCTTCTTGCTGGAGGCTGCCATTTTGCTGAAGCCCAAAATAGCAGTAAATCTTTAGGCTGTCAGCAGATCGACCTCTACAAATTTGGCACAGTGCCTAAAAATAGAGAGCAACTGAGCATCTGCAAAGCAGGGTGAGACCGCGTATTACTGGATTTTAAACAGTATTGTCACGTATTGTAATGTTTTATATAACTATACCTGAGAAAGGGACCAGCCTAAAGTGATTTAGCAAGACGAAATCCCACAATCTAAAGCTACTGTAAAACCAAACCAAATTAAACTAATTTAAAAATACTTTTTCACCCACTGTGGCCTGCACATTTAGCATTTATTCTTGAAATGTCTAGTACTTACGGCAAATCTTAGAGGTTCTCCAGTTCTTTGGCTTTCCTCCAGCATGGCTACACTGCCTTGAGTACTCAGTAAAGATGTTACACAGGCAGAACCCAGTTGAGTTTCCAGTGCATTTACACACATCGTGCTCACACAATTCAATGTATTTGGTAATGTCAACAAGGCCATAGCAACCCTGCAGAGCTGGGCTAGTGAGAACATTTTTGCATATACTATTCTGTTGGCAGAAGAAAATGAAAAATACAAGTTATAAAAGGAATGCAATGGGGTTGATTTACTCAAGGTGTAGAGCATGTTCATTTTGCACAATTATGTTTCTATTTTCAAGGGAACTTTCACTTAGCGTAGTGGATGTGGTAAAAATTCACTTTGCAGTGAACCCATGCATTCAGTTTACTATTATGAATGAACAAGCAGCAGCAGTATTGGGGCTGTGTATTAGAGCTGCTATTGCCCTGTATATTGAATAGCAGCCAAGAGCTTTATCACACACCTCCAATGCCCCAATTGTTCATTATAGTAAAAGTACAGTTTAGAGAAGGGTTGGGAGCTCAGTGGTGGCTGTCCCTACCCCAACAGGAACATTCAATAAAAGTGGCTTGATACTGGGGTGAAGCTACAGGCTACAGTCAGTATTAACAAAGATAAAGAGGTGCTTCAAATCCGTCACTAAGCTACTGATCCAAAAGGGAGCAAGTGCTATATGCACTTGGTCCCCTGGAGAATATTTGTTAACTGGGAGTACTTTGGGCATACAGTAATTTCTGTCCACTCTACACAGATACATATATACAGTGTATATTTATAAATTGTATGTGCTTTGTATTGATAAAAAAGTAAAATAGACTGATGCCATAAACCATTTGTAGTCTTGTGCTACATTAGGAAAATTAAGGTGCAGGTGCATTTTTTTTTTTTTTTTTAGGGCATTGGCAGCATATTCAGATGAACAGCCTACCTAACTAGTGCAAGGCGCCAGAACATAAAAGTGTTAAGAGACCTTATTAAACCCTTTCTAGAGAAATGTAGAGGTTACAGTGGTTGGGTTTCATTGTGCAAACTCTAGTTAGGATGCAGTTACTGAGGATGATTTACTAAAGGAGTGAATGTTCACTTCAATTATCCAGTCATGTAAAAAGCTAATTGTTTCCTAATTTCATTTACACATGATTGGGTATTCAAATGGACCGTCATTTTCTTTTCAGATAATTAATGTAAATATTCACACAATGTATTGCTTGAAGAGTCTTAACTACTTTAGTAAACTAGCCCTAACTACGCAGACTTCAGGAGTCAGCAACTCAACAAACTGGACACAGAGGATCACCCTAACAGCTAGGCAGTTGACAAAGACAAGTCTCTGTCATCTGCCCAATTGATTTGAATGGATATGCACTATGTTATCACAGGAGGGACGGTCAGAGTGTCTGTGACATAGAAGAAGGATGATATAGCATGCTCTGCCTTCATAGTATTCTATGAACACATGTGGCACATCTGGGTACTTATTTTAAAATACTTAAAGAAGTAATCTGTCACACTTTGCTCCTTCATGTTCTATTCCGCTACATTTGTTTCCCCCTCCACACTATGTTACTTACTATTTAACAAAACAGTACTAGGCCTTTATAAATGTATTTACTTTGGGGCCAATTTACATATACTGTATCTGTGGCATTACAGTGCCTTAATGGACACACAATACCATGCACTATGTTGCATGCCATGCTCTGTGTTAAGCCAGCCCATTTATTTGAAATGGGATGCCAATGCACCATAAAAATTTAACCTGCACTTTTGTTTTATGTGAATGGGCCTGAAAGGTTTACTGGATGTTATTACGTGTCTATCCTATCTGGATAGATTCTTTAGAACCAGATTTGCCCTTGTATTAAAAAAAACCTGAAAGGATTACATGGAAGACCTGAATGTACTATATACAGTAAAACCTTGGTTTGAGAGTAACTTGGTTTGAGAGCATTTTGCAAGACAAGCAAAAAAAATGTTCATCAATTTTGACTTGATATACAAGCGATGTCTTGATATACAATTAGTGTCAAGTCACAACTGAGTATAAAAGAGAAGAGAGGTGCCTCTAAGTGTGGCAATATGGTTACATTTAATAAATGTACAACATTTAGCAACTCACATCCTCCCAACTCATGAGCCTCCGTACTGCCATTAAAGTCATCCCTTTCATGCTGCATTCCACAAGCTCTTTAAGCCTTACTTTCAGATCGCTCTACTGCAGGGTAGTCTTTCCGGTCACGATTGCAGATTGACAGCAGTGAGAGCCGGCAGTGTGGACAGCTTTACCCTGGGTGCCATGTGCCTATTTTAACCATCAACCATGTGAATTGCTAAATGTTTCACCTTCAATAAATGTAACCATATTGCTACACTTAGAGACGCCTCTTTTCTCTTCTATACTCTGTAGCTCCTGCTTTATTTTGCTTCTAATACCCTTGTGGAGGCTACCATTTGTGGATGGAATATAAACTGAAGGACCAATGAGTAAATGGTTGTGGAAAGAATCATCTGAGTTTCCATTTTTTCTTATGGGGAAATTTGCTTCGATTTATGTTTGCAATCCAAGGTACTGTATATAGAAAATATCCACTATTACAATGGGCTACATTCTAAATTGTAGTTGGGAGACACTGGAACACAGTACAATTTGTATTACCGGTAACTGATATAGTATATGATACATAGGGTGGTACTGGTGAAACTATTTACACCAAAGTAAAACCTAAGCAATGTTACAGGCTGACAGTGACTGTGCATGTTGTTCTTAATATTGCAGATGTTTTCAAAAGTCGAACTACGGCATCCCATTACAAAAAAATTATTTGCTTTAATGCTTTATTATAAATGCATCAAGACTTTGTTTTCTCTTGGTCCCTCTGAAAAACTTCACAAATATTTGCTGAGCCTGACAGTGAAGTCCACATAATGCAGCTTTCCATGATCATGTGGAAACAATGCTACACTGTTCCTGGATTCAGAGAAGAGTTACCACTCTCATGTAGGCTGTGCCTGTTTACACTACAGTGGATGAAAACATGTTGCAGGGGGTTCAGCTATCAGCATTGTCACTGCTTATTCATAAGCTTGCAGCTTGTCAGTCATCACCTGGCCCCAACTAGTCCTGTACACTGCTTTCTAAATTGGCAGCATTGTTTCTGTTCCTTCCACTGAGCTTCAGTGTCTGGGAGGGGGATATGTGTGTGACACAAATAAAGGAGGATTTGGCTCAGTTGGGTGAAGGTAAAGAAAGATTTTGTTTACATAAGATGCTTGAGTATCACAAAGTAACTGAATTTTGTACTTTTGTGAGTGACATAAAGTATCCATTAGTTGTACTTTAAGTCATCAAGTTACCACTCTGTAAGGAATCCTAGAGACTTACATTTATACGACATGTTCTTTCTTGTTCTTCTTCTTTGGAGTCTTCACACTTTTTTTCTGGTTCATGCACTTTATGAAGGTTTCCGTACTCAATATTACTTAATGGAGCATCTAAAAAATACAATAAGGTTTGCGTAGTGTCATACAAAGCAATAAATGTTAATATGGCTTGCATGTAAAAAAAAAAAAAAACATATTTTTACTTACTGTTAAATTCAAGTTCATTTTTCACACCATCAAAATTACCACAGAGGCCACAAGTCTGGTTAGCAAATTTTGAACTCAGTTCCACCTAAACAAAATAAAATAATTTACTAAAAAGAATGGATGTCAAATAACTCTGTATTAAAGAACTCCACCTAAAATATTTCTCTAAAGTGGAGTCATCTGATTCTTTACTACCACTTGGTGCAGCTGTGTGTGCCTGCCTGAAAGCAGTTATTGCCCATTAGAAATACATAGAAAAATCACAGGCCAAGGACACAAATAGCACCCCTCTCAATACAATGTTGGGGACGCAGGGGTTGTAGTTTGTTCAGCTCAAATAAAATTGAGAAATATTAATTGAATGGAATTGCCCTTTAAAGATCTTAAAGGGACGCTTCATGAGTGACTATAGAGGTTGAGGTTGTGCAACTGTCTATTTGAGAATGCTAGTTTCCTGGCTGTCATGCTGATGCTGCTGTTTAAACCACTGACACTGAATGGTAAGGGATTCTACCAATTTTTCTGACTCTCGTTTACAGCGTGTTTGTTCTGGGCCAGACAACTAGCACAATAGCTGCACCTGTGGCAGAGTCACTTTAAAGAACACTAACCTAGTAGATGTATTGTAATCTGCTGAAATCTGAATTGCTGCTTAATGCCGCATACACACGATCATTTTTCAGCATGAAAAAAAACAAAGTTTTTAAAAACGTCATTTAAAATGATCGTATGTGGGCTACACATCATTTTTCAGGTTCTGAAAAACGAAGAAAAAAAAATTCCGAACATGCTGGATTTTTTAACGTCGTTTTAACCACTTCCCGACGGCCATATGACTTTGTACGGCCGCAGGGTAGCTCTAAATCTTTGGGAGACGTCCTCCGCTCCTCCAGGCCACTAGAGGGCGTGCAAGCATTCCTGAGATACGGATGCACGTGCCTTGCGGCCGCAATGTCCGCCAGGCACTCGTGATTGGCGGTTACAGGGACAAGGCCATGGATCTCTGTGTGTAAACACAGAGATCCATGGCCTGTCAGGGGAGAGTAGACCGATCTGTGTCCCTTGTACATAGGGACACAGGTCGGTCACCTCCCCCAGTCACCCCCCTCCCTCCACAGTTAGAACACAATTAAGGGTACACATTTAACCCCTTCCTTACCCCCTAGTGTTAACCCCTTCAATGCCAGTTACATGTATACAGTAACTAGTGCATATTTATAGAATAAATTATATATTAATATTATATTATATAAATGTGAATGGTGCCAAAAATGTGTCAAAGGTGTCCGATGTGTCCGCCATAACGTCGCAGTCCCAATAAAAATCGCAGATCGCCGCCATTACTAGTAAAAAAATCAATAATAAAAATTAATAACAATTCTGTCCCCTATTTTGTAAGCGCTATAACTTTTGCGCAAACCAGTCGCTTATTGCGATTTTTTTTTTACCAAAAATATATAGAAGAATACGTATCGACCTAAACTGAGATTTTTTTTTTTTTTAAATGGGCTATTTATTATAGCAACAAGTAAAAAATATTGCCTTTTTTAAAAAAAAATTGTCGCTCTTTTTTTGTTTATAGCGCAGAAAAAAAAAAAAAAAGAGGTGATCAAATACCACCAAAAGAAAGCTCTATTTGTGGGGAAAAAAGGACGTCAATTTTGTTTGGAAAACAAGTCGCATGACCGCGCAATTGTCAGTTAAAGCGACGCAGTGCCGGAAGCTGAAATTTCACCTGGTCAAGAAGGGGGTATACGTGCCCAGTAAGTGGTTAAACAATGTTGTTTTTCGGGTTGTAAAAAAATGATCGTGTGGGCTAAAAGACGTTTTAAACGCGCGCATGCTCAGAAGCAAGTTTTGAGACGGGAGCTCTCGTTCTGGTAAAACTACCATTCATAATGGAGTAAGCACATTCATCACGCTGTAACTGACAGAAAATTGTGAATCGTCTTTTACTAACAAGGAATCAACTATAATATAACTTCCCCTTTAGAGTGCCGTTGTATGTTTTGTACGTCACCAAGCTTTGTTCATCATTTTTTTTAAACGATGGTGTGTGGGCGACATCGTTTTTAATGATGAAGTTGGAAAAACGTTGTTTTTTGGAAATGCTGAAAAATGGTCGTGTGTACGCGGCATTAGGCAACAAGACACTTTTCTTTCAGAAACAGCATACACCTTTTTTTTCAAAGTGTAAGAAAAACTATGCTGAGACATATGTGTACATGGAACACAGAATTTCACATAGGAGAATATATTTAAAGAAATTTACACATTGAAGAAACTCTCTTTAATTACCGTAAGTGAATCTTCTTCATTCCAAATCATGTCAAAACCTATTTTGGAGGTAAGTCTTATATAGGTCCCAGTCTTTGAGATTTGAATATTGTCTATGCTGTGTGGTAGACTGTCCAACCTGTAAAAAAAAAAAATACAGATTACCAATCTGAAAATACCCTTGCTAAAGCCTAATGTGGTTTCCCAAAAAATGATAAATAAGGCTAATCAAATGATAATTTTTAACATAAGGGCTGTATCCTAATGTTGATACAGCCCTTATGTCAGGAAGGAGGCTGCCGCAAAGGACTGCTGCTCCCTGTGTAAAAGCAGCCATCTCTGTTCAGTCATCTGACATCCTTCTTTATCATCACTACAGCCCTGTAATTAACCGTTACTGCTGTTTGTTTTCCTAACATTTCCCTATCTACAGCAAAAAAGTCCTATACCAGAGAGGAGGCCACAGCTAAAGACAACTGCTTTCTGTGTCAGAGCAGCAGTCTCTGTACAGCAGTCCAACATGTCCACCTACTTTCTTATCACTACAGTGCTGTAGTTAGCAATGCTTGCTAAAGAGAAGCGCTTTTAATTAAAGATCTGTAGTAATGACAAGGAATGTGGAAAGGCATATCGGCTGTATAGAGACTGCTGTTCTCACACAAAGAGCAATGGTCCTTTGCTGCAGCCTATTATGCCCTAGGGAAACATTAAAATGTATGTAAACCCTAACATTGTGCTTCTATTTGCTTCCTTTTGGTCTGTTGAAATGCCTGTTGATCCTGCCAGAAATATTGTGAGCTGGTAACTTCTTGCACTCTCGCTCTGCCTGTGCTGCACTTGGTATCATTTGCATTGTCCCCAGCTCAACAAATATCTGTTATGGTATGGCAATTACACAGGGAAAGGTTTTCTGTAGTCATAACACAAGGGTGACAAAGCTGTTCTTTCATAGATACAGTACAGTGTACTACTGAGGAAGCTCAATCACAGAGTGCAACATGTATAGGAGGAAGGAGCCTAGCACGTGACGTCACCCCGTGAACATCTTGGAAGTCCATGTGGTGAACAGTGATCATTGCCGATATTAGGAGCCTGATTGTTTTTTATATTCTGAAAGCTCTTATAATATTTTTGAGTGTAAATAAAGCAAGAAATAAAGAGCACTATGGTTTTGCTTTCTTGTTTTATGTTACCCATAATCTATGATGTCTAAGCACTGTAGAAAAAGGACCAAGACAAGGAGGAGTCACAGAGTTAACGCATACATTTTAGGAGGGTGTAAACAGTGTGTTTTGACCCATATAGAGGTCTAATATAGAGGTGAGCATGTTTTTCACCTGTGGGTGGAGGCACTTATGGCACGAGATGAAGAGTGAAGATATTTGAGGCACCATTCACACAGAAATGTTTTAATTGTGTCACAACTATTGAGGGCTGAGTTCACATTTAGTTTTTTTCTTATGTTATATGCACTATATAATTTTTGTTTATTATATATTAATATATTAGCACTGTAAAAGGTGTTGTGAAATCACCTGTTTGAGCAGCAACATAAATATTATTATTATTTGTTTTTTCAATATTATAGGTTAGGTTGCACTGATTGCACTTTAGCTTTAGTATTAACGTTTATTGTTGATCCACACTCACTTGATTTCTAATTTTTCGGGGGAAAACACAATTTTTTGGAACATTTAGTTGTCCATTTAGTTGTCCATACATATCCTGTATGTTTACTGCAGTTTTTTACTGGCTAAAATGTGAGTAGCCTGTGCTTTTACTACCTTTTAAATAAATGCTTGAGTTTAGCGGAGAGCTCTTAGATCTGTGATTCCTCTTTTCATGTTTGGGTCTGTATACACCGCTGACCTTTTAGGATCTGAATTGCTACCCTGCTTCCTGGTCTCCTATGCTGAGATACCTGCTCATTTGACCATCTAATAAAATAGTGGTCTACATGCGAAGGTGAGAGTACCCATCCTTACTGGTGGAAGGATCACTTTAAGTTTTTGGCTTCTCATCGTCACGTGGTGGAGAATTTTAAGATTTGGCTATCTGGATTTCTCTTACATATTTCTGTGGACTTTATTTCAATAATTTAGTATAATTATTCCTCCTATATATTGTTTGTTTCATATATATATATATATATATATATATATATATATATATATATTCATTTGAATATATTCCTATGAGTTTTGCGCTGCACTGTTTTTTCTTTTCTAGAAAGTACAATTATGCTTGATTATTAAAGGAAAGACAATGTGGTCTAAACCAATTCAACATGAATTTAGATAATCATTTTTTATTTTTGAATCAGAGTTGAGGTATTCCGAGTAGCTGGTTATAGTTACCCATTGAGGAAAAGAAGGGTGGTTTGGTACAATTACCATGCATTTTTCCTTTCATATGTGTAAGGATCCAGCAAGAATCTAAAAATGACCTTGATTGTTTTCTAGGAGTATAATTCCTTGTGCTGTGTAACACTCTCTCCCTGCTTCTGTTATCGCCATTTTCTTTTAAATTTCTTTTAAATTGTTAAGGTATGTTTGAGCTTGATTGGTGGCTGTTTTGTGTGTTTTGTATCAGGCTGTATTTATGTGAGACAATGATCACCAGTCTAAAGAGAACAGGGAGTGGGATGGATGTGTGCAGTACAGCACTGCCTAAATGAAAATAATGGCAGTACTAACCAGATACACTGAACCCCCGTACGCATTTCTGAACTGTAACTTTAAATGCAATAATTGTGAATAACTTACTCTTGATCATTCACTGTGACACGTTTTTCCTCCAATTCAATTGAATGGCCTTCCAGTTTTATGCTAATATGAACGATGATAGGGTTGTTTTTACGAACTTCACGTCTAATCATGACATGAAATTGCTCATAGTTGGTTTGGCAGTGAGACAGAAACCGGTAGGTGCAGTGACCAGGGTAATGGAAGATGTCACCATCGAAGGTCTTGAAATGATAGTTTCCAAAACTGCTGCAAATCCTCATGTTGTGAGAGGGATTCAGACCTGTGGATTCACACAAATAAAGATTTATTGTACTGCCTTAAACAGCAACTCCAAGCAAGTTGCATTAAACAGCTAAATTGTTTTACCAGCCAAATCAGATATGCATTTCTGTCCATCCAGATATGCCATGGGAACCTGATCTTTCTCAGCTACAGTTTCACTTACACTTACAGGTTCTCTACCCACCCTGAGCCTGAGACAGTAAAGTATTATTGATTTTATTTGTCTGTTATTATGCTTCTTCCTCCTATCAGTATGCCTCTTATACTGAAGCACACATGATTTTTTTAAATAACAAACACGTCATACTTACCTGCAATATTTTTGAACAGATCAGCCCCAACCCCCCTTTTCTGGGGTCCTCCTACTGGTACTCCTGGCTCCTGCCCCTTATAAATACCCCCCTAGCAGGCTGTTTGCTAAGATAGTTGCTTTTGCAGGCTTGCTCCCAAGACACACTGCCTGCATCCATAGACTCAGGCAGCGGGGCTTTGCCCAGACTTTCCACTCCCATGTCATAGGATTTGATTTCCAGCAGCAGAAGCCAATGGCTCCCACTGCTATCAATCTGCCCTGTGAAGTGGGAGAGAGCAGAGAAAGATGCTGTTCTTATGCACAGTGCTGGACTAAGATCAGGTTCAGGTAAGTATAGGGGGGCCGTGATCCCGGACACAGACGTTTTTTTCACCCTCAGGCTGGGTTCACACTACACTACACAACTTTCATCCTACTTTGCTCTGCGACATTTGTCCTACATTGACCCTACATTGATCCTACATTGGTCCTACATCCATCCTACTTTCATGAACAGGAAACTACTTTGGTCCTACTTTGTGATAGACTGACTTGTTCTTTGACCAATCAAAACAATCCCAGAGTGAGATAAATTCCTTTTACTGGTGCTGTAATCACATTTCAGATGGCCAAAGTCGGATGGTTAGGACAAGGCTCCTACTTTGGTCCAACTTCAATGATATTCAATGGGCTGAAGTAGGATCAATGTAGGACCAAAGTAGTACAGGGAGTAGTTTCAAAGTCGGACTGACTTGTGTAGGACCAGTTAAGACGGCTCTCATAGGGAAACATTGATTTTCACACGTCATGTTACATGAGCTCCCAATGTAGGAGCGTTGTCGGAACAAGTGTGAACCCAGCCTAATGTAGAGACTGCATTAAGGTAAAAAAAAAAAAAAACACTTCAAGCATCTTAAAAGCAGGAGTGTATTAAAGGAACATGTGTTTCTATTCTTTACACTTAATAATTCTCTTCTGTCAAAATTCCATGAGATCTAGACCATCACCTGGAAAATATATACAAAAAACATAGGCATGTGTTTTATTTCTTCCTATATATGCTTACTTCGATAGACTGGGGAAGGTAACGTAATGAGGTTAACCTTTGGTCTTCCCTCTGTAAATTGAAATACATACAGTCAGTACATGGAATTAAACAAAAAAGTTACTTTTTAATACATTAGTTAATTTAAGTAAAAAAAAAACACACCACTACACATGGTGATGATAAAACACTTACTTGAAAGGGAACCTACAAAACCAGCTCACATTTAGCATGTTATGGTCACTGTATGTAAACCTATATAAATCTAAAGCTTCTGAAGAATGATGCCTGCCCCCGAATTACACTCTGTATACCCTTGTTACTGTAAATAAGGAACGTAAACTGCAATATCATAAACCACCATCCAGCCCTACATTGTTGTGTACATTTCAAAGTACCAGTGTTGAACAATTTTAGTTTGTGGTTCTCTTACCTGACTGCTGCTCTGTTTCTTGCTGAGTCTCTTCAGTTTGCTCTTGTTCTCCTGTTTGTAAAGATACATTTTTCAAATTGGGTAAGAGGAAGTTGACGTGTATTTAGTATATTAAAAAAAAATAACACAGCTAGGTAAGAAGCACACTTATTTGCTGGTTCAGTTATTCAACATTTTATGTGACCCCTCTGCCTCCTATTTACTAGATATTAGTTGATTTTACCAAAGGAGTAGAACATGTTTACTTAGCTTGGTGAATAAAGTGAACCTGTGTTCACTTTAAATACCTAATCATCTGCAAGGGGGCTAAACGTTTATGCGCATCACTGTAAACAAATGCCTGCTTTCCCCCTGCCTGGTGCATGGACATGCAATGGTTCTTGTGAATTTCCCCTGTGCTGTCCAGTTTTTGCTTCTTCCTAACTGCTTTTGGTTCAAAAATTATCCCATGCACACAGGAAGTCAAACACTCCACTTTTAGAGAAGTTTGACAGGGTTTATTTCTGCCTTTTAACACCCCTCTATGTTAACCTATGTGTCAAAGAACACATAGGCTTTTACAGGCATTTAGATGCAAGAGCGTTTAGAGGTAGAAAATAAAACCCACCACTCGCTTGTTCAAAAGAGGAGAGTTTGGGCAGAAAACAAAGCCAAACGCTCATAATTCCACATAAGCGTGCATTAAATTGCATGCAAAATGCAGCTTTATGTCCTGTGTGCATAAGGCTTTATACTTACCCTACTCTAGGGTTCCTTTCTAATGCTCCACTATGTAGCAGGTAGTTTTTCTCCCATATCTCCCAAATACTTCCAGATGACCACCTGTCTCTATAGTATTGCATTAATTAATATGGTATTGAACGTAACATATTATATACTGGATAATGAATGTGGTTTATCATTCCGATAATATTGGTCCTGATGTCCAGTGTCTTGTGTACCTTATTTTTGAATAATTAGCTGATTTTATTATTTTTGAATAATTAGAACATTTATATAAATAAAACATGCATACAAAAAGTTTATGCAAAACCTGTTTTTTTAATACTGTACAGTAGGTGATAGGTAAAATAATAACAATGGAAAAAAATATGTTTTGGCCAGACATAAGCCTGGTACACACGGACTGAAAATGGTCTGGTTTAACAGAAACTAGCCGACATTTGGCCCGTGTGTGCGGCAGCCTGTCCGACAGAAGCTGGCTGCACGTCCAGACTTCTGTAGAACGGGCACGCCAGAAACACATCTTCGGATCAGAATCTGATCATCACTCGCAGAGAATGCTTGCGAGCGCTGACCGGTGTGTTCTGGCAGGGGGGCAGTCCCCCTGTTGGAACACAAAAGCTCAGCAGGGAGATCACCGTACTAACATCTGGGCTGAATAAAGTGTGTGCCAGGCGATAGGCTATGAGAAAACATAAAAGCAAGTAAAAAAAAAATGAAAAACTGTGGGGGGTTACAAACCTGGTTCATACCCTTCTACATCAATTGCTCCATATTCTTGATCAACAGAATCCCAATCTTCATCTAGGAACAAAAATAAAATGATTTTGTGTTAACATGTTTGTGTTAGTAGCAATCTCTTCTTCCTCTAGATCAGTGGTTCTCAGCCTGGGGGTCAGGACCCCCTCGGGGGTCGAATTACAATTTGCCAGGGGTCACCAAATCCTGGGCTGTTCCTGAAGCCGGCACCTCTCTCTTTTTTGCGCGCCCATTCAGTTCACGGCATGGCTGGAGGACAGAGACTAGAGGTCAGCTGACTGGTGAGAAATGTGAAGTGGGAGGGGCTGGAGGAGACCCTATCTCCTGATTTTGGTAGAGGTGTCACTGCTACGAGACACCACAAAGTCGGAGAGACAGTGAGTAACACTAACTGTGATAATAGTTCCCATTAAAAGTCCCCACTACAGTTCTCAGATCAGCAGATGACCTGGATCAAAAGCACCCAAGTTGGCTGATCAGAACTCCCCCCAGCAAATTACTTATTAGGGGCGCAAATTACTAGACATGTGCAGACTGGAATATTTTGTTTCGTTTTTTCGTTTTCGTTTGGAAAATACATTTAGTTAGTTACTCCCAAAAATCGTTTTGATTTATTTAGTTTTTCGTTGGGGAATAGCTTTCGTCTGAAAATCCAATAATACTTGGTTTCTGTCAAATGGCCAAAAGAATATTCGACGGAACGTCGAATCTTTTTGGTTACTGGTGAATGAACAAACTGATATTCGACGGAACTTCGAATCTTTACGTCTCATAACTCAAAATCTATTCTCTGTAATGTCGAATCTATTATTTCTATAATGTCAAATCTTTTCTCTATGATGTGGAATATTTTCCCTATAATGTCGAATCTCTCTATATCGAATTTTTACCGCAACGAAAACGAAAATAAAGCATTTTTTATGTCGGATCTTTCGGTTTTCGTTTCTTGCACTTTCGTTATTGTTTGTTAAAACGATAACGAAAAAACCTGATTTTCGGATGAAAATGCATTCTAACTAAAACGAATGCACATGTCTACAAATTACTTGTCTTGCCTTGGGTACTGACAACCCATGCTACGAAAATAATTTTACTGTTAGGGGTCCCTACAACTTGGGAAATATTATCAAGGGGTCACGGCACTTGAAAGGTTGAGAACCACTGCTCTAGATGATGGTATATATTAACAGAAGTAATTTTGATTCCTTATGATATGCATGTGAGCATGTGATAATAGTTTTAATACTTTTTCTATGTACAATTTAACATATATATTATTTACTGTACATGAATGCCATATATTTGAGCATTACATACACTACACAAACTCTTCTTCCTGCCTTAAAAGTTGCATTTTAATTGTTACTTTCCCAGTGCAAGTCTACCAGTCAGGTCTGACCACTGAGACTTAAACTGGTCATACATGGAACGAAATTTCAACAGGTTCAGCAGGAATTGGCTGAATTTCAAGCCAT
The DNA here is from genome assembly GCA_029574335.1 of Rana kukunoris. Taxonomy (NCBI): domain Eukaryota; kingdom Metazoa; phylum Chordata; class Amphibia; order Anura; family Ranidae; genus Rana; species Rana kukunoris. Next base: position 209,734,130 of record CM056059.1, on the reverse strand, counting down.
GTGTGACCATTGCAGTTGAACAGAAATCAATCTACTAATCGACTTCCATTCAACCGCCCGGTCAGATAAAGGCCACTCAATCAGCGCTGCAGGCAAAAGGGTGCAGCACTGATCTATATGTTCTTACAGCGGGGATAATCACCTGTTGTCAGAATATATTAGCTTAGTGGGGAGGATTTCCCCATTCATCTCAAATGTGTGGATGAGGGAATCAGTTATTTATTTATTTTTGTTCAGCCCCCAGGCTGAATGAAAAAAAAAAAACTGAACCATGTATGGCCAGCTTTACAGAATATCAGTGTAGATAAGATTTTATATTTAGTTTTCTTGTCTGCTAGGGAAGCTGAACAAATGCACACAAATACAAATAGCCACCAGAGGGGAAATGACAAGTCTGCATATGTAATGCAATAACAGAAACATGTACAATTGTAAATCAATATAAAAAATTGCTTTAAAGCAAATACAATACAATAATTACAGAAAATATGTGCTCACTGAATATACACTGTATATACACTGTATATAGTGAGCAAACTTGCAAGGACTAAATCTTCAAGGGGGCTGCATTATTTGTATATTTGTATTGTGGGCCACATTATGTCTACTGAGGGATGCATCTACCTAATTAAAAAAAAAAAAGACTAGGCACTTTGGAATGTAGCATTATAAATAAAACATTTTTTTTTTTTACAAGAGCCATAAAACATATTTTTAAGTATTTAGATGCAAAATTGTAGTGTAATTTATTAACTGTTAAATAGGGGCACGTTCATCAAGAGACCAACAATGTGGAAACAGAGAATGTATAATGTTTATGTACAATAGGATGAATGAATGACCAAAGTGCATGATGTCACTTACATATACCATAAAATATTAAGCCGTAACTTATTTTTACAACCTTTCATACTTTTAATTTAATGATTTTTATGATTGTTATTAATAAAAATTGTATAAAAATGGTTTAATCAAAACAAGGGGACAATTTACAAATTGTGTTAGGGATGGTGGTAAATCTCTGTTTCTGCAAACACCTTTATTTTTGCTATTTTTTGGTATCTTTAACACCTTCCCACCCGGCCTATAGCAGAATAACGGCCCGGTAGTGGCTTTACCATTCTGACTGAACGTCACATTATGTCCTTCAAAATGGCCACTTGTGCGCGCACATGGGGGCGCGCAGCGTGGTGACCAGGGATGTACCGTGTACCTCGGACACAGCGCAACACTGATTGCGGTAAAGAGCCTGTGAGGTAGACTCTTTACCATGTGATGAGCTGTGTCCAATCACAGCTGATCACAGGTAGTGGCTCTTTTATCAGTAGTGACTATATACTGTGGTTTTGCATGCAGTAAATATTCAGAATTTAAGTATTAATTCCATTATTAAGCAGTGTATAGTTTAACCACTTGTCATCTGCCCACCGTCAAATGACGGCGGGCAGACGACTCCATTGTTCTGACATCACGTCAGAACAATGCGGGGATCCCGTGCGAGTGCCCGGCGGCAACGATCGCCGCCGGGCACACGCGATTGCTCAGTAACTGAGCTGGGACATGCAGCTCTGTGTGTAAACACAGAGCTGCACGTCCCTGTCAGGGAGAGAGGAGAGCGGTTGTGTCCCTTGTACATAGGGACACAATCGGTCACCTCCCCCAGTCACCCCCCCCTCCCCCCCACAGTTAGAACACTCATAGGACACACATTTAACCCCTTCCCCGCCCCCTAGTGGTTAACCCCTTCACTGCCAGTCACATTTATACAGTAATCAATGCATATTTATAGAATTTTTCACTGTATAAATGTAAATGGTCCCAAAAATGTCAGAAAAGTGTCCGAAATGTCCGCCATAACGTCGCAGTCCCAATAAAAAAATCGCAGATCGCCGCCATTAATAGTAAAAAAAAAAAAATGCCATAAACTATCCCCTATTTTGTAAACGCTATAAATTTTGCGCAAACCAATCGATAAACGCTTATTGCATTTTTTTTTTTACCAAAAATATGTAGAAGAATACGTATCGGCCTAAACTGAGGGAAACATTTTTTTTTTATATATTTTTTGGGTTATTTATTATAGCAAAAAGGAAAAAATATTGCATTTTTTTAAAAATTGACGCTCTATTTTTGTTTATAGCGCAAAAAATAAAAACCGCAGAGGTGATCAAATACCACCAAAAGAAAGCTCTATTTGTGGGAAAAAAAGGACGCTAAATTTTGTTTGGGAGCCACGTCGCACGACTGCGCAATTGTCAGTTAAAGCGACGCAGTGCCGGAAGCTTATATTTTGTCTGGGCAGGAAGGGGGTGTAGGTGCACAGTAGGTAAGTGGTTAATAAACCAATGATAACCAATTATTCAGAATTTTACAGTGTTTATGTTTTTCAGCACTTAATTATCATTAGGAAAGATGACCTGTCTTTTGGGAGAGAAAGAGTGCAAGCTTTAGCTAATTAAACATAAAAATAAAAAAAGTAGGTTAAATTCAAAAGTACTAATGATGTATTCAAATATTTTAGTTAAAGTATCCTACTTTTAGTTATAACTCACAATAAACAGATTAAAACCAGATTTAGAGAATTCAACTAAAGATGAATCCAAGTCGTGAACTGTACACCTACAATCAGATTTTTTTCTGTGCAATAATACAACCCCTCGGACGTCAATGCAGTCAGCCAAGATAAACTATGCACAAAGGTCTTTTTTTTTGTAAAGAAATAAAATGACGTTCCAGCACTGTATCAAAAGAAAGCTTTGACAACTCTCTCTGGAAAATCACAATGTTTCTGGCCATACAATGACCAATTGTGGTTCTGTCTTGAGAAAGGGTTGTTATCTGGCCCAAAACATAGCAAAGTTACAGAGCTTGCCATAAAAGCAGATTTTGATACACTGCTAGAATGTCATTTTATCTGCTGTACCTTTAAACAGTTTAAATTATAAGACCTCTGAGCAGATCCCATGGGCTAGAGAAATATAGTGAAACTTTACTTTTAGCAAATAATTAATATTGGGTTATATTGTATTTATTGCCCTTGTTATTACATTAAAAATAGGTAGTATTTACCTGCAATCTTTTTCTTTTGTTGATTAGCAGAAGCTAGAAAAAAAAAGAAAAAAAAATGGATTTTACATAGCTTTTTGAATCAGAAATATAATATTACACTGTTGATAGTGTATAAGCTGTATATGGGAAATGTGTTATTATTACACATACAAAATAAAATGAATTCTAAACACCTTAGCTTTGGTCCATAATACTAGTGAGCTTGAAAAAGGGCAAGGACACCTGAAATAAGTTTATAGATATAAACTGTTTATAGATGTTTTAAAATAAATACTATTTGCAGCAGTAAGTGGTGCCACGTGTCCTTTGGGCTTTGTGTGTGTGTGTGAGTGTGTGAGTGTGTATGTGTTTAAGGTTTTTTTTTTCATTACTGTCTCTTTTAAAGAGATTGTCTAGGATACAGGACAATCAAGGAATAAAACAAGGAAACACTTCTTACTCTTCCCTAACCTATCAACAAAAGAAGAAAAGGTTTTGGCTTGCGTTTTACTCTAAATAACTTTGCATGAGCTAAATCCTTCTTTATTAGCTTATACTAATCCCTTGCAGGTTTATTTAATACTTGGAAAAACATATTTATATCTGGCTAATCCAGACAATATTTATTTAAGAAGGAAATGGATGTTCTTTAGTGACAGAAATCCAGAGATCTGACTAGAAAAATATATAGAAAAACAAATTTCTTAATTGGCTCGCTTAAGGCAAAAATGTCATTATTGTACTTTTCATGTAATCTAGTACTGACATTTTAATGTACGGTGTATTAAGACTAAACTTGTGTGCCAAGATTCATTGGCTAAATTTCTCACTTTCTCTTTTGCCCATGTTAGTCTTATATTTGTCTGCTAGAACTCTCTAGGAATGGGAATAAGGAAAACGATGATAAGAAATGTGACTATGATTTAAAATTTCAGACTAAATGCAATCATTTTGGATTCTGGAGGTAAGAAAAATTGCACAGTTGATTTTACTGAACTAGAAATTAGTGAAACTAGGGCCTGACACAGGGCAGGCACATTAGAGGATAGTCAACATCTGGGAATCTGAGCTGAATTGCTATCTGTAAATGGGTCTTTTGGGTATCTATGTGCTTATTAGAGCTCCACAGAGGCTTTCTTTTCCATAATTATTCTATGGCCTAATTTTTCACAATTTTGTGAAGACGAGTGTGAGGGATGCAAAGGGAGTCTCATCCCATGAAGAGCTCCACCAAGAAGTTTATTGTGTATATATATATATATATATATATATATATATATATATATATATATATACATATATATATATATTTATATATAAACATACATACATATATCTATCTATCTATCTATCTATCTATCTATATCTATCTATCTATCTATATCTATATATATATATATATATATATATATATATACACACACACACACATCATTCCAGTTGATAGGTGGGTGTTTGGGTTATTGGATCAAAAGCCAATAGTTTTTCTAGCACAGTAAATTTTAAATAATTTGCTAAAACTTACACTAAATTTTGTAAATCAATGCCTGGTGAATTTGTTTTTCAAAGACTACAAACAATGTTAAGGTAAACCTCTCCTAAAGGAAATATAGACAATGTCATTGCTGATCGCTCTCTAAAAATGTTAGTTGCCTGGACTGACTACTGATTTATACTTCAGTACCAAAAAAATGCTAATTTCTAATTGATTTTACTTTCATAAACGGAAATGTGATTGCTTATACAGGCTACAGCATCCTGTTTATCATTGTTTGCAATGCTTTGAATAATTGACGAATGAATACAAGTAGCTTGAGGACCACTGCTTTATCAAATATTATAAATTATGCACTACTGCATTATATATTGTGCACTACTGCAGGCATCTCTCTTTCTAGGTAAATTGTCCATAATATCATTATCTAGGAAATGGCTTAGGGTTATGCTTAAATAGTTAACAGACAACTCCATTAAGTACATTTATAATGTGCAAATAAGTTAAAGCTCAACTGAACCTCATTAATGAATTGTACTATGGCAATCAGGCTGCATATAAAGTAATAAATATGCCTCAATTTTTGCTTTTTTATCAGCTGAGTGCTGCAGCAAGGCTTAAAAAAACTCCATGTTAGGAGCATATAACAGATTTGGATATCAGTGACCCAACACATTTCACTAAACTGTGCTCTAATCAACATCATAATTTCTTCCTCAGTACAGCTGTTTATTAGAGCAGTGAATATGGTGTGCCTGTTGGAAAGTTATGCTTCTGTGACTCTCCTAGTGATGCCAGCACAATCCTTGCAGCAGCAGTTAGCAGATGAATATTTAAATAGTAGTAGTATTTTATATATATATATATATATATATATATATATATATAGAGAGAGAGAGAGAGAGAGAGAGAGAGACCGCATTACAGTAATCAATAACGAGAGTTCAATTTGGCATTAGAAGATGGTGTGCAATATGCAGTTAAGCTGTTACTAGAATCTTTTGTTAGGAGAAAGCACACAAAGGATGAAGGAACAACATTATTCATTACCATTATTAGTGCATACATGTGTCTGTGTGTGTGTGTGTGTATATATATATATATATATATATATATATATTTCCTTAAATGTCTTTCCTGCAAATCTTTATATTCATCTTCAATAAAAGTTTTTTCAGTCAAAAAGCTAATTAATGTGACCCTTATAGTATATAAATGGTGCTAAAGCAATGAAAAAATGTACAAATTTCAATTTACCTTGTGCCTGGACACAGGCAAGAAATACCAGAAGGACTCCTATACATAATAGTAGCCCCCTATAGGTCCCCATGTTGTGTGCAGTCCGGTTACTGGTCACCGAACTGGGGATTGTAAGGAGGAACAGATGTTGAAAGTATGGTTGGCCTTTTTATAGCGTAAGCTTTGGGTATGGGCAAGCGATTCTACTGGACTAAAAAAGGGCGGAGTTACAGGGAATGGATATTGGCTGTGCCAATCTGTAGAATGTACTATTGTGGCCAGGCTAGTAAGGGCAGAGGATGGCCAAGAATGTTTGCATTATGGGAGTGGGTATTCCGTTTACTTATGAAAGACATTTTAATATACTTAATCTTTCCCCAGAGATAAAAATATATTTACAGTACTTCCCTGTAATATATTTAATTCATTTCTGATCCCTAATTTGTAATGTCACCAATCTACACTTAGTTACCAAAATATTTGACATAATCGAGTTACTGTAAAACGCCAGTATTCAGCAGCTGAATCGCGTTGCGGTACATTTTGGAGCAGGAATTCAAAGCTGAGAACAAACATAAATTCCATTGTAAACACCCATGACTCCTCAGCTATCTATCAATCTATCCTAACATTTATCCTGATTCTTACTTGACCTGTCCATTATTTTAACCTTCAAGGCATATAATCAAACAAAAACATAGGTGCTGCTTTTGTCAACTTGTTCTTATAGGTGAAAACTACAGGGTTGTTATATTTTTTTCCCTATTTTTACTAATTGGTTTGATCTTAACCTAAACAAGGATGTGCAAATGAAGTATTAGGACACTAGAAATGCAATGCTGTTAGATGTGGATGGAGGAAAAAAAGTATTTGTCTATGGACAGCTTTACTATTGGCCATGCCTGACATGTTTCTGTAGTATTAGAAAGTGAGCTGACCATACACTGGTAGAATTTAATTTTACATTTTTATAATTTGTAATGTTTGTTCAATTTTCTAATGTTTAGTAGGGTAAACTCTGTTAATTTTTTAGTGGTGAGAAAACTTAAAGGACCAAGATGGAACTTGTAGTTGTGCAAATGGATTTCTATCTATGAACAAATGTACATATTGTAATGAAACCTGTTTAATAATTATGGGGTCCCATTAAAATATCTTTAAAACAAAACTAGTTGACTCAATGATGGCAAGAAAGAATGTTTCTGATGAACGTTTTTGGGAATTTCCATACCAATGTCTGAACAAAAAATGGCCATCTTAAACTTTTGCCATAGACATTATTATTTTATGTAGCACAACTGCTCTGGCACAAACACTAGTGAATCAAACTTACAGTATTCCTGGTTTACAGATTACTGACAAACCACCAGAAGGCGTTGGTTATTATTCATCTTTCAGTTACAGTATCCTTGTCTCCTAAGGATACTGTGTGTCCCCCTGTGTGTTTGTTTTATTAAAACAAGCCTTCTTTTACCTTATCTCAGAGTGCCGATCACCGCTCATGTAACCGGCCAGCTCTCTCCTCTCCCCAGCTGACAGATGCAGCGGTCAGGGCCGAGATTCCCCCACTGATGTCAGAATGGAGGGGAGGATGAGAGAGCTGATTGGTGCTCTGAGATAAGGTAAAGGATGTCTTATTTTAATAAAACACACACATAAAGGGGGACATATGCTTAGGAGACAAGGAAGATTGCGTAAACTATAACATTTTATTTCAGGAGGGAGGGGGCAGTCCGACAGGCAGTGAGGGAGGAGGGAAAGATGAACAGGAGAGCTGCGGATGACGGAAGCACGTAAACTGACCACAGTGTTAGGGCCCAGCAGTCATGATACACCGTGGTCAGCTTACAGAGGGGAAGGGGTATATTTCCCCTTTATATCCCTCCCCGTTGTCTAGGGAAGGAGAGAGAAATTTATATATATATTTTTTGTTTTTCATATATATATATATATATATATATATATATACATAAATATATATATATAGGCCTGGATGGGAAGCCTTCTTAAAGTAATGTACACTTAACTAGATATCTCCTCTTTTTTTTTCTCTCATTCTTCCTCTCTTCCTCTTTGATAGAGGGTGAAGTCAAAGATTTCCTCCCCAGTATTTCTCTCTCCCTTGTCTTCCTTTTCTTGTATCTCTGGCCCTGTCTTGTCCCCTTTTCTCTTGTCCCTATTCCCCTCCAATCTGTTATTGACATTTTGTCTATTTAGACAGAGAAGCCAGGGGATATAGGATTAGGGATAATGTACATAGTGTAAGGGGATATCCCATTATAAGAACAACAATTATTATAAATATTAGTCAAATTTTATGAAGGGGTTATATTGAGACCATTTATGTCCGTGTGTACTATCAGTGTTTTTAAATAATTTGTATCTATTTATTTGTTTGTATGTATTGTGGGAAAAAATAATAATAAAGAGCTTACAGAGGGAAGGGTAGAAACTGGCAGGATCAGGCAGGTTTTTTAGGTGTTACAGGGGTCCAAATTACACAGCAAAATCACTGTGCTGTATAACATGCTTTAAGGGGACAGGATCCAATTTTCTTTTTTTTATTAAAAAAAGAAAATCACTTTAAGAATTGCAGAAAAACTACACTGATTAGCCTGGTGCATACACACCCCAACATATGACATAACATTTTTCTAGATTACATGGGAAAAAAAGAAATTTCCTTCACTCAAAAAATCTTGCTGATAAACCTTGCCCATTTACTCTTTCATAGACTTGCCAACTGGTCTTGTTCTTGTAAATATGTATTCTACTTCCCAAATTGCATACCTCTCTTCAAAAGCAAAATTATAAAGTGCTCCATCCAAATCGACTCTTTGGGACGCTGCATAAATTTCATTACGTTTTATTGACAACATCAAAACAGTTTGTCTGATACTAATGGGAGACCCCACTGACCCCACTGCTGTATTGCTAAGCGCTTGTTTGTATCCTACTTAAATGTAAGTGCAATTTTTTATTAAAATTTGATATATCTGTAATACAGAATCACGCTATGTGCACTTTTATTTTTTCCTTTGGCTATCATTACCACATATGGTAATCACTTCACTCGAGTTTTTTTCACCTGCAACCAATCAAATGGTTCCCGTGGATTCATCACTTCACCTATGACGATATCCCAGGAGTTCTTAAACACACTTGGATCGAGGATATTGGTTGAAGCTTTGTAGATCTGATGAGTATATGCTTATTCAGATCCTCATCTTCTGGTAAGCCTTTAAAGGTTTCATTTCATTGGTGGCGGATCCTCTTATACTTACCACATTATCCATTGAGTCACTATCTGTAGTGAATAGAAGTTTCCGGATTGTTATTTTGAACTTTTTTTCACACATTATGGACATTTTTTGTTAAAAGAGCTACATAATCAGTAGTCTTTGTTTAGTTTTAGCGCTACACTTTTTCTTTGTTTTTCATGTTTCCAAAATTGATCTATTTTGTAGTGTTGGCTGCTTACATTTTTGTTATTTGAACAGCGCGGTGTTATATATACTATTGTATATACCTTTTTTCCCTGTCTTCAGAACTCTTATCAGTACTAGCTATTTTTAAATATTTATTGTGGCATGTTGCCCAAGACATGGGCTTTGTGCCACATATGGTGTACTGCAGCTTTGCTCAGCATAATAGTGCAGTACTTAAGATCAACAATATGCAAAACTGTAGACACAGCATGAAATGTCTGATATTTTCAGAATTAAATAGATGCGTACAAACCCACAGGGGTTTATTTACTACAGCTAGAGAGAGCAAAATGTGTCACAATTCTGCATGGAGACCCAATTGGCTTCTAACCTCAGCTTGTTTAATTAAGCTTTAGCAATAAAACCTGGAAGCTGATTGGTTTCTCTGCAGAATTGTGACTAAAATTGCCATCTTTAGGCTTTTGTTAATAAACCCCTAATTGTCTATCCTCCTTGCAGTCAAATACTCTTATGCCGCGTACACACAACCAGACAAAACCGTGGATTTTTTTCTGATGGAATGTTTGCTTAAATTTGTCTTGCATACACACGGTCACACAAATGTTGTCGGAAATTCCAAACGCCAAGAAAACGGTCACGTACAACACTACGACAAGCCGAGAAAAATTAAGTTCAATGATTCAGAGCATGCTTCAAATTGATTCCGAGCACGCGTAGGATTTTTGTTTGTCGGAATTGCATACAGACAATCGGAATTTCCAACAAGAACTTTTGTTGTTGGAAAAAATGACAACCAGCTCTTAAACATTTGTTGCTGGAAATTCCAACAGCAAATATCCGATGGATCTGGTCGGAATTTTCGACAACAAGTTTACATCGAACATTTGTTGTCGGAAATTCAGACTTTTTACTCTTACTTATTGCTATCAAAATCTAGTCAATCAATTTCCTTCACTCAAAAAATCTTGCTGATAAACCTTGCCCATTTACTCTTTCATAGACTCGCCAATTGGTCTTTTTCTTGTAAATATTTATTCTACTTCTCAAATTGCATAGCTCTCTTCAAAAGCAAAATTATAAAATGCTCCATCCAAATCAACATTGTATAAGTGTCCCCAACATGTTTGGCCACATTGTGGCTTCATCATGTAGAAAAGTAAAAAAAAAAAGAAGTTTGGGAATAGAAAAAGATATACAATCCTACTCACCTAGATGGCTGCAATAATAATTCCATCTGCAGCTGTCCCCTGGCGGCTCTACACTGAGAACTGAGCGATAAAAGACCACTGATCATTCATTTCTTAGTATTCAGTCTGCCGAGAGACAATCTTTAGATTGTGATAGCAAGTAGGGGGAGAACATTTGTAACATGTTACACCCTTAATATGGGTGTAACATGTAACATGTTACAAATAGCGCTATACATCAAATAAACTGAACCTGCATTTTTCGTATTTTTGTTAATTTAATCGTTTAATATCATATATTCATAATATTTTTTAAAACAAATTATCAAATGAAATTTCAAAACATCCTTAAATAATAGTGTATTTAGTAAACCAGTGCATTCCAAAACTTCAAATACTGAAGGTTTTGATTTCCCTGGGACTTAAAAAGATGATTACACTCTTTTGTAATTCTTTTGTGTTGCATCTGGAGTGACTTGTAGAGTTTTAATTAAATCACATTCTCCTCCCCAAAGTAATAAGTTCTCCTGTGACATTAAGCTTCCCACACATGGGTAATTTTTTTTTCATTCATTCAGCGGGTGAATGAAAAAACTGACCTATTCCCCCATCCACACATTGCCTCGTCATCAGAATACACATGCACTGATTGAGTGGGAATTTACAATCAACCCAGTTTATAGGAAGTTGATTGATAAATTGATTTTACATAAACAGGAACTGCCATACATGGATTTCATTTCATCCGGTTCCTGCTGAGCCAGCCAAATTTCATTCTTTGTATGGCCAGCTTTAGCGTATAGGAGGAAACTAATAAATGATGGTGTCAAAATATGAAGTTCCATCAGCATATAACATACAAACTAGTTCCGTTACCGCAAAACAACATGTACATTTCAGACACCTGCCTGAAAGCCTCACCCAAGGAAAATAAATACCTTCATTGTTTGCAAGATTTTTCCTCTATGTCTCTCAGAGAAACTCTCAGTACAAAGCTTAATGGCTCTTTAAAGGGTTGTTTAGTTATGACAATCACATTCTTGATGTTCGTTGTGTCAACCAATCTTGACTTAATAGCATTCTTGTCACCCTCTGTGCAAGGTCCACTTTTTAAGTGCCCCCTTTCCCCATTATAGAAAAAGCAACATACTGTACTCTTTTTAAAAACTTGGAAAAAAACATGGAAAAAAAAGATGGCTTTTGTGGTGCATGGGATGATATCACCTTTTTGTCAATGAAATGCACCGCATCCCCACCAAAATGGTGCAGGACCCTCTTCTGATTCAGGCCAACGCACTGCATTCTGCAACCTGCGTTTGGGGTGTCGTTAACAGTTATTGGCACCCGCAGCACATGTGATTGCTATGCTGTGCCATGCGATGCAGGAAAAAGCAGCGAATGTTGTGCGTTTCCCCCATCGCATCAGTGTGAACAAGGGCTAAGGCCTCATACACATGACCATTTTCCTCGACAGAATCCATCAAGAAACTTGGTGGCAGAGATTTTTTGCCGAGGAAAACAATCGTGTGTATGCTTTTCATTTCATCGGGCTGGTTTTTGACGAGAAACACGTTTGTGTGTATTCTTAGAAACCCGCGCATGCTCAGAATAAAGTATGAGACGGGAGCGCACCTTCGGTAAAAGGAGCGTTTGTAATGGAGATAGCATATTTGTCACACTGAAACAGACTGAAAAGTGCAAATCGTCTCTAACCAAACTTTTACTTATCACATGAGATTAGTGGAATCGATCTTCTCCTGCCGTTGTACGTGTTGAACGTCACCGCGTTTGAGAACGATGAGATTTTGTCTTGACTGTGTGTACGCAAAGACAGCTTGTCAAGTTTCTCGACAAGCCTAACAGGGAACTCGTCGAGGAATTTGTCTTTTACGACGAGTTCCTCGGTCGTGTGTACGAGGCCTCAGTGTACCATACAACTTTTTTCCTCCCTGAATTTTTCTTGTTGTTTGTTTATTCTGTTTGTTTGTTTAATGTTTATCCAGCTTTTCTGAAAGTTGGGGGGCCCACTGTATGGTCTGCTTTAACCACTTGAGCCCTGGAATGTTTTACCCCTTTCATGAGCAGGCCATTTTTTGCTAGTAAGCACTGCAATATTTTAACTAGTAATTGCACAGTCATGCAACGCAGTACCTAAACTAAATTATTTTATTTATTTTATATTTAAATATAGCTTTCTTTTGGTGGTATTTGATCACCACTGCGGTTTTAAATTTTTGGCGATATAAATTAAAAAAAGATAAATTTTGATAAAAACAATCCCAATAAGTGTATATTGATTGTTTTTTTTATTTTAACAGAAAAGTATTTTTATTAACAAAACAGCATTACAAAATTTGCAGTAATCGACAATCAGGTTCACATAGAAACAGTCAGAAATAAGCAATCCCATCTTTTGCAGATACACTAGGGTAAACAACCGTCGCCCCTGCGCTAAATCCTCATGTACCCGACCACAACGTGAAAGTAACTCAACAGTCGGCATAATCAGGCGGCACCCCAGGCAGAGAGGGGAAAGGGGCAACAGGCCCCCATGCCGGGCAGGGGGGGAGTCCATCTCACAGTCACCCACCTCGCCGGCCCCCCAACCCTGTGCATCCACCTAAGCCGACCAGACCTTATCGTATTTAGCAGGGCACTGCCTACTCTCATACGTGAGTTTATAAAGGGGCAAAGCCGAGTCCACCGCCCTCCTCCAGAAACCAAGGGTGGGGGTCCCACCGATTTCCACCATAGCAGTATCTCCCTCCTATCATAAAACAGTGAGAATGTAAAACATAGCTTAGTACATCATGTGCCAGAAGGTCCCTACCTTGATCTCACATCTGGGACAGTTCAGATTCAGATGTGGGTATATGCTGGCCATTCTGTGAGGGGTGAAGTAGGCCCTATGTAGGAACTTGAGCTGGAGGAATCTGTCCTTGGCTGCTATCATGGACGGGATATAGGTGAATACACTTTCCTCCCATTCCTCCTCTCCCAAAGCCGGAATGTCCTCCCTCCATTTATCCATTACCCGAGTGAGTTTAACATCATGGCCTACCATCAAATACATATACAGGGTGGAAAGGAGCTTCCCCATCACGCTCGACGTCAACAGCTGCTCGATTGAGTCAGGCTCCAGGGTCAATGTGTCCGGGAATTGGGCCCTCATCGCATGCCTCAGCTGGTAATATTTAAACTCAAAGGAATTCGGGAGGGAGTATTGTCGTCTCAAATCACGAAGGGGGTTGATCCTACCATTTGCTATGACATGTTTGAGGGCGGTGATGCCGTGTTTGGCCCACTGCGAAGGTTCAGGTAGGTTGCAGAGGTGAGGCAGGGTGGGATTACCCCACAACGGGGTGTGTGGGGAGATACAATTCGGTTTGGCGCAAATAGATCTGGCCACCCGCCACAGTCTAACAGTCGTCTTCATGGACACCGTCAAAGGGTGAGGGGCACCGGGACTAGATTGGTCAGTGCAGCATATGACTCCAGTATGGCCGCCTCGAGTCTCACCACTGCATTCTGTCTGGGCTGAGAGAACCTCCAGCGTACCGTAACTAGGACAGCCGCCCAATAATACAAAAGAAAATTTGGGAGAGCAAGCCCACCCCTCGATAAGGGGGAGATATCCCACACCGTCAATGCTCTGGCCGAGCCGGGATTGACTGCCCAATACTCCCGCAGCGCCTCCCTAAAGTGACCATCTCATCCCACACCCAGAACCTGGACAGCCTCCATAGAACAGTTCCCAGGGCCCAGGAGAGTTCCAACGTCAGGAGAAGCGGCGCATGGTCAGAAATGCCCCTAGGAAGAATCCTAATGTCCCGAACCTTAGGCAATGCCAAGCCCCCCAGGTACGCCAAGTTTATTCTAGAGAAGGATCTGTGAGATGCAGAGTGACAGGTGTAAGCTCTGGAGTGCGGATTCCTCCAGCGCCACACATCCACCAATCCAAACAATTCCGCCCACTCCACCAGACCAGAGTGGAAAGGCCCACTTTGGGACATCCTGTCTATGTTCTGATCAGGGACCATGTTGAAGTCTCCCAATATGACCAAGATGTCACTGGCAAAATCAGCTACTTTCGAGGTGACCTGGTGTAGAAGAGAGATTGATGCAGGAGGGGGCAGATACACCCCCGCTATATCCCACCTGATGGAACGGATCTGTGCATGAATTATTACATACCTGCCATCCGAGTCAAGTACCAAGTTGAGCAGCCTAAAGGGAAGGGACTTGTGCACCAGAATCCTGACGCCCCTGGCGAAGTTTGAATAAGTGGAGTGAAAGTGATATCCAATCCAGGTTTTTTTCAGGGCAAACGTTCTACTACCCACCAGGTGGGTCTCCTGGAGGATACAAATATGTGGGTTGTGTGCCCTGATAAATTGAAATACCAGTGGCCTCTTAACCGGAGAATTTGGACCCCTGGTGTTCCAAGACAATATGTTAAGGGCCGACATGGCCACATCTGGGGGGAATTAGCGTAGCATGAAAAGGGCGCCCATCCCCTGAGACCGCTCTCTTGACTAGGAGGGGACAGCCAAAACATATACTTGACATTGACTCATGTAATGCATATTCAGAACCTACTTGCAACACAATTTTTTGGAAAAAACAAAAACAAAACACAAACCTTAAACCATCCCTCTAGTGAAGATTCCCTCTAGTAAGAAAGGAGAAAAGCAAACCATCAACACGTAAGGGTTGCAGACAAATCTGCCAGATCCTTCGGGGGACAGGGAGCCGCAGCCTCGGAAGTCTCCTGGTTCACCTCACCAGGGGCACTATCATAATGTCCCATCTGTGGGGAGTGCCTTGGGTCCCCGTGCAAGCAGCCATGGCATCAACGGGCAAAACAGTTGCAACAGAAGCTGTGAGTGCTCACAGAAAAAAAAATGGATGGTGTAGTGCTCACCAAAGTGAGTCTAAGCATACTAAAGTTTGTCAGTGGGTACTCACGTATCAAGCGCTTGGATGGTGATCACGAGGCAGGGAATCCAACCAGGCAGATGCCTCTCTAGGAGAAGTGAAGAAGCGAGTTGTCTCACCATCCTGGACCTTCAGGTGAGCTGGAAAGAGAACACTATAGCGGATGTTGCGAGCCCTCAACGCTGCTTTCACGTGATCAAACGATTTCCTTTGTTTCTGCATTTCTATTGAGTAATCAGGGAAGATCAATAATTTGTTGTTCTGGAGCCTCAAATCCCCCACCGCCCTAGATGTACGAAGGACCTTATCTCTGTCTCGGAAATTGAGGAGTTTAAGGATAAGTGTCCGGGGCGGAGCGCTCGGAGGGCCAGGCCTGGGTGGGATCCTGTGAGCCCATTCCACCGCATAGAGAGGAGACAAGCGGGCATCAGGCAAAAGGTTGGGTAGCATGTCCTCTACAAAGCACGTCGGATTATTGCCCTCCGCCAGGCCCACTATGTGCAGGTTATTGCGTCTATTTCTGTTCCCGGCATCTTCCGCTCTATACTCCAGGGCTTTAACCTTAGTTTTAAGCGAGTGCAGTGCCGCACTGTGTTCCGCGACTATATCCTCTGCGTTGCTGACTCTCTGTTCAGTCTCTGTCATCCTGGATCTGAGCTTATCCATGTCCTGCCGGATAAGGCCCACATCAATTTGTACTGCCTCTATTTTAGCCGTGAGTGTGGATTGGCACGTGGCTATGGCCGCCATGACTTCTGCCAGCCAGGGGGGCCTTGCTCCCTCAGCATCCATTGGGCCCGTCTGTGACTCCCTGTGCTTGCTGTGAGTAGCCCGAGGGGTAGCCAGGGGGTCTGGCGGCAGCTGAGGGGACTCTGGGAGGGAACACTTATTTTTTCCCCTTACCACCCGTTGCACCCGACCGGCGGTGCCTCATTCAGGTGTCTTCACGACCAGGATGGAGGCCTCCTGGCCCCGTGTTCTGAGCTGCGTGTGGGGGCCGAATCCAGAGAAGGATTAGCGACAGGCAGCCGTGGATGTGAATAACAAAGTCCGCCAGGCAGCACCCCCGGTCACACACAACAGGAGCAAGTGTGGAGACGCCAAGGCCGCAGTTCCTAGTGAGGGGGGAACCGGAGCAGGGAGGAAGAAGAGGCATCCACCGATCCCCTTGGGAAGAAGAGGCATCCACCGAGTCCTCTTGTGGATGCTCTGCCGCCAGTGCGCTGGCCGGGATCGTGGGCCGCCGGAGGGTCCGCGAGCGGAAATCGAGGGAGCCAAACTTATATTTAAAGCACAAATTGCAGTCCGTTAAGATGCATGTAATGATAACACCTTGCTAAACCTATATAATTCATGTTAAAACAAGCATTTGCAGACTCCATCACAAGCCCTGCGTTACTGGGTGACATCACAGGAGCACAACTGGGTGGCAAGGATTGAACGTTGTAACCTTATAACAGAAATATCTTGCAAATGGACCTGCATGTCAGGATAATTCAATATCATTTTAGTGAAAGCTACAGATTTAGAAATATTAAAAATCTCTTTTTGAAATTAAATTAACATGTTAAAATTTTTCCTTCTCCTATTTGATGAATGCATAAAATACAGTTTAGTGTTGCCTGAATACCAAGCTTCTTATTTTTTAGTGACAAACTGATGACACTGCACCGATATCTTAAACTTGATTTACTAAAACTGAAGGGTGCAACATCTGGTGCAGCTCAGCTTTAGCAGTATTTCTGCTGCAAAAACGCTCCAAGAAACTAAATTTCCTAGACGCTGAAGCAAAAAAACGCTAATAGCCCAAAGTAATGTGCATGGACACGTGGTCTAAAACTATTAATCTTCTAGGAGAAGAAAAAAATTATAATAACAGCTTATAGAAACTTAAAAAAACACTAGTGTGCATGGAGCCTCACAGTGATTAATCACTGTGCAGCATGTCCATGCATTTTCTTTCTCCTCTGAATGGAGTGAAAGATGCATTGTATCTTTGAATCATTGACAGGTTAACAAGATGTAAACAAACAAAAGTGTGTAAAAAAAAAAAAAATTATTACAATTATTATTACAATAATAACAAACATTAACATGTGTAAAGCATATATGGTGTATCTAAACACTGTGTTAAAATACTAAGCATATATAAACAGCGCTTATATGTGGATGATCCTCATAAGTGAACAACACAAAATATAAATATAAACAAATGATGTGAACCCGTGAAATAAGTAGTAATTTAATTCAAGCAATAAGTTCATAAAGTTTGAAAATGTAAAAAAATTAAATCAATGATCTTCACAGTAATCTTCCACTGCACCCGATGTGAGAGTGAATCCTCCACCAATAAAGTTGGCCACTCACCAAAACGAGTTGCCTAACACTCACGTGTTTTGGCAAAAGAGCATGATGTATAATTCTTAACCCATCAGGTAAATTCCAATTCCAATGTTGTGATACGTGAATAATCCAAAAATAAAGAAAGCATATAATAGTGTGATATCGTAAAAACAATTTAATGCACACCACATAAAATCTGCAAAGATTGCACTCACAAAAGCAAATGTATCAAAAGCGTGAATCAAACAAAGCAGAAGTTCTTCAATATTCAAGTAGCTGATGAACTGTGGTCACAGCGGACCCGTGTAAACAATCAGATGCTTCTCACCATTCCACCTGCACCATACTTGTATCCCTGGTTGGAAAAATAACTCACGATCGCTAATAAATAGCATGATGTATCATGCAGAGCGATCTCCCCACGTTGGTTCAGATGTTCATATGTTTAAATGTAGCTGAGCCTCGACATGTTTCGTCATATAGACTTATTCATAACCTTATGAATAAGTCTATATGACGAAACATGTCGAGGATATACACATGTGCAATATGTGCAATCGCCGGGATCATTAAGGGCAGAAAAATTTATTGTGGGTTGCTGTTTGGTGGTTAGTTATGGTTATAGCAAGAAATAGACAGCTTTTAATTTCTACTATTTTTTACTATTTACTATTTTGAGTGAGTATTCTTTGATAATAAAAAGGAAATTAGGAGATATCCGTTACTATTTACCACCAAATGAAAGCCCAATTTGTTCCGGAAAAAAAAAAGATATTATTCACCTGGATAAAGTAGGTGAAAATTTATGTACAGTTTTAGTAACACATGTCAAAGTTTAAAAATCGGTTTGTGAAGGGTTTAAGCTCTGTTTGCATGAGGCCATACAGATTTTAGGTTATAGGACCTAGGCACCCTCACATACTAGGAAGTACATTATATATATATATATATTTCAGGTGGAATTTAAGGTATGATTAAGATTTCTATATGTTCCCGAAAAAAAAAGAAGAAAATGTTTTTAGGTCCATTTTAAGTGATCAAAGTGGAATGATTGAGCTTTTGACCATTTACCTGGGCAGACTGTTTCAGGCACCTGGCTTTGACAGTTACACGCTTCAACTTCCAGGTCGAATGTTCGCTGCGTTTCGTGGGGAAGTCCTCCTTTACCCAAGCCTGCTGGGCCATTCACAAAGCACAGCACAGCCAGTGTCTGCGCAATAGAAAGCCAGATGTGAAGCCACAAAGCTTTTCCTTAGTTAAGATGCCAGCACCTGAACCTGAAGCCGATTGAAGAATCGGCTCGAGTGAGGCCGGGTCTGGATCCCTGGACAGTTAAGTGTCCTTATAATAAAAGCCAGCAGCTACAGTATTTTTTTTGGAGAGAGACTGGAGATCCTCTTTAAGGAATTAAACTGTGAACGAATTGTAGCCAAAAGTGATGTGGTCAAAAAAAATTCTCAACCCTAGTAATCCAGCTATATCTAACTTTGTCACCCTTAGCTTTCTGTAGTTCCATAAGAAGTATAGTCTGTGCTAATATTATACATGGGCAAGTGTAGGCTGAGGGACTGCTCAGTGATGCAAAATAGAGAGGCCAAGGACATGGGTTTAATTATTAGTCAGAATAACATCACTGGAGTTCCGCCGGAATTTTTTTATTGAAAGTCAGCAGCTACAAATACTACTACTATTATAAATACTATTCAAAATAAGGACACTTACCTGTCCAGGGCACCAGCAATGTCCTCACCCTAAGCCGATCTGTCCCTCGGCTACGGGTGCAGATGCCGTCATCTTCAGTAAAGGAATCAGGAAGACTGGTTCTCTATTGCACATGCGCGAGTCGCGCTGCGCATTCTGACTGACCCCTACTGTCTTCTGAGATCTGTGTGTATATCAGAAGACAGCAGGGGGATGGAGGAGGGGCTGGACATGGTGTAAGTGGGAGAAAATACCTGTATTAGACAGGTATCTGCTCCCCCCTGAAAGGTGCCAAATGTGACACTGGAGGAGGGGGGCGTATAAGCAGGAGTGACATTTTTGGGTGGAACTCTGCTTTAAGAACTCTTATTACAAGCACTTTAGTGGCTAAATTATCATAGACTAGTTGGCTGGCTAAATATTTTGGGGCATCCCAATTTGTCATTTAAAGTAAGCTGTGGTACTACTAGCAGAAGTAGAACAGCAGTTTGTAGCAAACTGCTACTCCCATTGATTGAAAGTGAATCTGTAATTTCACAACACAACACAATGGGGTTAATTTACTAAAGGCAAATAGACTGTGTACTAGCAGTTGCACTCTGCGGCCCGGATTCAGAAAGCACTTACACCGACGCATCTACAGATACGCCACGTAAATGCACGGATGCGCCGTGGTATCTATGCGCCTGAGTCTAAAAGTAAGATACGCCTGAAATTTGGCTTCATACGACCGACGCAAGTGTCCTACGCCGTCGTATCTTGGGCGCATATTTACGCTGGCCGCAAGGGGCGCTTCCATTGATTTACGCGTCGAATATGTAAATGACCGAGTTACGCTGATTCACGAACGTACTTGCGCCCGTCGCTGTAATGTACGCAGCTATTTCGACGTAACTGTGAGCATGCGCACTGGGATGCATCCAAGAAACGAAGCATGCGCAGTGTGTTTTTTGAAGCTCAGCCCATCATTTGCATTGGGTCACGCTTCATTATAATATATCATGCCCACTTCCACCTACTTTGACTTACGTCAGCTTACTCCGACAACTATACGCTACGCCGGCGCAACATTGACCGCATATTCTTGTGAATGTGAATAGCATGCTTGCCTCTCAACGTTGTGCCGGCGTAGCGTAAAGCCTATGCGCTACGCCGGCATAAAGATACGCCGATCTACGTGAATCCAGGCCTGCAAGTGCAGCTGCTCAACAGCATTTTTGCTTTCAAATGATTGGATGATGGAAGGCAGCAGAGCTTCTGCTCATTTACTAAGCTCTGGAGCAACTGCTCTTGCAGAGTGCAACTGCACTTTGCAAAAAGCACAGTGTATTTGACTTTAGTAAATTAACCCCAATATGTCAGGTTCGCTCATTGATCCTCCATATTCCATGTGCAACCACTGTGCTGGTCAGAGTTTACACAGGGCTAATGACTTGGATCTGGCAATTAGTGGCTCAAGTTCAGAACATTGCATCCTCAGGTCACAAGCGCCTAAGCGCCCAGAGGCGATTTAGTTTGCATGTGTTGCACTATATACGTTTTTTCACTCATTCACTCACTCACATGCCCCACCATACTGAGACTATTTCCATGGAATGCAGCAAGCCAGCAATACAAAGCGGGGCAGAAATAGCTTTTAACACATAACGTAATAGGGGTGGGGGGTTAATAAGAGAACCTGTTACATTGCCCTCAGTGTACAAAATAACATTCAATTTCAAGAAAATTTCATGCAGATGCTATTTTTATACGTTTTGTATAGCACTAACACACAAATGTGCATATAACAAAGCATTTGTATCAGTTCTCCTACAAAAACTAATAGCAAAGTGCTTGTGTTATGCAAAAAATCATGTACTGTATGTGTTGCTGCAGAGCAGATCTGAAAAAGTGCTACAGGGGTAATATAGTGGATGAATTTGGATTCAAACTTGTTTTTTAAGAAAGAAATTCTATATGAAAAAGTCTGAAAGACAAACTACAACACAGAAAGAAAAAAATATAAATTATACAATGTTATTGTGTGAGCATATGCTGTATTGTATAGGCACTGCCAGTGAATCATTTTGCCTAAACCACAAATGGTTTTTATATTTAAAATAAGTTGAAGATTATTAGCACTCTGCTTTACTGAACAGGGTTATTCATAATAGGCAAACAAAGTGTTTTCTTATCCCATAGGAAGCTGGGAATAGTGACGCATAGAGCTACACAAAGGGACACAAATACAGTATGTATGACAAAGACAAAATAATGATTATTATGATGGGAAGAATTGAATTGTATGTTAACCACTTAAGCCCGGATCATTTTGTTGCTAAAGGACCAGGCCCCTTTTTGTGATTCGGCACTGCGTTGCTTTAACTGACAATTGCGCGGTCGTGCGACGTGGCTCCCAAACAAAATTGACGTCCTTTTTCCCCACAAATAGAGCTTTCTTTTGGTGGTATTTGATCACCTCTGTGGTTTTTATTTTTTGCGCTATAAACAAAAATAGAGCGTAAATTTTGAAAAAAAAAATATATTTTTTACTTTTTGCTATAATAAATATCCCCCAAAAATATATAAAAATACATTTTTTTTCCTCAGTTTAGGCCGATACGCATTCTTCTACATATTTTTGTTAAAAAAAATTGCAATAAGCGTTTATTGATTGGTTTGCGCAAAAGTTATAGCGTCTACAAAATAGGGGATAGTTTTATGGCATGTTTCTTAATATTTTTTTTTTACTTGTAATGGCAGCGATCAGTGGTTTTTATCATGACTGCGACATGGCGGACACATCGGACACTTTTGACACTATTTTGGGACCATTGTCATTTTTACAGCGATCAGTGCTATAAAAATGCACTCATTACTGTGAAAATGACACTGGCAGTGAAGGGGTTAACCTGTAGGGGGCGCTGAAGGGGTTAAGTGTGTCAAAAAGGGAGTGATTCTTACTGTGTGGGGGCGTGGCTTGGTGTGTGACATCACTGATCGTCGTTCCCTATGACAGGGAACAGACGATCAGTGACAGTCTGACTATGAAGTACAGCAAGTGGTTTATTTACACTTACCTCTCCCCATTCTTCAGCTCTGTGACCTGATCGCGGGACACCGGCGGCGCTCGGGTCCACGGGTCCTACAGGTGTTGTTAAGGAGTACCCGACCACCAGCAGCGCGTGCGCCCCACGGCTGTGCATAATAAAGGGGACGTACATGGGCGTGCAACGGTTGGCAAGAGGTTAAACAGGCATATCTAAAATCACTGGTGGCCACTGATAGACAGCACTGATGAGGAGGCACTGACAGGCATTACTGGCATCTCTAATGGACACTGATTTGCATTCTTGGTGGGCACGTGTGGACATCCCTGGTGGGTCTGCGCTGATAATCAAGAGAGCCGCTGATTGGCTCTCCTCTACCCACACCTTGTCAGTGTGAATAGGGAAAAAGCCGATAAATGGAACGTCCTGGTTACAATGTGACCAGCTGTGATTGGACACAGTTGATCACATGGTAAAGAGCTTACGTCATAGGTTCTTTAACAAAATCAGATATGCGGTGCGTCACACCACACCACTGACCACCACACTTTTGGTGAGTGGCTTATCCTGCTGGACATCATTTGACACCCAGTCACAATAACTTAATCACTTTGCGGCCATCATTGTGCTATATGGCAGGTGGAAGTGGTTAAAGACATATTTTGCGTTAGAGAGAAAGGAGTCACCGCTCCAGGTGGGATCACTAAATAGTTACAGGTGGTGCAGGATACCGAGGGTGCTGGCGGTGCACTAAGCAAAATGAAGACAAAGAAAAAAGGATAGCCGCACTCCAAAACCTGATGGGTGGTCTTTTATTCAATAGACAGCATGTACAAAAATAGGGTCACAGCAGTAGAAACAAGGAACAGCAGATGCGTTTCGCACTGGATCAGTGCTTATTCATGGCCATGAATAAGCACTGATCCAGTGCGAAACGCGTTGGCTGTTCCTTGTTTCTACTGCTGTGACCCTATTTTTTTTTTTTTTTTTTAATTGTTTATTTATAACAGGAGTCAGGCCCACATCGGCCACATATGTACAACAATAACAGTGAATAAAAAAATAAGTAAAAACATGGTAGGTATCAAACATTTATAGGGGTACCTCAAAAACCTTGTATGCGGCTGCCGACCGCCCCGGCCATCCCCAAGGGACCTGCATACGAGTACTGTACCCGAACGGAGGCACCGCCCTATACCATCTTGAAACCCTTACTAGAGCTTCCCCCAATCGTCCATTGACGGCGATCGCACCATACCCACCAGTTAATGGACTGTGGCGCCGCGGGACCCACTCCCATTTGTTTTGAATTAAACAGAGGAAGAGGCAAGAAGATAGAAAAGATAGAAATAGTAGCAAAAAGCTGGGTCAGGGCCCGGAGCAGAGCGAGGGGCAAGGATGGGAGATAAGTTGAAGAGAGAGGAAAAAAAAAAAAAAAAAAAGGGGGGGGGGTAGGGAGGGGGGGGGGCTTGTATCTCAGGTACTGGACTCTCTATTCTCGCCCGCGGGTGGCGCTGGATCTCGGGACGCCTCCTCCAGCTATGAGTGGGGACGTTTCGGTCTATACAGGGTCGAACTGGGTCTCAAGGCAGCAAGTCGCTGTCTCTCAGAGCCTGTCCCTCATCCGAGTACTTAAACATATTCCACAGTCGCCATGTCTTGGTATAGGCTTCTTCCCTATTCTGGCTAGTGAGGATTAGGTCTTCCATTTGGCAGATATCATCCACCTTCTGAAGCCATAGCTTAATGGTCGGGGGGTGTGGGGACTTCCAGCATAGCGGGATGCATGCCTTGGCCGCGTCGAGCAAATGACGGACCACTGATTGCTTGTACTTGCATGTGGGGGTGCTGGTGTCGTGTAGCAGGAAGTACGCCGGTTCGTTCGGGACAGCCCGGTCTGAGAATCTCTGTGTAATTTGCCGCACATTCCTCCAGAAGGGCGCAATCTTGGCGCAGGACCAGAAAATGTGCAGCATGGTGCCTCTCTCTTGTTGGCAGCGCCAGCAAAGGTCCGAGGTCGTGGGGAAAAACTTGTGTAGCATTGCCGGGGTCCTATACCACCGTGTAAGGATTTTGTAATTTGTCTCCTGGATTTTGGTGCATAGGGAAGATTTATGCGTAAATCTGAGAATATGTTGTGTCCTATTGTCATTGAAGTGGCAATTCAGGTCTCTCTCCCATTTGATCAGGCTCGGGGGGCGGTAATCGTCTGGAGGTGTGGTCAGCATGCCGTATGTAAGGGAGAGGGTGTGAGATATCACCCCCGTCTCGGAGCATAGCGCCTCCAACGCCGTGAGGGGGTTGTTGGCCACCTTCGGGGGTGGTATACTGGCCAGAAAGTGGCCGAGCTGGTTCGCCCTTAAAAAATCCAGTCTGAAATTACCGTCCGGGTCCGACAGCTCGGCCACCGTTCTCCATCTACCCAGCGTACTGAAGTGTGAGGCCTGGTATAGCCCTTCCCCAATTAGTGATCGAAATCTGTGGTCACTTACCCCCGGTTCGAATTGAGGGGTACCTAGAATCGGGCGCAAAGGAGAGTCCCGAGATGAAAGGGAGGCCCTTGAGAATAAGTCTGCACATATCCTCATGGTGGTGCCTATGAGTGGGTGTTGCTTGAGGTGGATCGGCATGGCCGACTGGCACCAAGGTGCCCGGCTTAGGGGGAAGTCACTCTGAGCCTGTTCCACCTGAGTCCACAGCTTGGTGTCTTGGTGTCGGCACCAGTCAACCAGTCTGTTCAGGTTGGCCGCGTGGTAGTAGGAGCGTATCTCGGGTAACGCTAGGCCCCCGTATTGTTTAGGGAGGGAGAGAGTTTTTCTGTGCAGTCTGGGCCGTTTCCCGGCCCAGAGAAACTTAATGAACGCAGAGTGGACCTGCCCAAGGAAGACAGCGGGGATTTGAATCGGGAGTGCCTGTATCAGGTAGAGGAACTTGGGAAGGACAGTCATCTTCAGAACAGTGACCCTATTTTTGTACATGCTGTCTATTGAATAAAAGACTACCCATCAGGTTTTGGAGTGCGGCTATCCATTTTTCTTTGTCTTCACATATTTTGCGTTACATGTTTCAGTGCTGTATTGTGAGTTTGTTAAGATTGACCATTCTCCCTGAGTTTTCCCTAGTCTCACTCTGAACTGGACACTATTGACCACACTCTGCTACCCCAAACACTTACTATGTTGCCTTTTAAAGATATTGTTGTCTCTTCATACCCTTTATACAATATACAAGTAAAATATGTATTGAACATGTCACCTTTTTTCTAAATAAATATATTTCTAAAGGTGCTAGTGACATGAAATTATCACCACATGTTATGCAAATCCAATCCATAAAATGGAATGACAAAGGGGAAAATTATTAAACATGCTAACTGAAATGTATTTACTGCTAAATCTTTTGTTGGTAATGACAGCTTCAAGACACCTCCTGTATGGAGAAACTAGTCACATGCATTGCTCAGGGTGGATTTTTTCCCATTCTTCCACACAGTCTTCAAATCTTGAAGGTACCGTGGGCCTCTTTGATAAACTCTTTCCATAGATTTTCAATTGGATTCAAGTCAGGTGATTGGCTGGGCCACTCTAGCCGTTTAATTTTTTTTTCTTTGAAACCAATTGAGAGTTTCCTTGGCTTAGTATTTGGGATCATTGTCTTGCTGAAATGTATACCTACCCCCCCCCACACACCGCTAATCCCACCTGCAGCTCCAGCCACCCATTAGCACCGCAACCCCAGCCGAGCTGTACGGAACGATTTGCGGCGGCCGCTTTAGGAAAGTCCGCGGCTTCAACCTCGGCCTAGCGGCGCGCCGCACACTACATCCACTCAACCCCCCCTCAAACTCCATGACTAGAAGGATCTATAGTACCCCCCAGTTACCCCTGAGCCTCCCGTGACAGACGCTGCAGACCCCCAGACTCATAGCTCCAGATTTGGATCCCAGCTAGTGGCCATTTTGGCACACCTAGACTTGGTGTCATATCTTGTGCTCCTGACTTCAGGCCAGTCTGGAAGTGAGACTCTTCCCTAGGACGAGAACTGCATCGGCAGCTACCGGCGCACGCTTCCTAGGAGTAGGACGTGTGGCCCACAAGATGTAGATAGGTAGGACCCCCTTCCCCCCCCCGCTTCTTCGCTGCGACCTGCCAGCTGCACATCTATCCCCCCCCTGGACACCAGCAGGACCCCCCACTTCCCTAGGGCTAGAACTGCATCCCGTTAGCTACCGGCGCACGCTTCCTAGGAGTAGGACGTGTGCCCCACGGGATGTAGGTAGGTAGGGGTCACCTACCACCCTCTCCTGACTCAATAACTACCAGTTGGCAATCCCCCCCCCCTCGAGGTCACCTCCTGGCTCTTTGCAGCCGGAGTGGTGGCCATCTTGCAACACCCAAGCCCCACTCCCCCCTTTCTCAATACCATTTGAACTTGATCCAGGGTTAGCCCGATCGCCCCGTAAGGGGTCAGGAAGGATTTTTTTTTCCCTGTCGTAGCATATTGGCGTAGCACGACCAGGGTTTTTTTTGCCTTCCTCTGGACCAAGTCAGGATCGAGGATTAAGTTAATCCTTGAATATCCTCCCCTCCCTCCTCCCCCTGGTGTTTGGCGACTATGGTTAATCTGCAATATTCTGCAGAAACCATTGGGGATCTGAGGCAATTTGCCGCAATACTACCAGCCATCACTAAAAAAGCCCTAAGAACTGAGAGACTTTTGAGAATCAATCGACGATCGACTATCAAAAATCTCAGCCGTTTACCCCAGCCTAAGCATATATCATGTGCTTTGATCAACACAAGATCGGCAGTAAAACACCGCCTGGAAATCCATGATTTCATTCTACAATACGATTTAGACTGCCTCTTTTTACAGAGAGCTCGCTCACAGCCGACTGCAATACCATTCTAGGAGAACTGATGCCAGAAAACTATCGTATTATAACCGAAAACAGAATAGGGCAAAGAGGAGGAGGACTGGTGGTGATCCATAAGACTCATCTCGCGATCACTAAACCAGTCCTTCAGAACCCTCTCCCATTCATGGAAACCCTTACCCTTACCCTTCTACTCTGCTATAGGCCACCTGGCCCAAAATCGCAGCTTCTCCCATCATTGACGGACTTTATCTCCACCTATACCCTTAACAGCAAACACCTTTTGCTGCTCGGGGACTTCAACCTCTGGGCCAACTCCCCGCAAGACCCTATTGCCGACGCCTGCATTGATCACTTTGAAGGATTAGGGCTACAACAACTAGTATGTGGGCCCACACATGCTTCAGGTCACACACTCGATCTTATTTTCAGACAAGATCTGGAAATAAAAATCTTGGAAAATGAACCGTTGCCATGGACAGATCACCATGCAATTATATTCATTATTTCAGATTTCCCACCCTTAACTAAAACATCAAATCCAGTGACAACACACTGGACTAGATGTCAGAAGAAGCTCCATTCGGAACTCTTCAAAACCACGTTAAGGAAAAAAATAAATACAATTCAGCCGCATCAAACGGCTGAAGAAACACTGGATACCATAAACACAGCCCTATTACAGTCAGCCGACTTAATAGCGCCGAAACGCAAAACCTGCATCCAAAAAAATAACTCCAGCTGGTTCAACAACCAATTGGCGTTACTGAAGCAAGAGCGCAGAAGGGCGGAAGCCGCCTGGAAAAGAAGCTCTTCAGACGAGAACCTCATCGTCTACAAAGCAACAACAAGAAAATACCACAAAGAAATCTTCAAAGCCAAGAAAAACTATTTTTCTGAGGCTATCAACAGCGCCCTTAATCGCCCACACAAACTCTTCAAGCTGGTCACTCAGACCATGAATACAGGATGTCTTGAAGCCCCCAATTCGGACACACAAGAATTTTGCAATGAATTATCGGATTACTTCATTAATAAAATTGAGGAAATCCGGCAAAGCATTCAGCAAAACAATTCCCCTCCTAGCCCCCCCCCCGTAATTATTCACACAACACCTGCAGTAATTCACCACAACCAGGTAAGTTCACGCTGGAACCTATCTCTATCCATGCCACCAAAAATATCATCGGTACTTTGCGTAACAGCACCGCGCCGAATGATATCATCCCCACTAAACTGCTGAAGGAATGCGCCGACATCCTGGCACTTCCTATCATGCAGCTTATCAACCAATCTTTCAGGGGAGGCATAGTGCCCTTCCAGTTGAGGGAGGGTATAATTCGACCCATCTTGAAGAAACCCAACCTGGACCCCAAGGACCCACTCCACCGTCATCCTATAACAGGCCTAAATGTACTCTCAAAGGTAATGGAAAAAGTAGTGGTACAACAGCTGCAACAGATCTAGATACCCACAACATACTTGATCCATTTCAATCGGGATTCCGGCCTGGACACGGGACGGAAACCGCATTGCTCAAAATATGGGACGACACTCTCGAGGCCGCAGACGAAGGAGAATCTTGTCTTCTGGTTCTGTTGGACATAAGCGCAGCTTTCGACACAGTAGACCACAACCTTTTATTGACTCGGCTAGCTGAAGTAGCCAGAGTCGCAGAAGGCGATTTATCTTGGTTCTCCTCTTTTTTGGAAAACCGGTCGCAAATAGTGAAATTAGGACCTTTCACTTCTGAGAAACACACATTATCGTGCGGAGTCCCTCAAGGATCCCCCCTGTCGCCGCTGTTATTCAACATCTATCTTCGCCCTCTTTTTGAGATTATTAGCAGCCAAAAACTGCTTTACCACTCATATGCAGACGACACGCAACTGTATTTCCGCATTTGCAATAATTCTGTGTGGCCACCATTATTTTCCAGCACTGCCTTAACCCTCTTCGACCTCCATGATTGTATGGGTCTGATCAGGGGGAAAGGATTATGCAGGCATAGACTCTATAAAAGAATAGTACATATAAATAAGCATATAGTTCAAACTTGTCAAAGAACAAATAGCAAGCAAAAATGCATGTATGGTTCTATTGGTATACAGTCATTGTTAGAAACATTATTACAAATGTATATAATTACCAAGATAAATGTCAAGAATTGGAACCAAAGGCCCGCCATAGACCCCACCGCCAGGAGCAGACATCCTCCAAGGCACACACAGGGAACAGGGAAGGTCCTGATGTGAACATGGACCAGGCTGTGGGATGCATGTACCACCCCCAGGCCTACGAGAGATCGCAAGCAAGAACCCCAACATGAACTGGGGGAAAAGAGCAAATGAGGCAGGGCGGGACGGGGGGGGGGGGAAGCCGGACCAGACGGAATGGAGGAACAATGCCTAAACAAGGACAAGGCGACCCTAAAAAGAAATATACCATCATGAAGCTGGTTGTATCTAAATGGTATTTCAATAGATGGTCAACAGGTAAGTAAAAAAAGAGAAAGAAGAGAAAGTGCAACACAGTGAAATGAAAGAAAGAAAAAAAAAGGTAAAGAAAACAGGAGTGACATGAGGAAATAAAGCATGTGTGAAAAGATTAAGTAAGGACAGTGAAGATGACGATAGCAGCATTGAAATTAAAATTGATGGAAGGGAGTGAAATGAGAAGATGTAAATGAAATGCATGAATGTAAGATGTGATTGAATAATGCATATTTTATTTGAATTAGTGAGTAACATATGCGATGAGGAATAAAATGCAATGAGATAATCAGCTGTGGAAGTGTGAAAATAAAATGTGCAATGGACACAATGTGAAAGAGTAAACTAGGTGTGTGTACAAACAGTGATGTGCTGCAATGCACCTAAGCAGAATCAGGTAGGGGCTACTAGATGTAGAATGGTGTGTGTGGTGTGTGGTGCAGATAGGAAAGCAATGAAAAAGCAAAGAGAAAAAAAAAAAAATTTTTACCTGGACTGTCTAGGTGGATGAAATAAACCACTTTGTAACCAAAAATTTAAATTATCATTTCACCTTGTTGCACTTTCTCTTTGTTTACTTACCTGTTGACCATCTATTGAAATACCATTTAGATACAACCAGCTTCATGATGGTATATTTCTTTTTAGGGTCGTCTTGTCCTTGTTTGGGCGTTGTTCCTCCATTCCGTCTGGTCCGGCTCCCCCCCCCCCCCCCCCCCGTGCCGCCCTGCCTCATTCGCTCTTTTCCCCAGTTAATGTTGGGGACCTTGCGATCTCTCGTAGGCCTGGGGGTGGTGCATGCATCCCACAGCCTGGTCCATGTTCGCATCAGGACCTTCCCTGTTCCCTGTGTGTGCCTTGGAGGATGTCTGCT
This sequence comes from Rana kukunoris, assembly GCA_029574335.1. Taxonomy (NCBI): domain Eukaryota; kingdom Metazoa; phylum Chordata; class Amphibia; order Anura; family Ranidae; genus Rana; species Rana kukunoris. The sequence goes on along the minus strand of CM056059.1, from coordinate 209,703,459 downwards.
CCTGATGGTGGGCTTTTGGTTCCAATTCTTGACATTTATCTTGGTAATTATATACATTTGTTATAATGTTTCTAACAATGACTGTATACCAATAGAACCATACATGCATTTTTGCTTGATATTTGTTCTTTGACAAGTTTGAACTATATGCATATTTATATGTACTATTCTTTTATAGAGTCTATGCCTGCATAATCCTTTCCTCCTGAGGAGACCCATACCATCATGGGTGTCGAAACGTGTCAGGATTTTGCGCTTAAGGCAATCACGATACTGTTGTATGAATTCATACTAATTGTACCTATATGTGTATACTTGACACCCTGGAGCCCAGTTTTTAATTTTCATTGGATAGTTTTCTGTTTTATTCTGTATTTTTCTTTTTTGAATAAACCATATACACTTTTTACATTCTTTATTGACCTCATTAATACTTATTGATGCAACTCAAAGCCCCTAGGAGTACCTTTTCCTTCTTCTCAAGTCATATTATATCCTTTTTTTTCCAGTTCAATCTTAAACCACTAGACAAAGTTATTCTTAAAATATATAATTTTTTCAACTAAATTATAGATTAAGAAAGAAAAATTATAAATGATGAATTGCCATGTATATGTTAAAGCTACACTGCTGTGGTGAGTAACTTTTTAGTCTATTCTCTTGAACTGCAAAACTTTCCCTAGGGAAGTGCTGGCTCAGATCAGGGTGTTACTAAGCCCAGCACTGTTTACACTGGGTTAATATAATGTTCTCTGGTCACAGGAACAAACTCGTAACAGGCAAAGCAAACATATCAGACACGGATCAAGTACAAATAAATATTAATTTGAGGTCATAACACAGGAGGAAAAAGCTGACTGTATCGTCATATGGATATTAGTATAGTAACGTTTATATAAATATATATATTGAAAATCATTTCAACAACGACTCCAAGGCAAGCCCTACTACAAAAATATATTTTTATTAAGATGATTGGTTACTATGCCCAGCTTCACCTGATACTGTGCACACCAGTTTTAGTAAATCAAAATGGTTCTAAAGACTGAAGTTTTTTTTTTACTTTAATTCATTCTCTGCATTAGGGTCCATGCACACTGGACCTAATAAACACTGCTTCTACATGAGTTTTGCTTTTTTTCTGCCTGTAGAACCACCTCAATCTTATCCTAGATATCCATGCACATTAGGGCGTTTAGAGGCAAATCTCCCCAACCCCAGGCCCCCTTATTTAACTGAGCCTGATTTCCATCCAGCATTGTGCATGAGAGCAGCGGTTATCTTGGCTCTCTCCCTCCTTGTAGGCTCAGAGACAGCAGCGGGAGCCATAGGCTCATATTGCTGTCAATCACAGCCAGTGAGGAGGGAGAAGGGGGCGGGGACCCACAGAAGTGCCCACCATAGCAAGTGACTGGCTATGGTAGGCACTTTAATAAGAGGAGAATCCGGGTTGCTCTGTGCAAACTATTGTACAGAGCAAGTAAGTATGACATGTTTGTTATTTTAAAAATATAGTTTTACAATCACTTAAAGTGGAGGTTCACCCTCAAAAAAAATTCTGACATCACATTCTGTTGAGTCATCCTACCGACAGAATGCCAGTGTTTTTTTTTTTCTCAGCACATATCTCGTAATCCAGATTTTCACCCCCCCCCCCCGTCTCTCCCACGATACTGGGCGTTCCCAATCACTGCCTGTGATTGACAGGCTTCCGTCCGGCGCATACTGCGCGTCACAAGTTGCAGACTGAACCCGAACATCGGTGCGTAGGCGCCGTATAGAGCCGCACCAACGTTCGGGTTCTTTCGGCAACCTGTGACGCGCAGTATGCGCCGGACGGAAGCCTGTCAATCACAGGCAGTGATTGGGAACGCCCAGTCCTGCGGGAGAGCCGGGGGGTGAAAATCTGCATTACGAGGTATGTGCTGAGATATCAGTATGATAACTCGACAGAATGTGATGTCAGAAATGTTTTTGAGGTTGAACCTCCACTTTAAGTAATCAAGTTGGACACTATTTCCAGTTGTCTGTTGTTTACTTTCTAGCTAAGAATATAGAGGTGGGAAGATTCCATAAAAAGGATTTTTGGGCAGAGGGTGTAAAGATCTCCCACAGAAATGAAGTTTTTTCTCTACTGCCACTTCTTCCAATCAGTAAATGTGTGTGGAGGAAGGACCAGTGCTGTCTTTTTTACAAAAAGGACTTTTCTGCCCTAAAGGGTTTTTGTAGTATGCACATGCAAAAAACTCTACTGCATGATTACAATGTCCTGTTGACCTAACAAGGAGTTGATGTCGGACTGAGCTAGTGGAGTTTCTGGCCGACCAAAGCAATTGGCATAAATAGGTAGGCTGATAGGACCCTGCAATCTGAGTACATGTGATGCAAATGAGTGTATATATCCTACAAAAAGCATGCTTGTAAACGGATTTCTGTAGTACTGTAAATTGATTGCATTCAGCTCATCATGAAAGCACAGTCAGGCCGCGTACACGCGACCGGTTTCCTCGGCAGAATTCAGCAAGAAACTCGATGGGAGATGTATTCTGCCGAGGAAACCGGTCGTGTGTACACTTTTCGCCGAAAACTGTCAAGGAACTCGTCGAGCCAAAAAGAGAGCATGTTCTCTATTTCCTCGACGGGCAATGGGAAAATTTGGCTCGACAAGTTTTTTGACAGCCGATCAAGGAACTTGACTGGGGAAATTATGTGTTTTGCCCGTCGAGTTTCTCGGTCGTGTGTACGCGGCCTCAGTGTGAAGTAGGTCTAGGCAAGGGGACTGTGTCTGTAATCTGAAAACAAAGAATTTTGTTCTTTATCTTAAAATCTTGTTTTTCAAGTCAATTGATTATCACTGGAATTCATATAGCATGTTACTCCGGCGTATTTGTGTGCGGCAGACCCACGAACCAACATGCGCCTAAAAACAGGCTACACCCCACCGATGTAGCTTGCACACCCCGGCGTAGGGTAGGCGCCTTTTTTGGGCTGGACGCATGGTGCTGCTCCCATTGATTAGCCATTTAAACATCCAAATGAGGGAAATACGGCGATTCACGAATGTGCGTGCGCCCGATGCATGCTACGCGAGGTGCACGTAAGTTGTAAGTCCGGCGTAAAGTTATTCCCCATAAATGAGGTGCAACCCGGCAACAGACATGCACAAGTCAGCTGGAGAGCACCTGCAGCAGCACCGTTACGGACGAGCACAGCAACCACACTTGCAGGACAACTATCAGGGCACCAATCCTATCGCTATCGCGGCCGTTTACATAAGGCGCGCATGCGCGACATTGGCGCGCGGCGCAGGCGTGCGCACAGACGCGCACAGGCACTCTCCCCTCTCGGCCAATCAGTGGCCTGAGCGGGCTATTTAAACCACCCTCTTCCTCCTGTCAGGTTGCTTGTTTGTCACAGCATTTGAGTGTGTATTCTGCTGATATCTACTACCTTGTTCCTGACCATCTGACCCTTGGCTATCGTTTCCCGGACTGCTGCTTTCTCCTGCCCTTGACCTTTGGTTCTGAACCTCGGACTCCCTGCTCTCTCCAACCCCCTGACCACGGCTTGTTTCTCGGATTAATCTTCTGCCTGCTCCTTGTTCCAGCCACCCGGACTTCCGAACTGCCTCTGTGTATTTTCCCGGCTGACCTCAGCAAGCTACTTCCGGATCAGTCTCTGTTCCACGAATCCAGTCTTCACCTTCCTGTCGGTACCTGTGCCTCCTGGTGTGTCTGTCCCTCTGTTCCCACTCCAGGGGGCGGACTGCGCTAGGTCGCAAAGGGAGCCGCCCTCAGCATCTTGGCCTTGGTGAGTTTATCCTTATTAACCCATGATAGTACAAACCAGCCAGATGTCCGACAAGTCTCAGCGCTAACCGACGCGGTACAGAAGCTACAGGAAGGATACTTACAGATGGATGGTTGCCTCCAACAAATGACTGTTACGCCTGGACCTTCGGCTCCTCCAGCGGCTCCAGTTACAGGGGCATCCACCTCCCAGTCTTCTTCAGGGCCAGCGGTGGTTGTCACCCACCCAGAACCTTGCGTACCAACACCAGAGCGATTTACTGGCGACCGTAAGAAATTCTGGGCGTTCAAAAATGCCTGTTCGCTGTACCTGGCCCTTTTTGAGCATATGTCTAAACTTTACGATGACCCCCTGCGCTCGGCCATGGCCGAGGCTTCTCTCCACCAGCTGAATCAGGGGAGGAGACCTGTGGAGGACTACATTGCGGAATTCCGAAAATGGTCCGCTGACACTCGATGGAATGAGGCCGCCTTCAAATACCAATTCCACCACGATCTATCAGAGTCCCTCAAGGACGAACTAGCTAGAATAGACCCTCCTGCCACATTGGAAGCATTGATTCAGTCAGCCACCCAGCTTGACAGATGCCTACGGGAACAACGGTCGGAACGTTTTCAAGTAACTCGGCCCAACTGGGCCCCGCCAAGGTTCCCTCCGGCTCCTCCGTCTCTCCCACCCGCCTCCTCGCTTCAGGATCCTGAACCAATGCAGCTCGGTCTGGTCCGGGCTCCCCTCACTCCTGGGGAGAGGCAGCATAGGCGCCAGTCTAATCTTTGCCTGTATTGTGGCGGAGCAGGCCACTTCCTCCGCACCTGTCCCATAAGACCCAGTAAGTCTAGATCTCCACCTACTATCAATTACCACATTTCCAACTTACCTCAGACTTGCATTGTCCTCTTTCTCTCCCTACAGCTCCCGGAGGGGGCAACTCGTCTGCCGGCCATTGTTGACTCCGGGGCTTGCAGCTGCTTCCTGGACTCCGCTCTGGTCCAGAAGCTGCATGTCCTCTGTCGGCCTAAGGACATCCACTTGCAGATCCATCTGACAGATGGCTCACTACCTCGCTCCCGACTAGTTACCCAGGAAACCCTGCCTATCCTTGCTGTCTCGGATACCGGACATCAAGAGTACCTGTGCCTGGACCTTATCCCGTCTCCTTTGTTTCCCATCATTTTGGGACTTCCATGGCTACAAGTACACCAACCTAGTATAGACTGGTGCTCAACATTGCCTCATACCCACTAAATCCACCTGTTCTACCTTGATGCCAGCACCAGAAGACCTCCAACACGTCCCCTCAGTCTACTCGGAATTCAGGGACGTCTTTGACAAACAGCAGGCTGACCGTCTTCCCCCACACCGGTCATACGATTGTCCCATCGACCTGCTGCCTGGTTCTAAGATCCCCTTCGGTCGAATCTTCCCCTTATCAGAGACTGAATTAGTGGCCCTCAAGGCTGATATCGATGAAAATTTAGAAAAAAAGTTAATTCGCCCTTCTTCTTCCCCAGCCAGGGCTGGAATCTTTTTTGTCGAGAAAAAGGATGGCTCCCTCAGGCCTTGCATCGACTACCGGGAGTTGAATAAAGTTACTATCAAGAACAGGTATCCGTTACCCCTTATCCCAGAATTGTTCCAGCGATTCCGTTCAGCCCAGCTCTTTTCCAAACTTGATCTCCGGGGGGCCTACAACCTCATCCGGATCAGGCCTGGGGATGAGTGGAAGACTGCTTTCAGATCAAGGTTCGGTCACTTTGAATACTTGGTGACGCCCTTTGGCCTCTGCCTCCGCCACGTTCCAGCACCTGGTGAACGACATCTTCCGCCAATACTTGGATGACTTCTTGGTCGTCTATTTAGATGACATCCGCATCTTCTCAGTGTCACTTGAATTGCACCGAATCCACGTTAAGAAAGTCTTGGCCATTCTCAGAGAACACAAGTTATATCTTAAGGCAGAGAAATGCGAGTTTGAGAAGACCACAGTTCAGTTTTTGGGCTTCATCATCTCTACCAATGGGATATCCATGGACCCGCAAAAGGTCAAAGCAGTCCAGGACTGGCCAGCACCAGTCGACAAAAAGGGGGTACAGCGGTTCATTGGCTTTGCCAACTTCTACCGAAGATTCATTGTCGGCTTTTCATCCATTGTGGCCCCTATTACCAAACTAACCCAGCAAGGGCACCGTTTCCACTGGCGTCAGGAAGCACAGGAGGCATTCAGAAAGCTTAAAACCCTGTTTTCTTCTGCACCTGTTCTAAAATACCTGGACCCAACCTTGCCCTTTATCCTGGAGGTTGACGCCTCGGAAACCGCCATTGGAGCTATCTTGTCACAGAGACCTAAATCCCTGCTACACCCTGTAGCCTACGCATCACGGAAATTAAGCCCTCCGGAGAAAAACTACGATGTCGGGGACCGGGAACTGCTGGCCATTAGATTTGCCCTGGAGGAATGGAGATATCTCTTGGAAGGCGCTCTTCATCCCATTGTGATCTTCACGGACCATAAAAACTTGGAGTATTTACGATCTGCCAAGCGCTTAAGACCAAGACAAGCTCGTTGGGCCTTGTTCTTCACCCGTTTCAACTTCCACATCACCTTCAGACCTGGGTCAAAAAATGGGAAAGTAGACGCCCTCTCCAGAATGTTAAATGAAACACCCGGCCTGCTAGAGCCTTATCCTCCCGGAACTTTTTTCTAGTTTCTCAAATGGACTTTCTTACCTCTCTTAAAAGGGCTTCCAATCAATGCACCGACCAGTCAGCACTCTCTCTGGAGAAACAAGACGGTTTACTGTGGTCACGGGGCAAAGTCTTTGTACCTATAGAAACAAGGCAATTGGTGTTAAGCACATTCCACGATCATAAGTTGGCAGGCCACTTTGGAGCACGGAAGACCTCGGAGCTGATCGGCCGCTCCTTCTGGTGGCCGAAGTGGAAATTAGACTGTAAAGCCTATGGGCCAGATTCACGTAGTCCAGAGCATCTTTGCTCTGGAGTAACGCTTCTCATTTGCGTTGCGCTGCCGATTTTTTAGGAGCAAGTGCTGTCATTCATGAAGCACTTGCTCCTAAAGTTGCGGCAGCGCATCACAAATGAGCCGGCGGAATTCAAATTGGGCGGGTACGGGGCGTGTAGTATGCTAACTACGCGCGATCCCGCCGCCGACGTACTGCGCATGCGTCGAGTGTCAAAACATCCCCGTGCGCATGCTCCAAAATCTGTGAATGAACGTCAATGACGTCACATTCCCATTCATGACCGTTTTACGCAAGCGACGTTTTTTTTTTTTTTCCCGACGCGATGACGACGCCTATACCTAACATAGGATACGCCAGCCCCATGTAGGTATAACTATGCGCCGCGTATCCCGTCCGGAAACGTCGTAACGTCACTGCGTCGCGCCGGATTTCGATCGTGAATTGCCGATTTCCGCTCATTAACATATTTTTTGAGCGTAAATCGGCGGGAACGCCCCCGGCGCCATTTTTAAGTTGAAGTAACGATGCGATGGCGAAACTCAGTTACGCTCACCGCATCGGAACTTCAACCCGGCGTTTCTTGTTTTCTGGTTACAGAAAACAGAAACGCCGGCTCAAAGCCACTGTTACGCTGGCGGATCACTCGATCCGCCAGCGTAACCTTTGCTGAATCTGGCCCCTTGTGTCTTCTTGTACCCGTTGCCAGCGCTACAAAGGTCCGAACACCAAGTCCTGGGTCCTACTCAGACCTCTTCCTGTTCCGGAGAGCCCCAGGACAGATATTTCCATGGACTTCATTGTAGACCTGCCTCCCTCCGAAGGTTTTACTACAATTCTAGTGGTGATTGACCAACTGTCTAAATTAGCACACTTCTTGCCAATGATTGGCACACCCTCCGCAGCAGAAACAGCCACATTTTTTTTTAGGGAAATTGTAAGACTCCATGGGGTACCCAAGAGTATCGTGTTAGATAGAGGTGTGCAATTTACATCTAAGTTCTGGAAGGAGCTCTGCAAGTCGCTATAAATTAAAATCTGCCTCTCGTCTGCCCACTACCCGCAGTCCAATGGTCAGACAGAGAGGACCAACCAAATGCTGGATCAATACCTCCATTGTTTTTGTTCATCATCCCAAGATGACTGGGTATCCTTGCTGCCATCGGCAGAGTTTGACAAAAGAGAATTACAAGAAATTCTACGACAAGGGGAGGAAGGAGTGTCCGGCTTTTGAGGTTGGGGAGAAGGTCTGGTTATCGGCCGCAAACCAAAATTATCAATTCCTTCCTGGAAATTAGGCCCTAGGTTAATCGGCCCATTTAAAATCAAGCTGGAGATTAACCCTGTGGCTTTTGAATAGGCACTGACGGATTCCTACAGGATCCATCCTGTCTTCCATGCATCCCTGCTCAAACCTGTCATACCAGATGCCTTCCCCGGGAGAGAAGAACTTCCACCTCCTCCAGTGGAGGTTGAAGGAGAAAAGGAATTGGAGGTGGAGTCTATTCTGGGTTGTAGAAAGAGGGGGAGGCAACTTCAGTACTTAATCAAGTGGAAAGGATATCCCCCTGAGGACAATTCCTGGAAGCCTTCCAGAAATTTGCATGCCCCTCGGGTGATTCCGAACCTTCCATCGAGATCATGATGGACAGTTTTGGTGTCCAGAGTCCGCCCCTTGGGGGGGCACTATCAGGGCACCAATCCGGCTCGATCCCATAGAGCCGCGCTATCGTGGTCGTTTCATCGGGCATGCGCATTCGCGGCATTGGCGCGCACGTGCGCGGCATAGGCGCGCAGCGCGGGCGCGCGCACGGACGTGCACAGGCATTCTCCCCTCCCTCTCGGCCAATCAGTGGCCTGAGCGGGCTATTTAAACCGCCCTCTTCCTCCTGTCGGCTTGCTGGTTTGTCACAGCATTTGAGTGTGTATTCTGCTGATATCTACTACCTTGTTCCTGACCATCTGACCCTTGGCTATCGTTTCCCGGACTGCTGCTTTCTCCTGCCCTTGACCTTTGGCTCTGAACCTCGGACTCCCTGCTCTCTCTAACCCCCTGACCATGGCTTGTTTCTCGGATTAATCTTCTGCCTGCTCCTTGTTCCAGCCACCCAGACTTCTGAACTGCCTCTGTGTATTTTCCCGGCTGACCTCAACAAGCTACTTCCGGATCAGTCTCTGTTCCACGAATCCAGTCTTCACCTTCCTGTCAAGACCGGTGCCTCCTGGTGCGTCCGTCCCTCTGTTCCCACTCCAGGGGGCGGACCGCGCTAGGTCGCAAAGGGAGCCGCCCTCAGCATATTGGCCTTGGTGAGTTTATCCTTATTAATCCGTGATAACAACACATCCGTATGCCAACATGCCAGGGGCAGCCATGGTCATAGCACTACTGTGTCAACAGGCACGGAGGGCACAGGATAGGATATACCGTACGCGAATGATCGTCTTCGGCATGAGGGAATCAGAGGTGTACCGCATCTTCAGATTCAGCCCTGATGCCATCCTGGAATTAGCCACAGCCCTGCATGATGAAATCACCAGCCAGAGGGGACGCTCGCATGCAGTGCAGCCACTGGTCAAGGTACTGGCAACAGTACCTTGACCAGTACCTGGAACAATTCTGGGATAAGGGGTAGCTTATGTAGAGGGATGTGTGTGTCTCCAGCTCTTCCAGTTATCCTTGCAATACTCCTTCTCCTTGACAAATCTGGACTGCAGCTGTACCTAATCCTTTGGTACCAGTACTCGGGAGGCATCCGGATCCTAATCAGACTCTCTACAGCGACTGAGCCATGTCTAAAAGGATCAACTCCACCAAAGGCCTTGCTGACAGCCACAGCCAAGATGGAGCTGGTCCACACCGCATGGCTAAGGAACAATACAAGGAGGCTGCACAAAAGCTCCTGTTTGGTGGAAAGTCGTGCAGCCACTGGTCAAGGTACTGGCAACACCAGGGCGTGGCTTAGCAGCTTATGTAGAGGGACGTGTGTGTCTCCAGCTCTTCCAGTTATCCTTGCAATACTCCTTCTCCTTGACAAATCTGGACTGCAGCTGTACCTAATCCTTCGGTACCAGTACTCGGGAGGCATCCGGATCCTAATCAGACTCTCTACAGCGACTGAGCCATGTCTAAAAGGATCAACTCCACCAAAGGCCTTGCTGACAGCCACAGCCAAGATGGTGCTGGTCCACACCGCATGGCTAAGGAACAATACAAGGAGGCTGCACAAAAGCTCCTGTTTGGTGGAAAGTCGTACAAAGACACCTTGGCTGGCTCACCCGCTGTGGGGGAAACTTCTGGGGGCATTTTGGAGGCGGGTGACATGGTCCCCTTGGAGGATGCTGATGCATTATCTCCTGAATAGAACACAGTGAGTACCCCTAAAGACACTGCCACTAGGCCTCAGCATGGCTCCCCCAGTGAGGTTAATACAGAACCCACTTTGAGGGACATATTCACTGCTGTGACATCTTGCAATCTGTCCATAACAGCCCTGTCGGATGAGATTAAAGAGGTGAAGGCTGAAATATCATATGTGCACCATGACATGCAAAAACTAAGAGAGAGGACCTCTGCCCTAGAAGGCAGAGTGAGTACAGTGGAAGATGACATGGTTCCTATGCAGAAAGACCTGAAATATAATTGTCACCCCACTGAACAACATGATGCACGACTTGACGAAATGGAAAATCGCATGAGGCGCAATAATGTTCACGCCCTGGGCATCCCTGAGCGGGCCGAGGGTAAAAACCCTGTGGACATTATAGAGCAATGGCTTATTTCCACGTTTGGCAAAGATGCCTTTTCACCACTTTTTACTGTTGAAAGGGCTCAGAGAGTGCCCTCCCGTCCTCTACCACCAGGTAACCATCCCAGGGCCTTTCTGTTTAAGCTCCTCAATTATAAAGACAGGGATGCGATTCTCACTAAGGCCAGGGCCATGTCTGGAAATGGCGATTTAAAACTCCAAAATATCAGTGTTTCCCGATTTCTCAGCTGAATTGCAAAAGAGACGCGCTACATTCAATGATGTTAAGAAAAGGCTCAGGGAGCTTAATTTACGATACGCAATGTTATACCCGGCTTGTCTCCGGGTAACTGCCCTGGGAGAGGCCCACTTCTTTGATCGTCCCGCTTTGGCTGCACAATGGTTGGATCGAGAGGATAGAGCACTTAAAGCTGCCAGACAGCAACGTCCAGCACAAGAATGAAGATGTGTCACTTTTCCTAACAGACAAAGTTATTACCCATTTGACTAGGCGGATGAGGAGAACGCGGCTACTTCTTACCCATACTGACTGCACATGTGAAACACCACCTACCATCCAGAATTTACTTCTGCGGGAGTTCCCGATGCTTCCCCCTCCTAGGCGGTTTCTCTGGGGCAGTGCTTCTCAATTATTTTCTGTCATGCCCCCGCCTAGGAAGAAGAAACCATTTCGCGCCCCCTCCCCCCCGCGCAACTGTAAATAGTATCATCACGGTGGGCACTGTGGTACTGGTGGGCACACTGTGGTACTGGTGGGCACACTGTGGTACTGGTGGGCACTTTGGTACTGGGGGGCACAGGTGATCCTCGGTTCACCGAGTCGCTCAGTTCTCCATTCTCTCTCCCTCCTCACACACGCTGTCTGTGTGAGGAACGGAGAGTCGGCAATGAGAGATGATCTCATACAGCTGGGCGGTTGGGTATTGGTGGATGCCTGGGACCCTATACGCAGACTTCTGGCCACTCCAAAGGACGATGCCACGGCATTGTCAAGATTGGAGGCTGGCTATACCCACTTAGATAGAGGACTCCCATCCATAATTCTACTGAAAACACTGTGGAACAACAACAAAGGATTACTGGGTGTTAGGGGTTTCCTGACACTTACTCCTATCTAGCGAAATATGCATTATAGAGAATTGCTTAAACTCAGTGGACTCTGAAATTGGGAAGCTGCAGGGCTCAAATACATGTCACAATTGTACAATGGTCATGTCCTCAAATCCTTTTTGGAAATCCAAGCAGAATTTGATATACCACGCACTAACTTTTTTAAGTATCTGTAGCTGCGTCATGCGCTGCACATACAATCCAGACTAGCACCACTTAGGCTAACAGACCATGCCATAATACAAGGTAATCTGATGGAAAGTGACAAAAAAGGTATGATTTCTAGAGGCTATAATATTATCCTTAATGCACTTCAGGCCAAGTTGCCATGAAGAAGTAAATGGGAGGAGGATGTAGGGTCAATGGATGGGGAGACATGGAATCGTTGTCTAGCCTCCACCCCCATGGTGTCGGTATCAGCCTCTCAGAGACTGTCACACCTCTACATGCTGCACAGGGCTTACAGAACCCCAGCCATACTTTACAGCCGGGGACTTTGAGATACCCCTCTCTGTCCAAAATGCATTAGGGATCACGGAGACCTCATGCATATGTTCTGGAAGTGTCCCAAACTCTTCCGTTATTGGACCGGGATACTGGATTTGATTTCTCAGGTGTTTTTACCTTTGTCATACCGAGAACTCCTGTAGTGTGTCTGTTGGGAGCCCTGGATGAGGAGCTATTAACCCCGTCCACTCACACAGCAATAATCCGGTTACTCTATGTGGCAAGGTGATTGATAGCTCAGCTCTGGATCACCCCCAGGTTTCCCACGAGGCAACAGTGGATTGACCAGGTGAACAAACTGTTGATAAGGGACAAACTGACATATCAGCACAGAAATGCACCCCGTAAATACCATACAATGTGGCAGGCCTGGTTAGATATTCCAGGGTTGGCACCCCATCAGTTGATCAAGGACAGATTACTACAAGGCTAAGAGTCGAGTTAAACTGGTGGAGAGTCCTATAGAAATTATAAAACTGGTAGGCCGTGTACACACGGCAGAGAACCTCGACGGGCAGAACACATCGTTTCGCCCGTCGAGGTTCCCTGCCGGCCGTCGAAATCGGCGACCCGCCCGTCGGGAATGGCAACCAGCCATTCTTCCAGGCGGGCCGTCGAGCAAATAGAGAGCGTGCTCTCTATTTCTGCTCGACGGGCTTCCCGACGGGAAGCTCTCCGAGAGTGTACACACGGCCGAGGTCCTCGCTGGAATGCAGCTTCCAGCGAGGTTCTCGCTGGTTTCCAGCGAGAACCTCGGTCGTGTGTACACGGCCGTAGTTGTATAGCTCCTGCAGTGATATAGGTGATCATAATGGCCAGGGCTCAGGGACCGGGTATTGATTACAGTTATACTTCCTATATGTTTCTAGTTTTCCTTTCGTTCTTGTTTTTTGTTGTTTTCTTTCTCTTATTTTCATTTGTTTTCTTTGATAAACTAGGGCTATTGGTTAATGTTTCTTGCAGGGGTTTAGGGGAGTAGAGGAGTGAGAATAAAAGGGGAGAAAAAATTGTTTACTACCTGATTTGATGTGCTGACTTGTGTACATTCTGATATTCATATACTGTGAAACTTTCATATACTACTGACCTGGTGCAGGTCTGTGTAAAACACTGGTCTGTATGATGTCTCCTGTTTTCTTAAACATTCTTTCGTACACAGTGTATGTGATATTATGCAAAACCAAATAAAAGGTACTGGCAACACTCCATTTCGTCGCCAGTGGATCTTTCCAACGTACAAGTGAAGTACAAGTGAAGTTGTGTCTGGGATGTCACAATACACCATGAGCAGATGCATGCACCAGGTTGTCCCCGCAATCCTCACACGCATGTCCCACCACATCATCAAACTGACCCATGAGCACCTGCGGCAGAAGGCAATGCAGGATTTCTACAGCATTGCCGGATTCCCACGCACCATCGGGGCCATTGATTGCACACATGTGGCACTACAGCCCCCCCCCGTGCCACAGAGCACATATACCGCAATCGTAAGCAGTGGCATTCCATCAACGTACAGGTGATAGCTGATGCCCAATGCCTCATAGGGCACGTCCGTGCCAAACACCCAGGGGCCAGCCATGACAGCTACATATATCGTCAAGGCACCAACAGAATTCGATCAGAACGTGTACAGGGACATCTGGCTGCTTGGTGAGTGACATGGGAGTCAGGCATGACTGTACGACCCCATGATGCAGACATTATGAGGGGCACATGCACGGCTAACATCCTCCTGTCTTTTCCCTTCCAGGTGACTCGGCATATGCACTTGGGCCCCATCTCCTGACTCCATACCGGAATCCCCAAACCAGAGGCGAGAGAAGATACAATGCTGCACACATACGCACCCGTGCAGTGGTGGAGAGCACATTTGGCATCCTGAAGTCCCGTTTACGATGCCTGGATAAGTCCGGGGGGGGCCCTGTTGTATTGCCCAAACTTTGTGTGCCAGGTCATCGGTGCATGTTGCGTGGTGCACAACAATGCCATGAGAAAGGGCCTGGAGATTGACATATGTGATGACCTGACCCCCGCGCCACACAGCCCCCCTCCCCCGCCTGAGGTACCCCAGTCTGCTGAAGGAACAGCAGTCAGGAGTTGCCTCGTGGAACGCATCTTTGCACGTTAAACGCACACATTCATCATGGCACACGGACAATGCACGCATGCACACCACTGTGGTCCCTACAGTAGCTCACGCACACCACATCCACCTCACATTGGTTTAGCCCAAGTCCACCGCGCGGGACTTGGGAGCAGCAACCTCTCCCCAACGATCCAAGGTGACCCCTGCCAGTTGACACACAGTACTGGCAGAAATGGCCTTGTGCCTGTCTGGACACATTGGCCACACACACATACTCACACACCAGTCACACTGTAGCACTGACACCACCGGGCAAACCCTGCCCCTGAAAACCGGTGTCCAGTCACCATAGACACTTCTGCACTCCTGGCCGTGTGCAGTCCGATGTTGCTGTGACATCAGTGATGGTGACACACATGTCCCACGGTCTGGGTCAGTGAAAATTTAGCAAAAAAATTGGATAATGACATTGTCCGCCATGGCAAGCCCTTACAGGTGCATGGCACATGTCTCTGTGCACGTCACCCAAAAAAAAAACTCAGACTCTGAGCTGCACTCGTGGTGCCATTGTCCTTGTGACAGTCACTTGCCCTCTCATGGCCCATGCCTCGTGCCCAGGGTTCTGCTCCGCAGGTATCGAGGCGATGACTCGGGTGGGGCATCTCGTGGCGGTTCAACCCCTGGGCTGAGGCTCCTGGATAGAGATTGAGATGTTGCCTGCATCCCCTCCAAGGCAATGGCAATTGTTTCTGCCTGCATCTGCCTCTGACTGGCATTGTGTTGTCGCTGCAGGCGCCTGTTCTGTGGTCCCTCGAACTGTATGGCGGCAGTGTTGGCCTGCACAATTCCGCCCAGACTCCTAACCTCGGCCACGATCCCTGCTGATGTTGCTTGCAGTTCCTCAGTAGCAGTGGTGTTGCGTTGCAGGGTCACCTGCATGTCCATGTCTGGTCCCTGGTCCACAGATGTTGCCGGCCCCCCTGCTACCATGTGCTGATGCATGGCATCCAGGGACTGTGACTGGTCACACAGGCATGTGGCCATGGCTGCACAATTTGCATTGACCTCCTGCATGCAGTCACAGATGGCCTTGGTGTGTTCGGCCTGCTGGTTGAGGCACTGCTGCATTGAAGGTGTCCCTCTGGCCCAAGGTGGCCCTAGAAGGTGTCCCTCTGGCTGGGGTGGCTCTCGGGGGGTTCCCCTGATGGCCGTCGATGGAGTTGGGAGGTCTGCGACTTCCACCACCTCGGAGGGTCTGGTGCAGATGCTCATCTCATCATTGAGGTACAGGAAGTCCTCGTGTTGGATGTCCACAGGCTCCTCCACAACGACCTTCAGTGCACCTGTGTGTGCACTCCCCTCCACCGTTGCTGCAGCCACAGCGTGGTGACAATCTTTGTGGCTTCCCAGGGGGTCAGACCGAGGAACATGTTGCTTGGATGACGTGGGTTGTCCAGAGGCAGATGATGGCCCAGCTCCCTTCAGCACATCTGTGGATGACACACAGCATTCACATGTTGGTGGGCCCACACACATGTTTTTTTCTTGCACCTCCTCACATGCTCCACACCGGATGGGGGATGAAACACACTTACCGCTCCTCAAGTTGTGTTCGCTGGAGTCAAATCCCTCCAGGCCCTCCACCTGCTCCTGCACCAGGCAGCTCGCAATGACCTCCTCTTCAGCAGTCAGCTTCAATTGGCTAGCTGATTCACCTCCCGTGGCCCTGAGGTGCTGTAACGGGATGACCCGTGACACCCAGAGACTTTTGAGGGATGCGGGATACTCCTGTGCCAGCTGCACTAAGGACTCCTGGGTCTAAGTTCACCCTGTGCCCCTTTTGGGCATAGGGTGGCTAATAAATAGTAATTCATGTTTGAAGGATATACTAGAATATTAGTGGTTTATGTTGACCTGACCAGGTCAATAGGACAGTGACTCATTCCTCTGTTTAACAGGCTGTTGAAATGTTAAGTGAGGCTGGCTCCTGAAAGACCTTTCATTGTGTGATAACATTGTTTAACCACTTGACCACCGAGCCTGTTTTTCAGATTCAGTGTTTACGAGACTAAAACAGTTTTTTTTGCTAGAAAATTACTTAAAACCCCCAAACATTATATATATTTTTTCTAACACCCTAGAGAATAAAATGGCAGTCATTGCAATACTTTTTGTCACACCGTATTTGCGCAGCGGTCTTTCACTTTTTTGAATAAAAAAATAAGACAACAATAAATTTGGCCCAATTTTTTTCTATAATGTGAAAGAAAATGTTACCCCGTGTAAAATGATACCCAACACGTCACGCTTAAAAATTGCGCCCGCTCCTGGCATGGTGTCAAACATTTACCCTTAAAAATCTCGATAGGTGACGTTTAAAAAATTCTACAGGTTGCATTTTTTTAGATACAGAGGAGGTCTAGGGCTAGAATTATTGCTCTCACTCTAACGATCGCGGCGATACCTCACTTGTGTGGTTTGAACACAGTTTTCATATGCGGGCGCTACACGAGTATGCGTTCACTTCTGTGCGCGAGCTCGTCAGGACGGGGCGTTTTAAAAAAAAAAATTTGTTTTCTTATTTATTTTAATTTAGTTTATAATTTTTTACACTGAAATAAATAAATAAATAAAAAATATTACTTTTATTCCTGTAAATGTAAACATCCCTTGTAATAGAAAAAAGCATGACAGCTCCTCTTAAATATGAGATCTGGGGTCACAAAGACCTCAGATCTCATATTTTTTGTTTAAAGATTTTATTGGTATTTCAGGATAAATTGTACAATAAAGCAATAAACATGTGATGGGTATCAGAAGAAAAGACTTTGAATAGTAATACATTTCAAACAGTAAAAGACATGAAAATACATTCCATAAACATAACTAGTGTTGTCGATTTGTCGATTAGGGATTGATATCAGGATTAAAATAAAGAATATTACAATTTCTATAAGAAGAAAATAAATAGAAAAGTAAAGAAGAAGAAGAAGGAAAAAAAAAATATATATATATATACATGTACATTTATATACATAGTAAACATAAGTCGTGTGAGAGATTAAAAATAATTCAAATATGGATAGAATAATGAGATAGTTGTTGAAACTCTGTAGATTTCAAGTCACATGGGCGGGCTCTAGAGGAGCAGACATGCCTGCCTAGAGCTCCGCTACTCGGGGAAGAAAGCCGTGGATAACCCGGTATTTGATCCGGTCAAACCATCCCATAAACGGACTACAAGCTGTAGGAAGGTGAGGGGGACATTTGGGTGAAAGAATGGTGCTAGGAGGTGCCAGAAACAGGACAAAAACGAATCCTCCAAGCAGCCCTCAGCTGAGCAAAGGCACCACTAAGACAGCACTGTTCGCCTCAGAACAGCTCCCCTCAGGGAAACAGAGAAAGCAAACGGCAGCTAAAACTGCCAAAACAACTAATCTTATGGCATCTCTGTCCAATATTACCTCAGATAGTGAGGGAGAGGACTCAAATGTGTCACCACAGTTGGATAAAGGTGACAAGGAAATCCCCTCAGGATTGCTCAAACAATTTGAAAAGATGCTTCACAGAGCACTTAAACAGACATCTGAACAAATCACCTCAAGTCTCACAAGAGAAATAAGTGAGATAGTGAACCGCACAGATGCCCTGGAAACCAAGGTAGATGAAATAAAAATCTTTACTCAGGAATGCATGTCTGATATAGATACCCTCAAGGAAGAAAATTTAACCCTGCAAAATAGACTGGAGGATTTTGAGAATCGGGCAAAAAGGTCAAACCTGAGATTTAGGGGCATACCAGAGTCTGTAGTAGACCTTCAATCCACCCTTCTTGCCCTATGCCAAGAACTGCTCCCAGGCATCCCTGTAGAGCGCCTAGAAATGGACAGGATTCATAGGGCTCTCACCCCTAAAAAGGCTGACGGTCCCCCCAGGGACATAATAACCAAATTTCATTACTATAGGTCCAAAGAGCAAATACTGCAGGCAGCAAGAGAAAAAAACATCTTGACTTTTCAAAACTACAACTACCAAATTTTTGCAGACATCTCACAACAGACAATTAACAAGAGAAGAGCCATGAAGCCCCTCCTGATTGAGTTACAGCAACGCAACATTAAATACCAATGGGGTTTCCCTTTTTCCCTCCGTTTCACACTGCAAGGGACAAGGATAGTCTGCAGGTCACCTGACCAGTTACACCAAGCCCTTGTGGACTTCAAATTAATTGAGCAACCCTCTGCCACATCATCCACACGCAGAAGATCGCCATCATCCTCAGCCAACAACCATGCTACGCAGCAGGACCAAAATGAAGACTTCCATCAGTCAAGCAAACGAGGCAGATTCGTGTCACATCCTCCTGAACGAGAAGACTCAATGGACTGATCATCTTACATTATTAACCATTTTTCCCTTTCTCTCTAGGTTGGAACTCTGGTCACTTGCATCTGAGCTGCTTGTACCACCCTTAGGGTGACCCCCCTCTTCTGGTAACGACCCCAAATCCATTCACTAGGTAATAATATTGTAACCACCACCCTACCCTTTTATCACACATTCCCCATAGTAGCCTACCCAACTATACCCTTCCCTCCTTTTCTGGAACCACATCCATGGCTCTGTACTCTGAAACTTTGGTAAAATCCAGAGAAAGCAAGAATAGTTTATCACGCCAATCCCTCCTAACCGGCACAAATTCATGACCACCTTCCTTTAATTGTTAAATCCACTCTCTTTAGGCGAACGGTTGCCTACTGCACCCCCTTCTCCCCCATGCAAGTCATTCTGGCTATCGCAATAGATGACAGCAATATGGATTTAATCCTATTGTTCTAATCTATCCCTAATAATCCAGACTCCACTCTACTCCCACTCCCAACCTAACCTCCCGGTATATCTCCTGGGTGATCCCGCCTGTCCCAAGACCCCTATACCCCATTAGGCAATACCATTTACCTCAGGTACGATAGGGTTCCCCCTCCCTTGCTCAGCTAATATTGTAATATTCTACATAGCCAAGCGCACCCTCTCATCTCTTATAATTGCTCTTCTCTCCCCTTTTTGTACACTACGGAACGCGGCACTCTGACCCTTGGAAAAACATGTGCCCCATTTGGTCTAACTCAGACCCCCAACTTAATATGTGGGGATCTGACGGAGACCCCCTTTTCCCTGGTGGGGATCCTTT
This sequence comes from Rana kukunoris, assembly GCA_029574335.1. NCBI lineage: Eukaryota > Metazoa > Chordata > Amphibia > Anura > Ranidae > Rana > Rana kukunoris. Next base: position 209,684,004 of record CM056059.1, on the reverse strand, counting down.
TCCCCAACCACGGACTTATGCTAAATATGTTTGTTACAATTTGTTAACTGTTGTTGCACTAACCTGTGTTGTCTTTTATTTTTCCCCTGAAACCTCCTTTCCTGCCCTTCTCCCCATCCAGTCTGCACGGAGTGGTCCGGGTAATTGCTACACGCGGAAGCACGGTAAGATTGAGTTGTCGGTTTGGCTACCATGGCACCATTGAACTTATTGTCACTCAATGTTCAAGGCTTAAACATACCACAGAAGCGATTAAAAGCTTTCAGGCTTTTCCAGTCAAAAAAGGCCCACATAGTCTGCCTTCAGGAAACTCATTTCACCCCAAGCACAACCCCTAAGTACTTTCACACAGCTTATCCACAAGTTTACAATGCATCCGCCACAGTAAAGAAAAGAGGCACCCTTATAGCCTTCCACCGCTCGACTCCTTTCACATTGAACACAGAAATCAGAGACCCAGAGGGGAGATACCTGATCTTAACAGGCTATATTTTAGACACGGCAATTACGATTGTCTCATACTATGCCCCTAACCTCAATCCTATGCCATTCATGTCTCACCTTCTTCAAACCATAAATGCTCATAAACTTGGCTCCCTTCTGATTTGCGGAGACTCAAACCAGGTTCTTCTCCCTTTCTTAGACAAGTCCCCCTATATTCAACACAAACACCATCCTAAATGGAATCTTCCCAATCTCCTCTCAAAATACAACCTGGTGGACTCATGGAGGGAGATGAACCCAACAAAACGCAACTTCACCTATTTTTCAAATCCGCACCAATCATTTAGTAGAATAGATCACATATTCCTAACGACCGGAATGATGCCTGAAGTCCTCCACTCCAATATAGTCCCTATTCCATGGTCAGACCACAACGCAGTTCTTACAACTATTGCCTCAACCATTCCAAAAAAGCATGACCGGTCTTGGTATATGCCTGAGCTATTACTTAACCACCCCACTCACTGTCTAGAAATAGAACAATCTTTAAGAGACTATCTAACCCACAATGAGAGCCCTTAAATATCCGCCCTCACACTCTGGGAAGCCCACAAGCCAGTTCTAAGAGGGACTATTCAGAGACAATTAGGGATCCTCAAAAAACAAAGGAAACAAATGGCGATGAAATTGGAAAAATAATTTAATCTAGCATTTTTAGACTTCCAAGACAATTATTCACCCAGAACTAAGGACCGCCTAGACAAAGCTCGCTTAGAGTACGACCTATTCCTTACAGAATCAGCCAATAAAAGTTTAAACAGGTCCAAACACATCTTATACAAACAAGCCAACAAGCCGGGGGCTTATTTAGCAAGATCATTACATTTCTTTAAGAAATCCTATACCCCCATTAAACTGAAATTGGCTAACAACATCATTTCTAGCAACCCCCTTAAAATCGTACACAAATTTTGCTCCCACCTGAAAAAACTGTACTCGGATACAAATTTAATCAATGAAAAAGAGGCGGACTCCTTTTATTCGCAACTCCATCTACCCCAAATGACGGACTCCCAAAGATTGCAATTAGAATCACCTGTATCACATATTGAAGTAAGCAACGCGATAAAGGACCTTAAACTAAATAAAAGACCTGGACCCGACGGATTCACTGCTAAATATTACAAAACATTCACTGAACTCCTTTCACCAAGGCTAGCTGAGGCCTTTAATGACTTGCTAAACCGAAAATCCTTCCGACAGGAATCACTCATGGCCACAATCTGTATGATACCAAAACCACAAACCGATAACACCGCATGCGAAAACTTTCGTCCCATTTCAATGCTGAATACGGACATTAAACTTCTTGGTAAGATCTTGGCGGTGCGCCTAAACAGAATAATAGGCTCACTGGTCCATCGTGACCAGGTTGGCTTTATACCGAACCGACAAGCAGGTGACAATATTAGAAGGGCGTACTTGCTAGCTCATATAGCTAAGAAAAGGGGCATCCCAGCGTGCTTTCTGTCACTGGATATAAAACAAGCTTTCGACTCTATATCCTGGTCTTACCTAAAATATGCATTACAAAAATGGGGCTTTGGACCCAACTTCATGACATGGATAATGGAATTATACAATAATCCGAAGGCATGCGTCAAATACGCAGGCTACAAGTCAGACCCATTTTCCATTGGCAGAGGCACAAGACAGGGATGCCCGCTTTCCCCTCTTTTGTTCGCCCTCCTCATAGAACCACTTGCGCATAAGATTAGGTCAGACCCCAAGATCTTAGGTATAGAGGTAGGGGGCCATAAGCATAAACTATGTATGTTCGCCGATGACATCCTCCTTTTTCTCGCGACCCCTCAGGTAACAGGCCCAAACCTAATGTCCCTACTAAAACATTATGCGTCTTTCTCAGGACTAGTTATAAACCCCAAAAAGAGCTTGGCTCTCAATATATCACTCTCAGCTTCAGACCTTAATGCAGCTAAATCTGGTCTTCCCTTTCAATGGTCAGATAAAAACATTCCATACCTAGGAATCCGCCTTACGGCTTCTTTCACAGAGATTTTTACAGCCAACTACCCCACCCTTCTAAAAGAGATATCGAATCTTTTAAAATCCTGGTCTCATTTACCTTTATCTTGGCTTGGAAGAATTAACGCAATCAAGATGTCAATTCTGCCTAAACTCCTTTACCTCTTTAGAGTTCTCCCAGCCCCAATCCCATCATACTACTTAAGGATTGTACAAAAAAGAGTTTCCAACTTTGTGTGGGGCTCCTCCAAACCAAGATTAAAACATCAAATCTTGCATCTCCCCAAAGTTAAAGGAGGACTGGGGCTACCCAACTTTTTGAACTATTATAGAGCTGCACAATTAGCCACGTTAGTAAAGTACCACACAACAAAGGAACCTCCCCTCTGGGTTTCGATTGAAGCGGTGGAATGCGACCCCATCCCGATTTCCAACATTATGTGGATCCCATCCAAATCACGCAAACATATCCATAACCCCATTCTTAAGCACTCTCTTTCCCTATGGGACAATTTAAAGATAAAGAACTCCCTTTTATCCTCCCATGTTCCACTCTTATCATTCTATAAAAATCCATCGTTCTACCCTGCTTGGATCTACCCCAACACCTTTAAAGAATGGGTGAAAAAGGACTGTACATGCCTGTATAAATTCTTGGATTCCTCTACATTTAGGTCCTTTCCGGATTTATGCGAAATCTATAACATACCACAATCTGAAATATTTAGATACCTCCAAATTAAAAACTTTTTCAAACCTTATGCAGACTCCATCCCCAGCCCTCCCCGACTATCTGCCTTTGAAAAGCTCTGCAAAAGCACCCCTCCCTCTAGAGGTTTGATCTCATCAATATACTCCCAGTTGTTGACTAACTCTATTACGGGGAAACTCCCCTATGTAAACAAATGGGAACTAGACCTGGATATTGAACTAGATCCAGAAGACTGGAATCAAATATGGACCAACACCAAATCTGCTTTAATAAATGTACTAGCTTGTGAAACTAACTATAAAGTTCTTACTAGATGGTACCTAGTTCCTACTAGGATTGCGAAATTTGTGCCAAACTACCCTGAACATTGTTTCAGGGGCTGCTCATCTCCAGGAACATTCTTTCATATCTGGTGGTCGTGCCCTAAAGCACAGTTATTCTGGTCAGAAATTTTCACAATAATCAGTCAACTATCGGGTAAGGGGATCACATTGGACCCCAAAAGCGCATTATTAAACCTCAAACCCAAAAATGTCTCACATAAACAATTTAAACTATTAACACAGCTCTTTACAGCTGCGAAACAAACATTGGCAAAAGCATGGAAAACCCCTAATCTATCAATTAACGAAGTAACGAACAGAATGAACCTAGCTATGACTCACGCCAAAATGATGGCAATCGACATGGACGCGACCGCTGGATTCGAAAGAACCTGGAAACCATGGTATGAATATGCAATACCCAATGAAATCAATGATATTGTATTATTACCATGGTAGCCCAGCCTGTTTAATAGTCTACCGCTTAGCGTATATTTGATATTGACAGCCAATTCCGGACCACTCCTGCAGACACCCCTTTCTCCCCTCCCCGCTTTCCTCCCCACCCTCCTCCCCCCGCCTTGGGCTCTGACTATGAACCTCGTTATTATACATGTTCTTAGCATTGTTATAAGGTTGATTTTGGTTGAAACACTTACGTTGACGCATCAAGACTCTTGCCTAAACCACAGCCCTAAAACCATCTGGGCTGGTTGGAAGAAACAAAGCATCTTTAAATAAACTCCAGAAAATTGGTCTCTTAGTTATAACCTTATCTGTACTATTAATATGTCCATTGAAGCCACCAGACTCACCTGTTGTGAACTTACCACTTATGTAAACCAAGAAATTATTCTGTGTCTGTAATTAACTTATTTTATTTTGTTGAATTGCACATTTCTTTATCACCTCAATAAAGATATATTGACAAGGAAACTCTGTAGATTTCATAAAGCGTGTCCAACAACTCCATTTATCATGAAATTTAGTGGGGGAGTCTAAAGATTGGAGAATCAGGTCCTCTATTTCCGCAATTCGTTCAACTCTTCTGAGCCATTCCGAAATACTAGGGGGAGAGGTATCTTTCCAGTGTGTTGGGATGCAAAGTTTAGCTGCATTAATTAATTGTAAAATTATTGTATTTTTGTAAATGTGGTGAGGCAATGAAGAGTGGTGTAGTAGGAATTGGGCTGCGGTGAAATCTGGGGTATATGAAGTGATGAGAGTGATAATGCGATGGACTTCTTTCCAAAAGGGTTGTATGAAGGGGCAGTCCCACCAAATATGTAGTAGAGTTCCCAAAGAAGATTTGCAGTGCCAGCAATTAGGTGAAGAGGTAGGGTTGAATTTATGAATGATTTGAGGAGTCTTGTACCATTTAGAGTAAAGTTTATAACCGTTTTCTTGGGTAAGGACATTTATGGAACCCTTGTGAATGTAAGTGAAAATACGGTGCCAATCATTATTAGAGAGGTGTAAATCGAGATCTCTTTCCCATTGTAGAATTTTTTCTTCTTTCTTAAAATCCACATCACAAAACAGTAGTGAGTATGTCTTTGAAATAAGATGTCTTTGGGGGTCAGTACTGACACATATTTTTTCAAAGGAGGTTTTAGGTTTATTCCAAGTTATATGAGGACCAGAATTCAGTATAGAATTTAATATAATCTCATAGTCCATTTTAGAAATTTTGAAGTCTGGAAAGGTAAAACAAAAGGTATTGTAGGTCAGAAATTTACCATTGTCGTAAAAGAACACAGTTTTCATATGCGGGCGCTACTCGAGTATGCGTTTGCTTCCGTGCGCGAGCTCGTCAGGACGGGGCGTTTTAATTTTTTTTTTGTTTTCTTATTTATTTTAATTTAGTTTATAATTTTTTACACTGAAATAAATAAATAAAAAAATTGATTACTTTTATTCCTGTAAATGTAAACATCCCTTGTGATAGAAAAAGCATGACAGCTCCTCTTAAATATGAGATCTGGGGTCAAAAAGACCTCAGATCTCATATTTAGACTTAAATGCAAAAAAATAAATTAAACTGTCATTTTTTCATTGTTTCTTTAAGACGCTGGGCGGGACTGACGTTTTGACGTCACTTCCACCCAGCAGAGCTATGGGGACGGGTGGGGGCGATTTTTCCCTTACTCGTATCCCCGCTGAGGAGCCGAACAGACCCGATCGCCTCCGCCGCTACCAACGGCTACGGTAAGCGGCGGGGGGGGGGGGCGGGAGAGCGGCGGGAGGGGGGCCCTCTCCCGCCACCGATAACGGCGATCTTGCGGCGAATCCACCGCGGAGACCACCGTTATCGTATACAGAACCGCCCACTGCAAAGATGGATACCTCGGTTGTGGCAGCAGCTGCTGCCGTTACCGAGATATCCATCTTTAAAAATAGGACGTACTTTCCCTATAGGGCGGTGGGCATGTGGTTAAAGCCCATTAATGATCAGATGTGAATACCTTTTTGTCAGAGACAGTAGTCTGTCTAAAGATGTGGATTGAGGGGAACTAATTGTGTGATGCTAACACTGTGAAAAGTCTATTGATGATAGATATGTGTTGTGAGTTAGCAGTCTCCTTTCAGGGGTAGGGAATTAGCATGTTAATTATGTTTAGTAAAGCTGTAGTAATTACCTCGTCTAATTTCGGAGATGGGACGTCTGGGTGGATGATTAATGATTAGCTAAACTGGATGTCAAATTATCTAAAATAATGTGATTGAAGCCCTCCAATGGTGTGATGTGGGGGTGGAGAGTTCATTGTTCCTGTGATTAACTTTAACATGCTGTACTGTATATAAGAAAGCTAAGTGTACCATTAAAGCGTTCATACATTTGAAACCAGAAAGCACAGAGCGTATGTCTCGTCTCTCTGAGGGAATTGATATGGATATGTGTCTGCTGGATTGTGGAGTGTCGTATAAGCTGTTGTGGGTTGATGGAAGGTCGTAAACGGTGGTGACCGTTACAGGTGCCTCTTCATCTTTGCCAGTTTTTCCCTGACACGCCGACGCATGTCATAAATTTTTCTGGACCTCCTTCCAGGTTCGGGTTTCGTGCCTGAGGGTGTTCAGCTCCAGGGTCACCTTCTGCAGGATCTATAGCTTCCTGGCCTTGCTGGTCCTCCCGCTCTGTGCTCCGTGGAGGTACGTATCGTACTTGGCAATGGCCGTGGTCAGGATCGCCCTCTCATCCACAGAGAAATTCTTCCGCTTCTCCTTATAAATGTCACTGTCTGACATGTCGCCTGCACCAGGGAACACAAACTGGCGTACTTATATTTACGGCATACGCGGTGATCCGGAATAGCTTAGGCGGTTGTGTCGGCGCAGGGGGGTGCTGTGCATGCGTCCACGTCACGGCGCATGCACAGTTCGTGATACGCTGGGCGTAAAACACTGCGCCACGCCGACGTACCTGTCTGGCGCTTGGCCCATCATTTGCATGGGGTCATGCCCACTTCCACCTATGCCGCCGTGCGCCTTCTATACCCACGCCACGCTGACGCAGCGTTGGAAGCAATGGCTTGCTGAATGCAATGCTTGCCTCTCCGCGTTACGTTGGTGTGCCGTACGGTGTATGCGCTGCAGCGGCATAATTTGCGCCTTGCTCTCTGTGAATCTGGGCCAAAGTGTCTTTTTTGTGCTCTTGCACAAGACGTTTGCCATGTAGCAGAAAGCAACTAGGCCCAGTTTGAGGCAAGGCTTTAAGTGCTCATAAATCCAGGCAGCCGGTGTTGATGAGGTTTCAGGTGCCCGGAGGTAGCCAAGTCACTGAATAGTATGTGCTCAGTTAAAAGTGACCAGAAACTGGATCCATGTGATGCTTCAGGAACAGAAGCAGGGTGGTGCTTCCTCTAGGCTGAATAGGAAAGAGGACGCGAAGTGCACATGCTCAGCACTTAAAGGAGTTGTAAAGGAAAAAAAAAATTGCCTAAAATTAATGTCTGCAAGGTAAAAACAAATGAGTAAATACCTATTAAATTCCTTCATCTATATCACCTCTGGCGTTCTAGTTTCTGTTCTTTCATTCCCTTCCTGGTTTGCATCACTTGTTCATGTAAGAACTACATTTCCCAGTGTGCAATGCGGCACGCCCGGTAATTCACACCTCCTTAAAGTCTCTAACGCATAAAGAGCGTCCTGCTGCACAGATGTAGTTCCCAGGAGGGGGTGAGCACGTTACTGACCACTGCAGTAAAATCTCCCTTCACGGTGGTCAGTAAAATAAGACAAGCAGGAAGTGAACAGAACAGAGAAGAAATAGAGCAACTTCTGAGCAAAAACAAACAATGAGGAAGTGAAAAAAGGAAAGTCTGCAGGTAAAGGATGCTTATTATGAAAAAAAAAATTTTCCTTTACAACCCCTTTAATCTAGTAGAAGAAGTCAGTGCTCAGTCCCTCAGCCTTAACCCTTACCATGGTAAACCTAGCAGTGGCAGGAAATTTTAAAATGTGCCCAATGGCGCAGTGATATAGTAGTGCACAGGGCTTCAGCCTGACTGGCCTTACTCACTTAGTGAGTCTCCAAAGACAGGGTCCCAGTTCTGAACCAGAAAACACATACAGCTAGATTCACGTACCTCTGCGCATCTTTCTGCCGGCGTAGCGTATCTTCTTTACGCTACGCCGGCGCAACGTTGAGAGGCAAGCATGGTATTCACAAAGCAAATGCTCTCAACGTTGCGCCGGCGTAGAGTATAGTTGTCGGCGGAAGCCGACGTAAGTCAAAGTAGGTGGAAGTGGGCGTGTAACATTTAAATGAAGAGTGACCCCCCATGCAAATGATGGGCTGAGCGTCGTATCTTGGACGCATCCCAGTGCGCATGCTCACAGTAACGTCGAAATAACTGGCTAAGATATGTCAACACACTGCCTACGACGTGAACGTAACCTACGCATAGCCCTATTCACGTACTACGTAAACAACGTAAAAATCTACGGAGTTGGTTCCCAGTTCCATACCTTTGCATGGGTTGCGCCACCTATATGAGGAATAACTTTACCCGAACGTAACCCTTACGCAAATCACTTAAAACAATGCGCCGGGCGCAAGTACGTTCGTGAATCGGCGTATCTTACTCATTTGCATATTTAACATAGGTACACCGAATGCGTCCAGCGTAACTATACAGCCACGATACGCCGGCGTAGGCAATTAACGTCGGGCGGCTGAAGCCTTATTTTTCAACGTATCTAGCTTTGGGAATCGGCGCAAAGATACGACGGCGCACATTTGTACTTACGACAGCGTATCTCGAGATACGTCGGCGTAAGTGCTACGTGAATCTGGCCTCTGTGGCTAGCTGACACAGTACAAACGGATTTGGAAAGCTCCACATTACAAAGCCCAAGTCCTAAAGTTTAAATTCCAGGCTAGCCCTGCAATCTTTACATATAGGTACAGCTTTTAAAGCTGATGCTGGGAATATGCTAGTCTGGATAGCTTGTATGAAGAGCCCAGCTCAAGCAGCAATGTGGGAGTCCTGATTGAAATCTTGAAAAAAATATCACTGGTAAATAATGATCAAAACCACATAGGAAAATAAAATAGCTAGCTAGTGCTAGCATGCTGGCTAGAGAAGGGGTAATATGGAGGCTGCCTTACATTTTTTTAGTTTGTAAGTATCCCAACTAGGGTTGTCCCAATACCGAGTATTTACGGGAGTACTTGTACTCCCGCAAATACCCCCGATACCCAAATACAATACTTTCCCCCCCCGCCCCCCAGCCGCCGCCGCCACCGCCGTATATGCAGAGCCGACCCCGCCGCCGTATATACAAAGCCGCCGCCGCCGCGAACATTATAGGCACCTTTAGTTTGAATAGCTGTTTTTCCCGCGGCACGTGTATAGAAACTCCCCCTTGCTCGGGATTGGACGGACCTGTCCAATCCCGAGCAAGAGGAAGTGTCCTTTACATGGCGCGCGGCAGGGAAAACGGCTATTGAAACTAAAGGTGCCTATAATGTTCGCGGCGGCTGCGGCTTTGTACATACGGCGGCGTCATCATCATCAGGTACGGGGGAGATGGCTGCATCTATGGGGGGGACTGGGCTGCGTATATGGGGGGGACATGGCTGCATATATGGGGGGGGGCATGGCTGTATATGGGGGACATGGCTGCAATATGTGGGGGACATGGCAGTATATGGGGGACATGGCTGCAATATGTGGGGGACATGACTGTATATGGGGGACATGGCTGCTGAATATGGGGGACATGGCTGCAATATGTGGGGGATATGGCTGTATATGGGGGACATGGCTGCAATATGTGGGGGACATGGCTGCAATATGTGGGGGACATGGCTGCATCTATGGGGGGGACATGGCTGTATATGGGGGGGACATGGCTGCAATATTTGGGAGACATGGCTGTATATGGGGGACATGGCTGCAATATGTGCGGGACATGGCTGCAATATGTGGGGGACATGGCTGCATCTATGGGGGAGACATGGCTGCAATATGGGGGAGACATGGCTGCAATATGGGGGGGGGGCATGGCTGCGTATATGGGGGACATGGCTGCATATGTGGGGGACATGGCTGTATATGGGGGACATGGCTGCAATATGGGGGGGACATGGCTGCGTATGTGGGGGACATAGCTGTATATGGGGGACATGGCTGCAATATGTATGGGACATGGCTGCAATATGTGGGGGACATGGCTTTGTACATACGGCGGCGTCATCATCATCAGGTACGGGGGAGATGGCTGCATCTATGGCTGCGGGGACTGGGGACATGCGTATATGCATATATGGGGGGGGGACATGGCTGCATATATGGGGGGGGGACATGGCTGTATATGGGGGACATGGCTGCAATATGTGGGGGACATGGCAGTATATGGGGGACATGGCTGCAATATGTGGGGGACATGACTGTATATGGGGGACATGGCTGCTGTATATGGGGGACATGGCTGCAATATGTGGGGGATATGGCTGTATATGGGGGACATGGCTGCAATATGTGGGGGAAATGGCTGCAATATGTGGGGGACATGGCTGCATCTATGGGGGGGACATGGCTGCAATATTTGGGGGACATGGCTGTATATGGGGGACATGGCTGCAATATGTGGGGGACATGGCTGCAATATGTGGGGGACATGGCTGCATCTATGGGGGAGACATGGCTGCAATATGGGGGAGACATGGCTGCAATATGGGGGGGACATGGCTGCATATGTGGGGGACATGGCTGTATATGGGGGACATGGCTGCAATATGGGGGGGACATGTCTGCGTATGTGGGGGACATAGCTGTATATGGGGGACATGGCTGCAATATGTATGGGACATGGCTGCAATATGTGGGGGACATGGCTGCAATATGGGGGGGGCATGGCTGCAATATGGGGGACATGGCTGCATATGTGGGGGACATGGCTGTATATGGGGGACATGGCTGCAATAAGTGGGGGACATGGCTGTATATGGGGGACATGGCTGCAATATGTGGGGGACATGGCTGAAATATGTGGGGGACATGGCTGCAATATGTGGGAGACATGGCTGCATTTGGGGACACATTTAAATAAAAGTATCGGTATTCGGTATCGCCGACTACTTGAAAAAAAGTATCGGTACTTGTACTCGGTACTAAAAAAGTGGTATCGGGACAACCCTAATCCCAACCTCTTGTAGGCAACAGTACAAACTGACTGTTTTTGAATTAGTGACTCCCTCAATGGACGTGCAGAAATAAGATTACCTTAGGGTTTCTCTCATGACAGACTTTCAGTTAATCACTGTTAGATCAGTAAATTAATAATTTGCTGCAATTCAGTGCAGCACTTTTTACCTATGTCTTTGCTTTTTCCGTGTACATTTAAATAGCATTTGAATTATTGTTTTTACATATCAGTGCCCATCCTAAGATAATAATCAAGAAAGCAATCTGATGGATGGCAGGGATTTTAAAGGGCACCAGAGAAACTAACACTTGTGTACACAGTATAACAAAGCCTTATTAGGTTAAAACCAGGCACAGGCCTGAAAAGTAATCTCATATAATTGGCAAAGATGGCCAAAATGAATGTACTGTTCATATAATACATATCAACTAAAACCCCCAAACAAGATAAGTGGGGATATTAATTGTGCATATGCATAATGAGTACTGAACAGTGGCGGCCCGTCCATAGTCCTTTAAGAAAAAAAAAGGTCCTTTAACCACTTAAGACCCGGACCAAAATACAGGTAAATGATCAGGCCCCTTTTTGCGATTCGGCACTGCGTCGCTTTAACTGACAATTGCGCGGTCGTGCGACGTGGCTCCCAAACAAAATTTGCGTCCTTTTCTTCCCACAAATAGAGCTTTCTTTTGGTGGTATTTGATCGCCTCTGCTATTTTTATTTGTTGCGATATATACAAAAATAGAGCGACATTTTTGAAAAGAAAACAATATTTTTTACTTTTTATTATAAGCAGAAATAAAATAAACTAAATTTTAGTCAAACATTTAGGCCAAAATGTATTTAGCCACAAAAAATCGCAATTAAAAAAAATTAGCTACCTAGCGGGAACAGCGACACTAATACAGCGATCAGAAAAATGATCGCTTAGTGACGCTGGCAATAGGGAGTGAAAGGGTTAACTAGAGCGGTGATCAAGGGGTTAAAACTTTATTAGGGGTGGTACGGGGGCTACCCTGAACCTAACACTGACTGCCTGTTACACTGACACTAACTGCAGTGATCATACATATAATCACTGCATTCAGTGACACTGTGACAGGGGGGAGGGGGTGGGGGGTGATCGCAAGGGGTTAATGTGCCTACATGTCCTGGTGTCAGTGTAGTGTTGTGTACACTTACTGTGAGATGTGATCTCTCCTCAGCGGTGGTTGAAAAAAACGCTGAGGGAGAGATCACATCACTTCCTCCTTCCTGTGTTTACACAGGAGGAGGAAGTACAGAGCGGGGGGGTGCGCGCATTGGCTGGGAGCGATCGTGAGGGGGCGGACAAAAACGAATAGCCGCCCCCTCATCCCGGATCGCTCCCAGAGCCGCAGAGACTGTTGCATGTACCGGGGGGGTCCCAATCGGACCCCCGACCCGTGTCAAGGCAGGGACGTACAGGTAAGCCAATGTGCCTGTACGTGCCATTCTGCCGACGTAAATGTTGTGGCGGTCCGCAAGCGGTTAAAAGCACTACTATGTTCAGGGTGGGCGCCGGTCACAGTGCACTGCTATAGCATCATTGAGCATCACTGAGATTAGACTGGAGGGAGGGGGAGGGTGCCGTGCTTCACATCTCCTGTATGTGTGTGAGGGCTTAGAGTACTGCGTCCTGCAGCTGTGCTGTACAGATCTCTTATCTCTGTCTGTCTCTATCTATATGTCCCCCTCTCTCTCTCTCTGTGTATCTATCTATCTATCTATCCATCTGTGTGTGTGTGTATCTATCTATTTATCTGTCTATTATCTATCTATCTATCTATCTATCTATCTATCTATCTATCTATCTATCTATCTATCTATCTATCTATCTATCTGCCCCCCCCCTCTGTGTGTGTGTGTGTGTGTATGTGTATCTATCTATCTATCTGTATCTATCTATCTATCTATCGATCTGTATCTATCTATCTATCTATCTATCTATCTATCTATCTATCTATCTATCTATCTATCTATCTATCTATCTATCTATCTATCTGTCTGTCTGTCTGTCTGTCTGTCTGTCTGTCTGTCTGTCTGTCTGTCTGTCTGTCTATCTATCTATCTATATATCTAATTATCTATAGCTCTATCTATAGATTTATCTCGTTCCCCCTCCCTCCATCTATCTATCTATCTAGCTGGTATTGAATAAATATCAAATGCATTTCAAGACCTTTTCTTTTTCTCAGGGACAATCCAAAGGACCTCGATGTTAGGAATAAACAGGTGTAAACAAAAAAGGGTATATGTACAACACAGGGGGAAAATCATATCGAAATAACTACTTACAGCACTCAAAAATGTGGAAAAGACCAGCAAGACTGCGAAAGCCTTGCGAAAATATTCGGCCCCCTTGAACTTTGCGACCTTTTGCCACATTTCAGGCTTCAAACATAAAGATATAAAACTGTAATTTTTTGTGAAGAATCAACAACAAGTGGGACACAATCATGAAGTGGAACGAAATTTATTGGATATTTCAAACTTTTTTAACAAATAAAAAACGGAAAAATTGGGCATGCAAAATTATTCAGCCCCTTTACTTTCAGTGCAGCAAACTCTCTCCAGAAGTTCAGTGAGGATCTCTGAATGATCCAATGTTGACCTAAATGACTAATGATGATAAATAGAATCCACCTGTGTGTAATCAAGTCTCCGTATTAATGCACCTGCACTGTGATAGTCTCAGAGGTCCATTTAAAGCGCAGAGAGCATCATGAAGAACATGGAACACACCAGACAGGTCCGAGATACTGTTGTGGAGAAGTTTAAAGCCGGATTTGGATACAAAAAGATCTCCCAAGCTTTAAACATCCCAAGGAGCACTATTGAAATGGAAGGAGTATCAGACCACTGCAAATCTACGGAGACCTGGCCGTCCCTCTAAACTTTCAGCTCATACAAGGAGAAGACTGATCAGAGATGCAGCCAAGAGGCCCATGATTACTCTGGATGAACTGCAGAGATCTACAGCTGAGGTGGGAGACTCTGTCCATAGGATAACAATCAGTCGTATACTGCACAAATCTGGCCTTTATGGAAAAGTGGCAAGAAGAAAGCAATTTCTTAAAGATATCAATAAAAAGTGTAGTTTAACCACTTGACCACTGGGCACTTAAACCCCCTTCCTAACCAGACCAAGTTTAGCTTTCGGTGCTCTCACAATTTAAATGACAATTACTCAGTCATACAACATTGTATCCATTTGAATTTTTTTTCCTTTTTTTCACACAAATACAGCTTTCTTTTGGTGGTATTTGATCACCTCTGAGTTTTTTATTTTTTGCGCTATAAAAGAAAAACTACTGAAAATTCTGTAAAAAAATTAATAAAAAAAAATCTTGTTTCTGTCATATTAGCACGTTATTTTTCACACACAGCATATGCATACCACAAATTACACCCCAAAACACATTTTGCTATTTATCCCGAGTATGGCTATACCCCATGAAAAAAACTCGTTCTGGAGCACCCAGGCCAATTCTGACATTTCTCTCCTACATGTAAAAATCATCATTTATTTGCTAGAAAATTACATAGAACCCCAAAACATTATATATGCTTTTTTAGCAAAGACCCTAGAAATATATAATGGTGGCCGTTACAACTTTTTATCTCGCATGGCATTTTCGCAGAAATATTTTGAACGTGTGTTTTAAAAAAAAAAACAGTTTTGTGCTAAAAAAAAACAAAAACAGTAAAGTTAGCCCAATGTTTTTGCATAATGTGAAAGATGAAGTTACGCCGAGTAAATAGATACCCAACATGTCACCCTTCAAAATTGCGCACACTCGTGGAATGGCGCTAAACTTCGCTACTTAAAAATCCCCATAGGCGACGCTTTAATTACTTTTATTGGTTACATGTTTTTAGTTACGGAGGAGGTCTAGGGCCAAGATGATTGCTCTCGCTCTAATGTTCGGAGCAATACCTCACATATGTAGCTTGAACATCGTTTTCATATGTCGGTGGAAATTACATATGCGTTCGCTTCTGCATGCGAGCACACCGGGACAGGGGTGCTTTAAAAAGATAAATAAAAATTATTGTTCATTTTACTTTATTTACTTGATTTTGACACTTTTTTTCCCAAAAATACATTTTTTTATCACTTTTATTCCTATTATAAGGAATGTAGACATTCCTTGTAATAGGAATATAACATGACAGGTCCTCTTTACAGTAAGATATGGGGTCAATAAGACCCCACATCTCACCTCTAGGCTGGGAAGACTGAAAAAAAAAATATCCTGACTTTGATCGTAGCGGTGAGTCTGTTAAAGCACCGGAGGGTGGCAGGAGGAGGGGGGGCGTATTGCAAGGTATTGGAGTATTGCAAGGTATTGGGGTATTGCAGAGTATTGGGGTATTACGGAGTATTGGGGTATTGAAGAGTATTGGGGTATTGCAGAGTATTGGGGAATTGCAGAGTATTGGGGTATTGCAAAGTATTGCGCAGGGAATTGCAGAGTATTGGGGTATTGCAGAGTATTGGGGTATTGCAGAGTATTGGGGTATTGCAGAGTATCACGCAGGGAATTGAAGAGTATTGGGGTATTGCAGAGTATCGCACAGGGAATTGAAGAGTATTGGGGTATTGCAGAGTATTGGGGTATTGCAGAGTATCGCGCAGGGTATTGCAGAGTATTGGGATATTGCAGAGTATCGCGCAGGGTATTGCAGAGTATTGGGGTATTGCAGAGTATTGGGGTATTGCAGAGTATTGGGGTATTGCAGAGTATCGTGCAGGGATTGCTGAGCTGGGATGGATGGGTGACTGCAGTTGTCACAGATCCAGCCCTCAGTGCTGCTGCTGCCTCCGCTCTCCCCCCTCTCCTCTCACACTGTACCGATCATCACATGACGCCGGTTTGTTTACAAGTGATCGCTCCGTCATTTGACGGAGCGATCACAAGGCAAACGGCCGCTATCAGCGGCAATTTACCACGATCCGTGATGCGCCGGGTCTTCCAGACCCGGTGCTCACAGATGATTCCGGGAGCGCGCCCCAGGGGGCACGCTAATGAAGGATTCTGGGAGGACGTCCCAGGGACGTCCTCTTAGAACAACTTGACTGCGCTGTAGCAGTATTTTGTCTATGGCGCGGTCGGAAAGTGGTTAAAGTTTGCCACAAGCCACCTGGAGACACACCAAACATGTGGAAGAAGGTGCTCTGGTCAGATGAAACCAAAATCAAACTTTTTGGCAACAATGCAAAACATTATGTTTGGCGTAAAAGCAACACAGCTCATCACCCTGAACACACCATTTCCACTGTCAAACATGGTGGAGGCAGCTTCATGGTTTGGGCCTGCTTTTTTTCAGCAGGGACAGGGAAGATGGTTAAAATTGATGGGAAGATGGATGGAGCCAAATACAGGACCATTCTGGAAGAAAACCTGATGGAGTCTGCAAAAGACCTGAGACTGGGACGGAGATTTGTCTTCCAACAAGACAATGATCCAAAACATAAAGCAAAATCTACAATGGAATGGTTCACAAATAAACATATCCAGGTGTTAGAATGGCCAAGTCAAAGTCCAGACCTGAATCCAATCGAGAATCTGTGGAAAGAACTGAAAACTGCTGTTCACAAACGCTCTCCATCCAACCTCACTGAGCTCAAGCTGTTTTGCAAGGAGGAATGGGAAAAAATTTCAGTCTCTCGATGTGCAAAACTGATAGACATACCCCAAGCGACTTACAGCTGTAATCGCAGCAAAAGGTAGCGCTACAAAGTATTAACTTAAGGGGGCTGAATAATTTTGCACGCCCAATTTTTCAGTTTTTTATTTCTTAAAAAAGTTTGAAATATCCAATAAATTTCGTTCCACTTCATGATTGTGTCCCACTTGTTTTTGATTCTTTATAAAAAATTACAGTTTTATATCTTTATGTTTGAAGCCTTAAATTTGGCAAAAGGTATCAAGGTTCAAGGGGGCCAAATACTTTCGCAAGGCACTGTATGTAGAGATGTGGGCTGTGATTACACTTTAAGAGTGCTTTCACACTCACAGGGCCCCGGGATTTGGCAGTAAAACACTGCTATTTTTAGCTTTATAGTAATTTTTGCGCCATTTTTCGGTTCGGCAGCGCTGCCCATTGAATTTAATGGGCAGGGGTGCTTTAGAAGCGCTGCAAAGAAGCTGCTGGCAGGACTTTTTCTGATGCCCTGCCAGCGCACCGCTCCAGGGCTTTCACACTTGAGTGAATGGAGCGGCTCTTTCAGGGCGCTTTGCAGGCGCTATTTTGAGCGTTTTAGAGCCTGCAAAGCGTCTAAGTATGAAAGGGGTCTTAAAAACATAATTTTCTATTTCGCATGCATGCTCACCTTGATGAGGTCAGGAAGAGAGTCAAACAAGGGGACCCACTAACAAAAGCAGAGATCCTAGATGCGCTATGAAAAATAATAAAAATAATATTAAAAAGTAATGATGATGATATTGAAAAATAATAATAGTGAGCCATCAAACAAAAACTAATAAACACACTAGCCTAATATGAAATAACCATGTGATCCATCCAGCAGCCATGCTGAAGGCACACATGGGCATGGCAATTTACAAAGAAATACAAAAATTCTCTCTAATGGGGACGCATAACAATAAAAACCTGAAAGAGGTTCGAATCCGTTACCACTATCTTCAAAACAAAATTAAAACAACATTTCTTCTAAAGCCTCTAAATACATTAATCTCATGAATTGGTAGTTTGGCTCTTATCCATGTTTTGGTTCTTCATCACTTGCTAACCTAATTCCTTATCAAAGGTTTCCTGCCAGAAAAGTTATTAGTTAAGCTTGAATAGGACTTGTTTGCCGTATGTCAAAGGGGACAGGTTATACATCTCAACCTCCAGTAGTTATTTACAGCTACAGTATGTAGTGGGTATGGAATAAGATTAGTACTTGGGAATCTTTTATCAAAATAGTATTTTCCTAATAAAATACGTGTTGTAAGGTTTTTAGACTGTAAGCTGTAACAATAACGGCCTGTATTGAATTGTATTGTAACTGTACTGTCTGCCCTCATGTTGTAAAGTGCAAACTATTGGCCCTATATAAATCCTGAATAATAATAAATACATACAGCTGTGTTCTCATTCAGACAGCACCAGTTATGTAAGGTAGTGGTTAGAATCTCCCTTATGGAAATGCAAAGTGTGGCTATAAGAAAATTATTTCTCTGGTACATAAGAGGTCCTGTAATCAGATTGGGTGACAGGTTTACATGAAGGCCAACCCATCACATATACTAAGCTGCCACAAGTAACAGTGTATTAAATGGCCATGCCAGAGTAGGATTTAGAGCAGCACAAGTCTGTCATCCATATTAGAGCAACGTTGTGTGTGTGTCCTGAAAACATATTCCTAAACTAAGTTTAGGCATGAATATTTCCCATAGTTAAACTGGTCCAGCTTGGATAACTGTGGGTATGAATGTGCACTGCAGTAGGCATCACTAATATAGCAATTCCACAAGCTTCCAGGTCACATGCTGAGCAGGTGTCCCACTGCTTTGTGAACACAGGAGGTCACTTGCTTGACAAAGGGATCATTTACAGTACACCTTGCATATAATTTCCACAATGAATGACAAGAGTTTTCTGATTAAACAAAGTGTGACATCACCGCCTCTTTTTTTTTTTTTTTAACCGAACGGGCCAGCACGGTCGGCTTATTCTAGGAGGGCGTTCAATATCCGTGACCGCCGGGTCCAGAAGACCTGGTGCATCACGGTAAATGGCCGTTGACAGCGGCCGTTTACAACGTGATTGCTCTGTTAAATGACGGAGCAATCTCAACAACAAACCGGTGTCATGTCCGGTTCCTCTCTCTGTACAGTGTGAGGTTAGAGATCGTTTGCAGCAGCGCTGTAGGCTGGATCTGTAGTTCCCACAGCGCAGCTCAGTGCCCATTCCAGCCACATCCATACTCTGCAATACTCACCCATGCTCGGCAATATTCATCCATGCTCTGCAATACTCATCTATCCATACTTTGCAATACTCATCCATACTCTGCAATACTCATCCATCCATCCATGCTCTGCAATACTCATCCATCCATACTTTTCAATACTCATTCATCCATCGATCCATACTCTGCAATACTCATCCATCTATACCCAGCCCTACCCAGCTATACTCACCCATCCCATCCATCCACATTCATGGCTTAACCATGCTCATCCATATCAGTTCGCATCCATGCCACTACAGTGCCTCAAAGTGTAATAGATTGTGAAATTAGACTTGAAATGTATGCCCCTAGAACGCCTGCTGGTGCTCCCTGCATGTTAGACCTCTCTATGTGGACACGCTGTGTAAACGTCTCACACATGTGGTATCGCCATACTCAGGAGGAGCAGCAGAATGTATTTTGGGGTGTAGTTTGTGGTATGCATATGCTGTGTTTAAGAAATAACCTAATAATTTATCAATTTTATTAAAAAAAAAAATCTTGATTTTGAAAAGAATTGTAGGAAAAAAATTACAACTTCAAAAACCTCACGTGCCTCTTTCTAAATACATTGGAAAGTCTACTTTCCAAAAAGGGGTAATTTGGGGGGGGGCTATTTGTACTTTTCTGGCATGTTAGGGTCTCAAGAAATGAGATATGCCGTCAGTACTTCAGGTGTGATCCATTTTCAGTGATTCGCACCATAGCTTGTGGACTCTATAACCGTCACACCAATCAAATAATATACACCAATTTTAATTATTTTTACCAAAGATATGTATCAGTATAAAATTTGGCCAAAATGTATGAAAAAAAAAAATGTGCTCAATTTTAACAGAAACAAATTATTATTATTATTATTTTGTTTTACTTAATTTTCTGTATTTTTTCATTTATGGCGCAAAAAAAAAAAAAAAACTGCGGTGACCCACCAAAAGAAAACTCTATGGGCCAGATTCAGGTACATCTGCGCATTATTGGACCGGCGTAGCGCACCGCCTTTACGTTAGACTTGCGCAATGTAGCCGCGCAATCACCCTATTCTCGTCGCTTTTACGCACAAAATTGCGCATGAGTAACATTATTTCAGAGGCGTAAGGCGGAGTATTACAAATTGGGAAGGACGTGGGCGTGTTACATTGAAATGAGCCGTGACCCCATGCAAATGAAGGGCCGGCCGGCTCGCGCATGCGCGCTTGAAGCAGACCATGGTCAGCACCTCTGTGCGCATGCTCACAACTCGGGAACGGCGCAATCAGTGAAATTGGAAGTGGACCCGGGCAACTTAGTGAACTACGCAGACAGCATAAATAGACAGACACAAACGCACTTCCTTTGCAAAAGTACATCCCTTTGTATCCCTCCCAATACAGCAAGGTGCTTTTGTTTATTAGTGTTTGTTTGTTTGTTTGTTTGTGACATGTCTTTGAGATATTTGGGGACTGTTTTGCAGAGTGATTTTTGTCTTTTATGTGTTTTCTTTGTTGTTATTTTGTTTAAATTATATTTTTGCTGGGCATTTTTTATTTTTGCTCGTCATTTATTTAATTTTTTTGGTTCTGTTTGTGTATGATTTTGGAATGTGGGGGTGATATTCCTGCGGGAAAAGGGGTGTCACCCTCATTTGTGGTGGAGAAGTGAAACCCAGGTCTGTGTGAATGGTGTATGAATGTACAGTGACATAATTGGAGCCGTGGCATGGCGTTGCTGCTCACAAGTCCTGCATGGTGGGCTTGTGCCAATCCAATGTGATGAGGATGTGGGGTGTGTGTGCTAGGGACCACAGTGGTGTGCATGCATGCATTCTCATTGTGCCATGATTAATGTGTGTGTTTAACGTGCAAAGATGCATAATGTGAGCTGGCATGAGATGGGGTCATGAGATGGGGTCCCAGTGCATATGCAGAGTCACCTTGAAGGTAAAAGACAGGAGGATGTTAGTAGTGCATGTGCCCCTTGTGATGTGTGCATCATGGAGGGGGACAATCATTCCTGCCACCCATGTCACTCACCAACCAGCCAGCTGTCCCCATACATGTTATGTTCGAAATCTGTGGGGATGGGGCTATGATTGTATATGTAGCTGTCATGGGTGTCATGGGTAGTGCCATGTGTTGGGCTGCTGATGTCCTCCTGCAAGGTTGTGGTTAATTCCATGATGGCATGAGGGGTGAATCTGAAGATGCGAGACACCTCAGAATCACTCATGCCATAGATGTCTATGCGTGTGTGATATATCAAGTGAAGAGTGAGGGGCTTGTATCAGATAAGAATATGGTATTAGATTAGATTAAATTGTAAAGTTTATATAAGCAAATAAAAAGTAAAAAAAAAAAAAAAAACATCTCCCGTGCCCTCCTTAGTGCCCTCCTCAGTGCCCTCCTCCTTCTTTGCTCATCTAAAGTCAGTAGTATAGCTATGAGCATGGATGCCACTGGCATGTTGGCATACAGTTTGTTGGGAAACACGTGTGACTGCTGAGCTCCTCACTAACAGTGTTGCTTTATCTGACATGTAGACGATTTTTCTCTTTTTAGACCAGCTTTTCTATGGTCTAATTTTAGACAGGACATTTTGCTGTTGCGCACACTGCGTAGCCTGCGCTGCCCCAACGTTCTTTTGTGGATCCCCGTAAGTCCCTCATTAGCATATTTGACTAGCAAATCAATGGTCTGTCTAGCGCAGTTTTGCGCGGACGGATGCGCCTGTCTAACGAAATTACGCTGGACAAAAAAAAGTAGATTTCTTGCGTATCTCGTTTTGGGGATGCCGTGCATCGAAACGCACGCGCACATTTAGACTTACGCACGCGCATCTCCTGTTGTGCAGGCGTAATCGCTCTGTGAATCTGGGCCTATTTGTGTGGAAAAAAAGGACAGACATTTCATATGGGTACAGTGTTGCATGACAGAGTAATTATCATTCAAAATGTGAGAGCACTGAAAGCTGAATATTGGTCTGGTTAGGAAGGAGGTTTAAGTGCCCAGTGGTCAAACACTATTAAATATAAATGTAGCAGGCAGCTGTTTTTCTCTGCTGGCCCTGCTTTAAATTTAAAGGGTAGTCAGAGGATTAGTTACCTCTGATCTATTTGTTTTCAAATTTGGGCCTCTGTTCCAGTCATGGCTCTATTGCAGGTGACCACTATTGTGGTCTGGGGTGTTGGTACCACCCCAGGTCGTGGGTGGCAGCAGTCAGATCAAGGTGTGTTGGGTGTTCTTTCTCAGAGGCCAATCAGTGGGGGTTGATCGCCTCGCTGTGCATGCTGGGGGAGAGTATTTGAGGGACAGACGTCACGGGTTCTGGGTCGTCGTCCGCCCTGGGCTGTCGTCCCACCACCCCTGTGTGTGGCCCTCCTGGCCAGGGGTGTGTTCAGAGTTCCTGGCTCCAGACCACGTTGGTCTGGGGTCGTCATTTGCCGGGCAGGCCCAGTAGTCAGGCTGGGTCTGCATTGATAAAGTGGTGCTCCTCTATCCGTCCTAGAGGGAGGAAGCCACCAAATGAAGGACGCACTAATACTGAAAAGCTGAGCAGTGGTCGCCTGTCAGTTTCCTGATTAGGGATGAGCTTCGTATTCGAGTCAAACTCATGTTCGACTCGAACAACGTGTGTTCGATCGTTTTGTCGAAATACGAACAAAACAGGTCGTTCGCGCCAAATTCGAGTGACGCAGCACGTCCTATAATTCACTGCGGCATTGCTAGCTTATGATTGGCCAAGCATGCACTTTGACCCGCATGCTTGGCCAATCACAGCTTCGTTAGTAAAAAGAGC
The DNA here is from genome assembly GCA_029574335.1 of Rana kukunoris. NCBI lineage: Eukaryota > Metazoa > Chordata > Amphibia > Anura > Ranidae > Rana > Rana kukunoris. The sequence continues at coordinate 209,661,064 of CM056059.1, read as the reverse complement.
CGTAATTGGCCAAAGCCAGGGTGCTTTGGCCAATTATGTCTCAGGGGGTTTAGTACACGCCCCACACTATAAAAGGCAGCCTGCAGGTCGGCCTTATGTAGTGTGTTGCGGTGGTGGTTAGAGAGGACAGAGAGAGTGTCATTTTTTGCAGGTAGATAGAGCAGGCAGGCAGGCAGGCAGGCTAGTCAGTTTATGTTACAGTCTGTAGAGGATATATATATATCCCAGGTGTTGTACATATATTTATACACTGTATAGTTTAGCTAGATCAGTTCTACCTAATTTACTGGCAGGCAGGCGATTGTGCTATTTAAAGACGTTTTGACAGGCATACTATAGACACCCAGCAGGTACAATATTTAAAGAAATTTTTAATTTTCTTTATTTAAGCATCATTAAAATCACTGCTCCTGGAGCAGTGATTTTAATGATGCTTAACCACTTAAGACCCGGACCAATACGCTGGCAAATGACCCAAGGGGTTTTTGCGATTCGGCACTGCGTCGCTTTAACAGGCAATTTGCGCGGTCGTGCGACGTGGCTCCCAAACAAAATTTGCGTCCTTTTTTTCCCACAAATAGAGCTTTCTTTTGGTGGTATTTGATCACCTCTGCAGTTTTTATTTTTTGCGCTATAAACAAAAATAGAGCGACAATTTAAAAAAAAATGCAATATTTTTTACTTTTTGCTATAATAAATATCCCCCAAAAATATATAAAAAAACATTTTTTTTCCTCAGTTTAGGCCGATACGTATTCTTCTACATATTTTTGGTAAAAAAAATCGCAATAAGCGTTTATCGGTTGGTTTTCGCAAAATTTATAGCGTTTACAAAATAAGGGATAGTTTTATTGCATTTTTATTAATTATTTTTTTTTTACTACTAATAGCGGCGATCAGCGATTTTTTTCATGACTGCGACAATATGGCGGACACTTCGGACAATTTTGACACATTTTTGGGACAATTGTCATTTTCACAGCAAAAAATGCATTTAAATTGCATTGTTTACTGTGGAAATGACAGTTGCAGTTTGGGAGTTAACCACAGGTGGCGCTGTAGGGAATGTGTGCCCTAATGTGTGTGTTTACAACTGTAGGGGGGTGTGGCTGTAGGTGTGACGTCATCGATCGCGTCCCCCTATAACAGGGATGACGCGATCGATGCTCCGGCCACAGAGAAGCACGGGGAAGCCGTGTGTACACACGGCTCTCCCCGTTCTTCCGCTCCAGGGACGGATCGCCGCACTGCAGCGGCGATCGGGTCCGCGAATCCCGCGGTCCCGGTCCTGGAGCTTCGGACCGGGTCGCGGGCGCGTGCCCGCGGGCGCGCGCCCGCGATCCACGGCTGGGTACTAAAACCAACGTATATATACGTTGATGTGCCCAGCCGTGCCATTCTGCCGACGTAAATGTGCAGTAGGCGGTCCTTAAGTGGTTAAATAAAAAATAAAAAAAAATAAAAAAATTACTTTAAATATTGTACCTGCTGGGTGTCTATAGTATGCCTGTGAAAACTTCTTTGAGAACCCGGGTCTTGCCCGAGGGAACATTTATCAATGGAAAAAAAGTTTTAAAAACGTTTTTTTTTTTCAGGAGTCCTGAAAAAAAGACCGTTTTCAAAACTTTTTTTGCATTGATACATGTTCCCTGGGGCAAGACCCGGGTTCTCAAAGACGTTTTACAACAATAACTTGCATATAAGGCTTTACATTTGAATTTGAACGTTCGAGTCCCATAGACGTCAATGCTGTTCTAAATGTTCGAGCGAACGATCGGTCCATTCAAAGGTTCTGGTGCAAACCGAACGGGGGGGTGTTCAGCTCAAGCCTATTCCTGATTTCACAAGTAATTACTTTAAGAAGAGATCTGGGTGCTTAATCCTAAAGTGAAAGGGTTCTGGACCGAACGTATCTCCATCTTAGGGAAGGTAAGTGGCAGAGACTGTACCAAGTTTCCGTGTAGCACCCTGGCTGCTAGGACTAGTGAGAGAGGCCTATCCAGGGGCACACTACCCACTCTGGCTGGAGTGGCGACGAGAGTTTATGTCTGGAAGCAGGAGTGCTTCTTATCAAGTTCTACACCTGAACCCAGTACCTATACCTTATTTCACCTCTTCAAACTATTGTTCGTTCTTTTACCACTTTCGGAAAATAAAGCAGAGAAAAAGGAACGCAACATGTGGACATTAACTTTGTTTCAGCTCTCATCCAGTACCCTAGATGGTGGAAAAATAGAGGTAACATGCCGCCCAAAATAAACCAGCAGCTCCTTCGGGGTTAGTGCTACATAAACAAATGCAGAATCTATTGTTATTGTTATACAGGATTCTTATAGCGCCAACAGTTTGAGCAGTGATTTACAACATATAGGGGGACAGTAGAGTTACAATACAGAAGGAATCTGATGGAGGTGACTCAAGTACAATTCTTAGGTGGAGATGGGGTAGGCTTCTCTGAATAAATGAGTTTAACCACTTCGGGACCGCTGCACGTCGATATTATTATTAAACAATGCTTATCAACGCAGTCTAATGCCGCGTACACACGATCACTTTTTGTGATGAAAAAAAATGACGTTTTATCTCACAAAACAAAACAACGTTTTTCAAACGTCATTTTCCAAAACAACGTTGCATACACACCATCGTTTTTCCAAAAAGCTCTAGCAAAGCGTGGTGACGTACACCGCGTTCGACGGCACTCTGTTCCATTGAAGCTTCGTCTCATAACTTGCTTCTGAGCATGCGCGGGTTTAAAAACATCATTTTAAACGTTGTTTTGCCCACACACGATCACTTTTTATGACACAAAAAATGACATTTAGAAAATTGATACAAAAAATCCAAGCATGTTCGAATTTTTTTTTGGTAGTTTTTTTGAAGACATAAAACAACGTTTTGCCCACACACGATCATTTTAAATGACGTTTTTTAAAACGTCGTTTTTTTTCATCACAAAAAGTGATCGTGTGTACGCGGCATTACCCAAGGGCCTCGATGGGTATGACCATAGTGAGCATGGAGATTCTGATGTTCTTAATCTAGCTCCTTTTACTGGCCAGGATGCAGTGAATGACTTGCATAGTGCTACAGATGTTAACTGAATCGCCTCAAGGCGCTTTTTGCAGCCAGTGTCTTTCTGGCTGGTGCAGTCATTGGGCCAATTTGGACAAATCCAATTAACCTACCAGCATATACATCGGCTATTTGAAGGGGATATCTCTGTTATGGCAGCAGCTAGCTGCCATAACCCAGGTATCTTCCTCTTAAGGAGGCGGTCCGGTTTCTCATAATGGTGTCTCTGTGGCAGATTCTTCGCCACTTTTATCAGCGGCAGGAGAGGGCTCCCCCCGCTGGTCTCCCGTGCCCTCCGCTTACCAGAGTTGTCGACAGCGGTAGAGGCGATCGGTTCCTCTTGCAGGCTAGGTATGGAGACGAGTGAGGGAAAGATGGTCCCCACTCGTCTCCATACTATAGCCAGGGGCGGAAGCAACGTCACTTCCGTCCATAGCTCTCAAACGGCCATTCTTTTTTTGCATTTTTTCAAATGCCAACCGTTTTTATTTAATTTTTAGTGCATTGTAGTGTAAATATGAGATCTGAAGTCTTTTTGCCCCTAGATTTCATATTTAAGAGGACATGTCATGCTTTTTTACATTTCCCGTAATAGGCATAAAAAAGACACAAATTGTTATTTTGAAAGAACAGTGTAAATTTTTTTAATAAAAGGTAAAATAAATAAGAAAAAAAAGTTTTTAAACACGCCCCATCCCATCGAGCTTGTGTGCATACGTGAGCAGCAGCCACATATAAAAACGGTGTATAAACCACACATGTGAGGTATTACCCCGATCAGTAGAGCGAGAGCAATAATTCTAGCCCTAGACCTTGTCTGTAAGTCAAAACATGCAACCTGTAGAATTTTCAAAAGTCGCCTATGGACATTTTTAAGGGTAAAAGTTTGTCGCCATTCCACGAGTGGGTAAAATTTTGAAGAGTGACATGTTGGGTATCAGTTTACTCAGTGTAACATTATATTTCACAATATAAAACAAAATTGGGCTAACTTTACTGTTGTCTTATTTTTTAACTAACAATTTTTTTTTTCAAAAAAGTGCGCTTGTAAGACCGCTGAGCAAATACAGTGTGACATAAAGTATTGTAACAGCTGCCATTTTATTCTCTAGGGTGTTAAAAAAAAAATATAATGTTTGGGGGTTCTAAGTAATTTTCTAGCAAAAAAAAAACGTTTTTTAACTTGTAAACAACAATTCTCAGAAAGAGTCTCATTCCTTAAGTGGTTAAGGATGACCTAAAGGCAGACAGGGTAGGAGCTGAATGGGCATAATGGGGTAGGGAGTTCCAGAGGGGATGGGAGAGTTGTGGGAGAGTTGTGGGAGAGTTGTGGAAAAGTCCTGGAAGCGAGAATGAGAGGAGGTAACAAGGGGGCTAGAGCGCAGGATGTCTTGGGAGGAGAGAAGAGGAATATTTGGGCAATATCTGCAGATAAGATTTGTGATGTAGCTGGGGGCAGTGTTGTGTGTCTTTGTACGTTGTGGTTAGTACAAGAGATGTTTAAAACGTTTTTGCACTTTTTAATATTTAATAGAGTTAAAAAAAAAGTGCAGAAACTTTTTAAAGAACCCTTGTATTTTGAAGGTTATAACCTGGGTTTGTTGAAGCTAGTGAAGGAATTGGCAGAGAGAGGCAGCAATTATGGATTATTAGTAAGGCATATAAATCTGGCAGCAGAATGTCATAATAGACTGAAGATGGCATAGCTTGTATAATAATGGGCTATTGAGGAGGGGTTTTAGTAGTCAAGGTGGGATATAACCAAGAAGTGAATAGGTTGTTTTGTGGTGTCGTTAGGAAGGGGAGGATTCTAGAAATGTTGTGGAGGTTAAGGCGGATTACACCTAGCACCCTGGCATGTGCGGAGGGACAAATGGTTTTGCTATTGATCTCAATAACAAGTTATGGTGGAGGGGGTCTGGGAGGAGGAGTTCAACATTAGAAAGAATGAGTTTGAGGAAGTGGTACGACACCCATACTGATCTGTCACTCAGTGAATTTGTGATACGTGAGCAGATCAAGGGGGTGAGCTGGGAAATAGAGAGATAGGTCTGGGTGTCTTCGGCGTAGAGGTGGTATTGGATACTGTGGGACATTATCAACTGGTCCAGGGATGAGGTGTAGAGAAAGAAAAGGAAGGGCCCAAGAGTGATGCTTTAGAGCAGGGGTCTTCAAACTATGGCCCTCCAGTTGTTCTGGATCTACAATTCCCATCATGCCTAGTCATGTTTGTCCATGTGAGGCCGCGTACACACATCCGAGAACCTCGTCGGGCTAAACCCATCATTCCGCCCGACGAGGTTCTCGGCCGGCCGCCGAGTTCGTCGACCAGGCTGTCGAAAAAGGCGTTAAGCCATTAGTCCCGATGGCCCGTCGAGGAAATAGAGAACCTGCTCTCTATTTTGGCTTGACGCCTCGCTCGTCAGTTTGCTCGGCGAAAACGTACACACGATCGAGCTTCTCGGCAGAATATGGATCCCAGCGAGCTTCTCGCTGGATTCTGCCGAGAAGCTCGGTCGTGTGTACGGGGCCTCAGAGTTTTACAATGCCTCATGGGATGTGTAGTTCCACAACAGCTGGAGGGCCGTATTTTGAGGATCCTTGCTTTAGAGGCACACCAACAGGAATAGGAAGGGGAGCAGTGGAGATGGTGTATGTGACGCTGAAAATCTGCTAAGATAAATAAGATGAGAACCAGGAAAGAGCAGAGTCGCAGAAGCCAAAGAAGTGGAGTTTATTAATGAAAAGCAGATGGGCAACTGATCAAAGGCATACAAAAGGTCTAAGAGTATGAGTATAGGGTTACGGCCATTGGTTTTAGCAGTTAGTAGGTAATTATTGAGTTTTAACAGTGCAATTTCAGTGGAATGTTGGGGCCGGAAGCTAGACTGTAGGGAATCGAGAAAGTTGTCAGTGAGGTAGCAACTCATATAGTTGTGGACAAGGCATTTAAGAAGACTGGAGGCAAAGGGGAGCAGGGAGATGGGTTTTAAGTTATTCAAATATGTTGCATAGCTAGTCAGATTGAAAAAAAAAAAAAAAAAAACACAAGTGCCTCTAGTTCAACCCATAAAATGGAAGAAAAATCATACAACATTTTTTACAGTGAAGAAAACGTTCTGTTTTTAAAGATGAAATCTCTTTTCCTCAAGACGTAAAGAGTACCCCTTGTCCTCTGTGATGACCTTAAAGTGAATAACTCAACACCAAGTTCATATACTGTATGGACCACTTACCGTATGTATTTATACATGTCGATTATATCCCCTCTTAATCTCCTCTTCTCAAGAGAGAATAAATTCAGTTCCTCAAATCCTTTCCTCATAGCTGAGCTCCTCCATGCCTCTTATCAGTCTGTTTTCTCTTATCTACCTTTTTGTGAACTAGTAAAAAAACTGAACTGAACTGCATATTCCAGATGATGACTTATTAATTATTTTTAATGGGGCAAAATTATTTCTCTCTGTGGTGTCTATACCTCTTCTAATACAAGAAAGGACTTTGCTTGCTGGGGAAACCACAGCTTGGCATTTCATGCTATTATTAAGCTTATGATCTACCAGAACACCCAGATCCTTCTCCGCCATTGATTCCCCCAGTTGTACCCCCCTAGTATGAAGCATGCATATATTCTTAGCCCCCAAGTGCATAACTTTACATTTATCAACATTAAACCTCATTTGCCACACATTTTCCCAATTAAAACAGTGCATTGACACCGCGGTCTGGCACCGTGCTAATCAGAGAGCGTATAAAGGTATTCTCAATATTTCTGTTGTAGAGGCTAGTCTTAAAGTTTTACTTAGGTGGTACTATGTTCCTTCCAGGCTGGCAAGGATGTTTCCTGAGACCTCCCCGGTATGTTTTAGGGGGTGTGAGCTGGAGGGGTCTATGCTTCACACTTGGTGGTCCTGTTCCTGCATTAGATCTTTCTGGCAGAAGGTTTTTCGCACTATTAGCTCCATGATGGCAGTGGTGGTTACCCCCCACCCAGGTATAGCTCTTTTAAACCAGGGAATTCCTGATCTATCCAAACATTCCCAGACTTTAACGTTCTGCATATTTTTGGGAGCCAGGATGTCCATTGCCAAGGCCTGGAAGAAACCCAATGTATCCTTCCGTGACTTCGAGAGGAAAGTTTCCTGGATCATGATGCAAGAACAGACAGTAGCTAAACTCAATGATAAATCTGAGAGATTTTTGGCCATTTGGGAGACCTGGGCCACCTTTTGTAACATTTCTCTCATACCGGGAGTGCAGCCCAGAGACCTGACTACTCGTGCCATTTCTTGATTGAGCAGACGCGCTTCCTTTCATTCCTTTTCTACACTTTCCTTTCCTTCCTCTTTCTGCCACCTCCCTTGGTGTTTTCCTTGTTACTTTTTTATTTTTCTTTCATTTACTGTTGCTGAGAAGAACATCTCTCGGTTCCGCATTTAATGTAAGTGCCGTCATCACCTGTCCACCTAATCGTGTTTGGCTGTTGGTCGAGGGTGGGAGCGTGTTCTTCACATTTCCCGAGAGGCAGTGTGTTCCCGTTGGGGCCGCTCGGGGATGGGAAGCGATGCACCTGACCTGTTGGGGAGTATCCTCAGAATTATTTCGGGGTGGCAATTTGTTGTGGGGTGGGCTGATGTTGGCATATTTTACTCACCTATGTCATTGGCTAATGGTCTATACGGTTTCCACCTCAAGAATTGGAAGGTTCTATTTTAATCCCAGACCCCATATCATTTATAAATATATTAAAAAGTAAGGGTCCCAACACTGAACCTTGGTGAGGTCTAGTGAGGGGTTTTAAGTATGAGGGTAACCAGTGCATGATTGAGCGGGGAGAAAAAGTTGCTGGAGGAAAGAGAGAGAATGAAGATGTGAGTTAGAGAGTTTAGAATAGAACAGAAAGGTGGCTGTAGAAATTGTGAGGGGACAGGGTCCAGGTGACAGGTGGTGAGGTGGGCCTTGGAAAGGAGTTTGGAAACTTCCTCATTGGTAACAGGGTCAAAGGAGGAAAGTAGTGAGTGTGGTGTTGGACCAGGTATGTTGGTTGGAGGAGAAAGCTGGAGACCTCATCACGAATTGTCAATCTTGTTTTTGAAATGACTGGCAAGCTCCTGGGCAGTAAATGAGTTAATGGGTAGAGGCAGTGGGGAATGAAGGAATTAAGGCTAGAAAAGAGTTGATGATGAGGATTGAATGAGAGGGTTCTGATGAGAATGGTGTAGTAGGTTTGTTTAGCAGTTTTGAGGCAGTAGTTGTATTTGAAAAGGACAGATTTGTAGAGGGTGAAGTCTTTCAGGTTTTTGGCTTTATGCCACACTTGCTCAAGAGCATTGCATCTCTTGAAACATCTGATGTGTTCTGTTTGCCAGGGTTGCAGCTGGCGGGGCCTGATTATGCATGTAGAGAGAGGAGCAAGTGTGTCTAGAGAAGATGAATTGTTGTAAACAGCAGTGGCCAGGTCTGGGCAGGACAGGGGTGCAATTTTGTCATAAAGACAGTCAGTAGCTAGAAAGACGAAGGTGGCAAGGGTTTGTATGGGTAACTGTTTGATGGTTGGAGGCATGGGAGGTTGAAGACAGGAAAGTATAAAATTGATAATGTTGTGATGAGAGAGGAAAAGGGGTGTTAGAGAGGTTGCAGGAAGTGCAGAGGTGGGAGATTACAAGGTTGAGGTTGTTTCCATTGGAGTGAGTGGTGGTTTGTGTACATTGAGTTAGGTTAAAAGTTCAATTTTGGTCTCATCTGACCAGAGCACCTTATTCCACATGTTTGCTGTGTCCACCACATGGCTTCTCGCAAACGGGACTTCTTATGGCTTTCTTAACAATGACTTTCTTCTTTCCACTCTTCCATTAAGGCCAGATTTGTGGAGTGTGTGACTAATAGTTGTCTCGTTGGCTTCTTGGCTGCCTCTTTAATTAATGCTCTCCTTGCCCGGCCTGTCAGTTTAGGTCATGTCTTGGTAAATTTTTGAGTTGCAGAGTAAAGGGGGCTAAATACAAATGCATGCCACATTTTTCAGATATTATGTGCCACTTTCTGTTGGTCTATCACATAAAACCCTAATAAAATACATTTACATTTTTGGTTGTAACATGATAAAAATACTTTTTTAAGACACTGTATAAGGGGGGGGGGGGGAGGCAGGCTTGTGGAAGCAGGGAAATTTCAATAATAGAGTGAGGGGTTGTGGCTGCTGCCAGAGAAAGGAAGTTGCCAGATCTTGGAGTGTGGATTTGATGGTGGAGGAACGGGGTTTGGGACAATATCGCCAGAAGTTAGGACTAGTGGGAGGGTGAGATAGAGCGGGGTATATACAGGAGCAAATGCTGCAGTGATTTGGAAGTGGTGACATTATATGGGCTCAGAAACAGAAGAAGATAATGGCAGTAATTGAGAGGGTAGAAGTGAGGGTGATATGTACAGGTTATGGGGTGAAGAAGAGGGGTAAAGAAATTAGAGTTTGAGGAGATAGGGCAATATTGCAAAAGGGTAGGTTAGTGAGAGCATGTTGGAGGGATAAGAGATAAGAGATGAAAGAGCACTTGGAGTCTACTTTGTGTGGAGCACTAATGTTTGTACTTGCCTTTGTTGATGTGCCGTAGTTAAAGTGCCATGCACTTTGTGAAACAATTGGGCAGTCTGCCCCTACGCCAGCCATCCCTAAGTGGTGTACTGAATTTATGCTTGGATAGAGTGGGGAAGGTTATACAATTAATCAATTAAGAGCTAATACAAAATATAAATAGTTAAAGTGGGGATTTATTGCCCTAAAACAAATTGCAAAGCAGGATGGAGACAACAGGATAAGATGTTTGATCTTGGCAAGGCACCATTAAAGTTTAAAGTGATTGCAAAGCCTTACATTTTTCTAGTTAATGGTTTTGCAAAGAGCAATTTTCCTCTTGTGGGGTCCCCCCTGGTGTTCCTGGCTCCCCCCCTTGCCAAGTGCCCTCATAGAAAGCCATGATGAGAGGATGATGAGATGTTAAAAATGCCATGCACGAAGTGCAGAAATGGCACTTTGCACAAGAAACGGCCAGCCTGCCCCATTAATTCTAATCAGAGAACACGTTACCTTTACTGAGAATTTAAATACAAAGTTTTATCTGAATGGTGCCCATGCCAATCAAACAACCTTCTGTGTTCACTAAGCAACAGGCCAGTGGCTTGGCACTGAACCGGGAAGCTAGTGGCAATAACTGTTGTAGCGATGCCTACTACAGTGATTTTCAGCTTTCAGCGAGGAACGGCTAGGCATGACACGATACACTTACACTGGTCCAAGCTGGACCAATTTAACTATGCAAAAATATCAATATCTAAACTTCATCTTCATGAAGGGGTCCTGATTGTCTCAGAAACGCTTTATTGTTTAATGGAACATTTCTACTGTCAACCATTATATGAATTTCAAACTTTGCATGGCTTGTCGCATGCTCTGCTTCACCAGAGAACCTACACATGAACCAAAACATGACTACACGCTAATTCAATCGGTAAGCAGTGAAAGGTATGCATAGTCATGGGGAATTAGAAACAAACCTCTGGAATAAACCCAAAAGGAGAAAAAAGAACAGCCTGTTCATTGTCACCACAAATTAATAATTCTCTTTTCTAAGAAGGCAGCAAGTATCAGGGTTAGCCTGCCATGCATCCCAGACTTTTTTTATTTTTTTTGGACACATGTTGCAAATATGACTGAAGGATCTTCACTAAGTTTTACTGATAATGTCAAACATCTGTCAGCGCAGCATGGTTATATGGTGTACCCAAGTACAGTGTGATATGAGAATATACCACAAGTTTCCCTGCAAATAAGACACCAGATCAGCATGACCTGTCACAATAGGGTGCTATTTGAAACTTTTAAATCGCATGACAAGTCGCACCGGTGTGACCGAGGGGCTAAGTTGTCATCTCATTGTTTATGTAGTTAACTATCTGGATGCCCGTTAAGTTACCTCAAACTAAGTTATTTACTTTTGCACTCTACTACAGATGCTGAAAATTTGGATATTCATCATTGTACCCAGTGCTTTGGATGAGGTACATTACTTGGGCACACCTCTTAAACCCCCCTCTCTTCCCCACCAAAGTGAAACAACAAATTCCAAAAGCAGATAGAGAAAGGGAGTCGCCGCTATAACTTAGTGATTAATCATAGCTATGATTAAGCACCAAGTTCTAGTGTGAAACGCATCAGCTTGTATCTTGTTTGCTGTGTCATGTATCCTGTGATTTTACTTTTACAATAAAGCAATATATTTTTTTGGAGTGCGGCTGTCCAGACATCCCCCTTGATTTTTGCAGTGAAACAACACAAGGTTTGTCAGTATAGTGGGGGTCTGCATGTGTGCAGTCTTCTAGCAATGAATTTACAGCCTGTATAAGCAACAGATAGCCACATAGCCTAGCTGTGATTAAACATTCAATTGTGGTTTATTGATGCTATATTTGCTTAGTTATTTAATTATAATGCATAGAAAAGCCAGCAAGTGTACACTCCAACCCCTGATCCCTAACCAATCCAAAATAGTCGTTTGCACAAGGGATTGGAAAAAGATTTTCAGATTTGCCTTATTCAGGTCAGATCTCAGTTTAGACAAACTAACAACTCCACACCATAATCCCCCCACCAAATGATTTGGACCAGAGTTTGGGGTGAAGGAACTTGACTGGCCTGCACAACCAGTCCTGACCTAAACCCAATAAAACACCTTTGGGATGAATTAGAGTCGAGACTGTGAGCCAGGCCTTCTCATCCAACATCAGTGTCTGACCTTACAAATGTGCTTCTGGAAGAATGGTCAAACATTCCCATAGACACTCCTAAACCTTGAGGACAGTCTTCCCAGAAGAGTTGAAGCTTTTGTAGCTGAAAAGGGTGGGCCAACTCAATATTGATCCCCACAGACTAAGACTGGGATGCCATTAAAGTTCATGTGCTTGTAAAGGCAGGTGTCCCAATACTTTTGACAAATAGTGTACTTTATTCTGTCCCCCACCGTTCCTCCAGATGAATGCACCCCTGCACTTGCACAGGGTTGACGTGGAAATCTGTCACAGGCGTCCCCTCTGACCCCGAAAGGTACAACATTTAGCAACTCTCATGGTTGATGATTAAAACAGGCACATCTAAGTATGCAGGCATCTGGGGTAAAGCTGTCCACATAGACCATCCTCATCACCACCATCACGGTCGTCCCCATGACCGATCTCAGTCCTTGTTCTCAGATCGCTCTACTGCAGGGTAGTCTTCCCGATGACAATTGCAGACTGACAGTGGTGAGAGCCGGCGGTTGCGGGGGATGGTCTATGTGAACAGCTTTACACTGCCATGTGCCTCTTTTAACCATCAACCATGTGAGTTGCTAAATGTTGTACCTTCATTAAATGTAACCATATTGCTATACTTTGAGGTGCCTCTCTTCTCTTTTATACTCTGAAGCTCCTGCTGGATTTTGCTTCCAATCCCCTTATGGAGGCTACCATTTGTGGATGGACATTTTATGGTTACGCAACCTATTACATTGCTATAATCTTTTTATATGGACTATAAACGGAAAGATTTATGAATAAATGGTTGTGGAAAGAATCATTTGAGTTTCCATTATTACTTATGGAGAAATTTGCTTTGATATACAAGTGCTTTGGATTACAAGCATGTTTCCGGTACAAATTATGCTCACAAACCAAGGTTTTACTGTATATGAGTTATGTGTATGTAATTAATTGTGTACTTAACCACTTCAATACAGGGCTTTTAAACACCCTTCCTTCCCAGACCAATTTTTAGCTTTCGGCGCTCTCATAATTTGAATGACAATTACTCGCTCATGCTACACTGTACCCAAACCAAATTTATATAATTTTTTTCTCACAAACAGAGCTTTCTTTTGGTGGTATTTAACCACTTTAGCCCCGGACCATATTGCTGTCCAAAGACCAGAGCACTTTTTGTGATTCGGCACTGCGTCGCTTTAACTGACAATTGCGCGGTCGTGCGACGTGGCTCCAAAACAAAATTGGCGTCCTTTTTTTCCCACAAATAGAGCTTTCTTTTGGTGGTATTTGATCATCTCTGCGGTTTTTATTTTTTGCGCTATAAGCAAAAATAGAGGGACTATTTTGAAAAAAATGCAATATTTTTTACATTTTGCTATAATAAAAATCCCCAAAAAGATATAAAAAAACATTTTTTTTCCTCAGTTTAGGCCGATACGTATTCTTCTACATATTTTTCATTAAAAAAAATAGCAATTAGCGTTTATTAATTGGTTTGCGCAAAATTTATAGCGTTTACAAAAAAGGGGGTCGTTTTATGGCATTTTTATTATTATTTTTTTTTACTAGTAATGGTCGCGATCAGCGGTTTTTTTTTCGGTACTGCGATATTATGGCGGACACATCGGACACTTTTGACACATTTTTGGGACCATTGGCATTTTTATAGCGATCAATGCTATAAAAATGCATTGTATTACTATAAAAATGCCATTGGCAGTGAAGGGGTTTACACTAGGGGGCAGGGAAGGGGTTAAGTGTGGTCCTGGTGTGTTCTAACTGTATGGGGGGGGGGGGTGGCCTCACTAGGGGAAATCACTGATCTTTTGTCCATACATTGATTGGATGTCCATACATCCAATCACGGCTGATCACAATGTAAACAGGAAGAGCCATTGATTGGCTGTTCCTCATTTGTGTCTGACAGACGTGAGTAGAGGAGAGCTGATCGGCAGCTGATGTGCTGATTGTTTTGTTTACACACAAAAAAAATTGTTTAGCAAAAAATAAAAACCGCAGAGGTGATCAAATACCACCAAAAGAAAGCTCTATTTGTGGAAACAAAATGATAAAAATCCTGTACAATTGTTATTTAAACAGTGAAAGAGCTGAAAGCTGAAAATTAGCTTGGGCAGGCCTGGTATTGAATTGGTAAAGCCATATTAAATCTGAAACCAAAAATGTATGTGGCTGGCTTGATTGGTTTCTTTCTTCCTTGAGGGCCAGTTCATACCCCATGCAGTCCAGTGCATTTTTTTATGCATCAAATATGCATGGAAAGCAAGTACTGTAATATGGTTTTCAATGGCATAGGTCACACCAGTGCTTACAGTTCCAGTGCATCCCAGTTCCAAAAAAAGTAGAACGTGTTGCATGTTTCCTGTATTGGACTGGAATTCTGTAAAATGCAGAAAAAATGCACTGGAAAACACCTAAACGCAACAACAATTCAGTGAAACACACATGTCTTTATTTAACCACTTACGGACCACCTGTTGTCATTATACATCGGCACTTTGAAGAGGAATATCATTGTTATGGCAGCAGCTTCCTGCCATAACCCCGGTATCCTTTTCTTCAGTGGGCAGTCTGCTTTTGGATAAAAGTGGTCTCTGCGGCAGATTTATTGCCAGATCACTTCTATGGGGGGCGGAAGGGGGCCCCCCTTCTCCTGCCGCACTTTGGTGGTCTCCGCCTTTTACCGGAGCCACCGGTAGCAGCCTAGACGGTCGGGTCCTCTCTCCTGCTTGGCTGTCTGCCGAGTGAGGGGAAGATGGCCCCCACTCGGCTCCATAGCATTGACTGACGGAAGCAACAGCAAACGTTACTTCCACCCAATGCTCTTAAAGGAGCATTTTTTTAAATTGCATTTTAGTGTAAATATGAGATCACAGGCCTTTTGACGCCAGATCTCATATTTAAGAGGTCCTGTAGTGCTTTATTTTCTATTACAAGGGCGGAATTTTGAAGCTTGACATGTTACGGTATCAATTTATTCAGGGTAACATTATCTTTCACAATATAAAAAAATAAATTGTGCTAATTTTACTGTTGTCATATTTTTTTATTCAAAAAGGTGTATTTTTCCCCCCCAAAAAAGTGCGCTTGTAAAACCGGTATCAGGGAACTATTACTAAAAATTACTATATCAGGAGGGAAGAATTGTCCTTACACTTGTGTTTATTGAGAAGAATTACCCCCTTACAGTTAGATAAAAAAGATCAATGGTGTCAGTGGAAACTTATCTGAGAGGCAGAATTTGCTCATTGCTCAAGGAACCCATAGCAACTGCTGGAGGAACCCTAGTTGAGAAAACCTGCTCAAAACTGAAGGCTTGTAATTTTGAAAACAAACGCCATGTACACACAATTGGAAATTCCGACAAGAAAACCGTGGATGTGTTTTATCGGACAATCCGACCGTCTGTATGCTCCACCGGACCATTGTTGTCGGTTTTTCATCAGACAAATGTTCGCTGTGAATTGTGTGTATGAGGCTTTACTGTCAATGTTGCTGGACAGCTTGGTCTGTTAACAGGTTAACGACAGGCTCCTGCACATATTCGTCATCAGAATGGTACGGCCGGGAGAGTAACGTATATTTACGTCACTTTAAAATTCCCACCGCACACCCCTGCCAAGAGCTCCGTGACCGTGCCCGCGGGACCCGATGTCCATCGGGTCACAGAGCTGCAGAATGGGGAGAGGCAAGTGTAAACAAGCATCTCCCCTTTCTGCCTAGTCACACTGTCACTGATCGTCTGCTCCCTCTTATCGGGAGAAGCGTTCAGTGACATGTCACTCGTAGCCACGCCCCTAACAGTTAGAATTACTCCCTAGGACACACTTAACCCCTTCAGCGCTACCTAGTGGTTAACCCCTTCACTGCCAGTGTATTTTTCACAATTATCAGTGCATTTTTATAGCACTGATCACTGTAAAAATGTGTCAAAAGTGTCCGATGTATCCTCCATAAAGTCGCAGTCACAATAAAAATCGCAGGTCGCCGCCATTACTAGTTAAAAAAATAATAGAAATGCCATAAAACCATCCCTTATTTTGTAGATGCTATAACTTTTGCGCAAAAAAATCAATATACGCTTATTGCGATTTTTTTTTTACCAAAACTATGTAGAAGAATACTTAAAATATTTTTGGGGGATATTTATTATAGCAAAAAGTTAAAAATATTGCATTTTTTTTCAAAATTTACGCTCTATATTTGTTTATAGCGCAAAAAATAAAAAACGCGGAGGTGATCAAATACCACCAAAAGAAAGCTCTATTTGTGGGGAAAAGGAGGACGTAAATTTTGTTTGAGAGCCACGTCGCATGACCACGCAATTGTCAGTCAAAGCGACAAAGTGTTGTTTTGCAAAAAGTGGTCTGGTCTTTGGCCAACCAAATGGTCCGGGGCTTAAGTGGTTAAAACAACAGACTTACTTCTCAAATTATCAGGTGTAAATAAAAGAAAAAAAGCCCCCTCCAAAAAAAAAATTGTTTTTAGGTTTAGATATGCTTTGTGAAAAAATTATGAAATCTGGTGTCACCCTGAGAAAGGGGTCGTGTGTGTCTCTGAACTGTCGGTTCCTTTGTTTCATATTTGTTTGCTAGTAAAGTGCATTATCTTTCCCCCCTTTGTGTGCTATCTTTTCTTTTTAACCACTACAGATCCGCGCTATTGACAAAATACGTCAACAGCGTGGACCTGAGGTGCCGGGGTCACGTCTTTGGACGTCAATGTCCAAACACACACAGCTCCACGTCCTGTCAGGGAGAGAGGAGACCGATCTGTGTCCCTTGTACATAGGGACACAGCATCGGTCACCTCCCCCAGTCACCCCCCTCCCCCCACACAGTTAGAACACACCCAGGATATAAATTTAACCCCTTCCTCACCCCCTAGTGTTAACCCCTTCAATTCCAGTCACATTTATACAGTAATTAGTGCATATTTATAGCACTGGTCGTTGTATACATGTGAATGGCATCAAAAATGTGTCAAAAGTGTCCGATGTGTCCACCGTAATGTCGCAGTCCCAATAAAAAAATCGCAGATCGCCGCCATTACTAGTAAAAAAAAATATTTAAAAAAATCATAATTCTGTCCCCCATTTTGTAGGCGCTATAACTTTTGCGCAAAGCAGTCGCTTATTGCGATTTTTTTTTTTTTACAAAAATACGTAGAAGAATACGTATCGGCCTTAACTGAGAAAAAAAAAATATATTTTTTTTAAATTGGGATATTTATTATAGCAACAAGTAAAAAAAATATATATATATATTTAAATTGTCGCTCTTTTTTTGTTTATAACGCAAAAAATAAAAACCGCACGGGCGATCAAATACCACCAAAAGAAAGCTCTATTTGTGGGGAAAAAAAGGACGCCAATTTTGTTTGGGAGCCACGTCGCACCGCGCAAATGTCAGTTAAAGTGACGCAGTGCCGGAAGCTGAAATTTCGCCTGGGCACGAAGGGGGTTTATGTGCCCAGTAAGCAAGTGGATAATGCTGACGAGGGCACCTTCACTGCACAGCACCCACCTCAAGGGAATTGAATGATGAGGCATGGCTGCCAAATGGCACGGCACTTTTTAATTTATTTTTGTAATTGAAAAGGCCATCGTTTTGAAACCCTCAGATGGTAATTTAGTAAATATTCTTTCACTTGGAGAAAAACAGTTACACTTGATCAATTTAGAAAGGTTACTATGAGGAATTTTACTTCTCTATGACCTGAACTGATATGCTAGATGGTCATATTAAAGGAATTAATTAGCTTAAAATGTGTGGGCATACCTTTGCGACATTATTTAGTCCATAAGACACTGTTCTGCTTTGTTAAAGGTCTATCAATAACAGGCTTAATCTTGGGTTTGCTTTAAGCAAACAAGGAACCTGCAGAGTCTTATGAACTTCTATTTATAAAAAGAAACGTGTTTTAGGCTTGCAGTCAAAAAACTGCTTAAAGGACAATTAAAAACGAAGAACAAGAAAAGCAATTTTCAAAATTTTAGCAAAGATATACAGTAATTAGGGCTCCAACTAATGATTATTTTCATAATTGATTAGTTGCCTGAATATTGTTTTGATTAATAACCTTAAAAATAGTGTGGTGTACAATTTGGGTACAAAAAAAAACAATTAAAAGTCAGCAGCTACAAACACTGTAGCTGCTGTCTTTTAACCACTTAAGACCCGGACCAAAATGCTGCTAAAGGACCTTGCCCCCTTTTTGGGATTCGGCACTGCGTTGCCTTAACTGACAATTGCGCGGTCGTGCGACGTGGCTTCCAAACAAAATTGGCGTCCTTTTTCACCACAAATAGAGCTTTCTTTTGGTGGTATTTGATTACCTCTGCGATATTTATTTTTGGCGCTATAAACAAAAATGGAGCGAGAATTTTGAAAAAAATGCAATATTTTTTACTTTTTGCTATAATAAATATCCCCCAAAAATATATATATATAAAAAAATGTTTTCCTCAGTTTAGGCCGATATGTATTCTTCTACCTATTTTTGGTAAAAAAAAATCGGAATAAGCGTTTATCGGTTGGTTTGCGCAAAATTTATAGCGTTTACAAAATAGGGGATAGTTTTATTGCATTTTTATTAATTATTTTTTTCTGACAATTTTGACACATTTAAATTGCATAGTTTACTGTGAAAATTACATTTGCAGTTAACCACAAGGGAGCGCTGTAAGGGTTATGTGTTCCCTAATGTGTGTTTACAACTGTAGGGGGGTGTGGCTGTAGGTGTGATGTCATCGATTGTGATTCCCTGTATAAGGAATCACACAATCGATGACGACACCATAGTGAAGGACGGGAAAGCTCTCCCCGTTCTTCAGCTCCGGGGACCGATCGCCGCACTCCAGCGGCGATCAGGTCCGCGAGTCCCGTGGTCCTGGTCCCGGAGCTTCGGACCGGGTCATGGGAGCACGCCATTCTGCCGACGTATATGTGCAGGAGGCGGTCCTTAAGTGGTTAATAAGCACACTTACCTGTCCAAGTTGTACGCGATGTCGGCCGCCTGAGGCAGATCCGTCCCTCGGACCAGGTTCTGGCGCCGCCATTCTCACTAAGGTAAACAGGCCCGTTTCCTACTGCGCATGCACGAGTCGTGTGGCTATTTTAAATGGGAACACCGTCCAGTGTGTTCCAGAAGTCAGCGCGCCCCCATTCCCCAGGAGGCAACGGCGAGGAGCAGAACACAGACCCTCACCGCGGAAGAGGAAGAGGCAGATTAGGACGATCTGCCTAGTAACAGCAACTTCTGGTAAGTATAAAAAAAATAAAAAAATCTTTTTACCAATTTTTTTTTTTTTAGGGTGGACCTCCATTTTAACAACTTCAGCTCGCGCGTTTTGCGATTCGGCACTGCTTCGCTTTAACTAACAATTGTGCGGTCGTGCGATGTGGCACCCAAACAAAATCAAAGTCCTGTTATTTCCCACAAATAGAGCTTTCTTTTGGTGGTAATTGATTCCTCAGTTTAGGCCAATCCATATTCTTCTACATATTTTTGGTAAAAAAAAAATTGCAATAAGCGTATATTGATTGGTTTGCACAAAAGTTATAGCTTCTACAAAATAGGGGATAGTTTTACTGCATTTTTTTTTACTAGTAATGGCGGTGATCTGTGATTTTTATTGTGACCGCGACATTGCAACGGACATATCGGACACTTTTGACACATTTTGGGACAATTCACAAAATAGCGGCGCTATACCGTATACTGTCGCGGGATTCAGCCGCTAGCAAAGGTCACATTGTGGGCGGTATTACCACGGTTTCCCATTGTTTTAAATGGGAAGGAGCGGTGAAGGATACCGCTCCTCTCACCGATCCAAAGATGCTGCTTGCAGGAGATTTTTTTCTCTCCTGCCAGCGCATCACCTCAGGCTTTCAGATTGAGAAGGCTGAGCAGGAGTTTTTCAGACGGTATAGCAGTGCTATTTTTAGCGCTGTAACGCCTGAAAAACTCCTCAGTGTGAAAGGGGCTTCAGAGTCAGACATGAAGCTATAGGAAGCCGCATCGCTCAGGACCCAATGCGCATGCCCGGCTGCCGCAATGTCTGCAGGGCACCTGCGATTGCCCGTTATCACTGCAGGACCATGGATCTGTGTGCGTAAACACACAGATCCACATCCTGTCAGAGGTGAGCAGGATGTGTGTTCCTAGTACAGAGGAACACAGATCGGTCTCCTCCCCTTGTGAGTCCCCTCCCCCTACAGTTAGAATCACTCCCTGGAGAACATATTTAACCCCTTCAGCACCCCCTAGTGTTAACCCCTTCCCTGACAGTCACATTTACACAGTAATCAGTGCAGTTTTATAGCACCAATCGCTGTATGAATGTGAATAGTCCAAAAAATGTGTCAAAAGTGTCCGATATGTCCTCCGCAATGTCATGTTCACAATAAAAATCACAGATCGCTGCCATTACTAGTAAAAATAAAAAATAAATAAAAAGGCAATAAATCTATCCCCTATTTTGTAGACGCTAAAACATTTGCGCAAACCAATCAATATACGCTTATTACAATTTTTTACCAAAAACATGTAGAAGAATACGTATCGGCCTTAAATGAGGATTTTTTTTTTTTTAGGGCTGTTACTGATCAAAATTTTTGTGTTCGATTAATCGTTTATTTTTTTAATCGATTAATCGACTAATTTTGATTAATTATAACGCACATACAGATCCAACTATTTTTAGCTGATCTCCTTGCAGGCTGATTCCCAGTGCAGCTACCAACAACTGGGAAAATGGATAGCAGGATAAACACACAAAGGCAGCACTCGATGGGAATAGCATTAAAACGTTTATAGTTTTCAAATAGGTAACCAAATAAATATTGCACTGGAGATAAAATCGATGTAGCTACATAAACTGTAAAAATGGTACAAGTAATACCAAACGGTACCAAAAGCAGTTATAAAAACATGTAGCTAAGTATGATACTGGTATAAAAATGTGTACAACGATACTACTGCTGAATCCAGGTGAGGAGGGGTTAACATCAGTCCTTCGGCATGAAGATGTCCCGTGAAGGGAACTATCACAACTCCCAGTGGATGGCTGTAGAATCCCAGGGTGATAGAGGGAAGTGATAGAGGAAAGTGTAACAGCCCTTGGGTGTGGCAGATAGTAAGGTCCCGTCGGCATGCAGATATGAAGGCACAGCAAAGGAGCCCTTCAGATGGACACGACAAGCCCTACCAGTGTCCGTGACGTCACCGGATCTCCGACGGAACTCCCTGAAGGCCCAGAAGCTACCGGAGAGGTGAGTACAAATCAAAAGAATTTTAATCGGTCAAAAAGATTAATCGATTAATTAAAAGTTAATTTGCACAGCCCTATTTTTTTAATTGTGATATTATTCAATTTAAAAAATTAAAAGTATTACTTTTTTTTTTTAATTGTG
This sequence comes from Rana kukunoris, assembly GCA_029574335.1. Taxonomy (NCBI): domain Eukaryota; kingdom Metazoa; phylum Chordata; class Amphibia; order Anura; family Ranidae; genus Rana; species Rana kukunoris. The sequence goes on along the minus strand of CM056059.1, from coordinate 209,639,768 downwards.
GCTCTTCTTAACCACTTAAGACCCGGACCAAAATGCAGGTAAAGGACCTTGCCCCTTTTTGCGATTCGGCACTGCGTCGTTTTAACTGACAATTGCGTGGTCGTGCGACGTGGCTCCCAAACAAAATTGGCGTCCTTTTTTCCCCACAAATAGAGCTTTCTTTTGGTGGTATTTGATCACCTCTGCGGTTTTTATTTTTTGCGCTATAAACAAAAATAGAGCGACAATTTTAACAAAAATGCAATATTTTTTACTTTTTGCTATAATAAATATCCCCCAAAAATATATAAAAAAACATTTTTTTTCCTCAGTTTAGGCCGATACGTATTCTTCTACGTATTTTTGGTAAAAAAAATCGCAATAAGCGTTTATCGGTTGGTTTTCGCAAAATTTATAGCGTTTACAAAATAAGGGATAGTTTTATTGCATTTTTATTAATTATTTTTTTTTACTACTAATAGCGACGATCAGCGATTTTTTTCGTGACTGCGACAATATGGCGGACACTTCGGACAATTTGACACATTTTTGGTACAATTGTCATTTTCACAGCAAAAAATGCATTTAAATTGCATTGTTTACTGTGGAAATGACAGTTGCAGTTTGGGAGTTAACCACAGGTGGCGCTGTAGGGGATGTGTGACCTAATGTGTGTGTTTACAACTGTAGGGGGGTGTGGCTGTAGGTGTGACGTCATCGATCGCGTCCCCCTATTACAGGGATGACGCGATCGATGCTACGGCCACAGAGAAGCACGCGGAAGCCGTGTGTACACACGGCTCTCCCCGTTCTTCCGCTCCAGGGACAGATCGCCGCACTCCAGCGGCGATCGGGTCCGCGAATCCCGCGGTCCCGGTCCTGGAGCTTCGGACCGGGTCACGGGCGGGCGCCCGCGGGCGCGCGCCCGCGACCCACGGCTGGGTACTAAAATCAACGTATATATACGTTGATGTGCCCAGCCGTGCCATTCTGCCGACGTAAATGTGCAGTAGGCGGTCCTTAAGTGGTTAAGTTTATAGCGCAAAAAATTAAAACTGCAGAGGTGATCAAATACCACCAAATGAAAGCTCTATTTGTGGGGGGAAAAAATATAAAGATTTAATTTGGGTACAGTGTTGCATGACCGCCCAATTGTCATTCAAAGTGCGACAGTGCTGAAAACTAAAAATTGGTCTGGGCAGGAAGGGGGTGAAAATGCCCTGTATTGAAGTGGTTGAGACTTTTCATTTTATACTCCTTTTAAATAATTTTAAATATAATGCACAATACTGGTAAAAGTTTATTTTAAATGTAATTGTAATGCCTTATAATGCTTCCAGTCTGTGAGTTACTTTCATATCTGTGTGGATTGGCACGCATTGCCATAGATACTGGTCAACTGGGACGAATTGGCACTTTTTATTTTATTTTTATTACTACCTCCATGGCTAATTTAACTGTGGTGATTTAAATAATCGTAATTTTACTTGTGGTCAACAAATTTGGAACATTACAGTTAGGGTGGATAATCACTAATGTTACGCTAATATACACACATGTTAAAGCAGAACTACATTACATCAGAGCACCACAAACCAAAAATGTTAATAATTGTTTTAATATTTAAAGCAAACTTAACCATATTTTCATGTGTCCATGCTTTTTTTGGCTGTGGCCATCATAAGTAGAGGCAAATATTTAATGTAGTGTTTATTTGCTGGAATCCAACTGCCCTTAGCTCAGGCATTCAGGCAGGAGGGTGTGCTTAAAATGTGTTATGAACCTTGCGCTATGAATTTATAAATGTTGAATTATAAAATTAGTGTTGAAGCTGCTCCCCTAAAAAGTGCAATGTGTTGACTCTTAAGTGTTGTGGTAATAAGTGGTTAGGGGGTGCTAGAGAACTAGAACCCTCAAGTTGATGATAACAAAATAATATAAAGTAGTAATCAAGGTCATTAAAGTGCATTGTGCTGGGTAAATAACAATTTATAATAATGGTGATACATTCATAGATACATTTTTCAAAGTCCATTAACCACTTAAGACCCGGACCAATACGCTGGTAAATGACCCAAGGTGTTTTTGCGATTCGGCACTGTGTCGCTTTAACAGACAATTGCGCGGTCGTGCGACGTGGCTCCCAAATAAAATTTGCGTCATTTTCTTCCCACAAATAGAGCTTTCTTTTGGTGGTATTTGATCACCTCTGCGATTTTTATTTTTTGCGCTATATACAAAAATAGAGCGCCATTTTTGAAAAAAAAACACAATTTTTTACTTTTTGTTAAAAAAAAATCAAATAAACTAAATTTTAGTCAAACATTTAGGCCAAAATTTATTTAGCCACATGTCTTTAGTAAAAAAAAAAAATCGCAATAAAAAAAAAATAGCTACCTAGCGGGAACAGCGACACTAATACAGCGATCAGAAAAATGATCGCTTAGTGACGCTGGCAATAGGGAGTGAAAGGGTTAACTAGGGCGGTGATCAGGGGGTTAAAACTTTATTAGGGGGGTGGGGGGGCTATCCTGAACCTAACACTAACTGACTTTTACACTGCCTGTCACACTGACACTAAATGCAGTGATTAGATCACTGCATTCAGTGACACTGTGACAGGGGGGTGGGGGGGCAGATCGCAAGGGGTTAAGTGTGCCTATGTGTGTGTATGTCAGTGTAGTGTTAGTGCACATTTACTGTGAGGTGTTCCTCTCATCGCAGCGGTTGGAAATACCGCTGCGATGAGAGATTACATCACTTCCCCCTTCCTGTGTTTACACAGGAGGAGGAAGTGACACGAAGGGGGAGCGCAGCGATTGGCTGGGAGCGATCGCGGGGGGGCGGGCAAACACGGACATCCGCCCGCTCGTCCCGGATCGCTCCCGGAGACACGGGGACCGCCGCACGCCGCGGAGGGGGTCCCGATCGGACCCCCGACCCGCTACTGGGCGAGGACGTAAATTTACGCCCTTGTGCCCAGCCGTGCCATTCTGTGGCCGTAAATGTGCGTGCGGCGGTCCCTAAGTGGGTAATGCATAGAATGCATTAAGGTGAAAAAACTTTTTCCTTTACAACTCCTTTAAATTTGTCCAAACAAGAGTCTAGTAGACATCCTGGGTATGATAACGTTTGAAACACAAAATCATAAATCGCCGTCAGAATCGGCGACCCGCCCGTCGGGAAAGGCAACCAGCCATTCATCCCGACGGGCCGTCGTGCAAATAGAGAACCTGTTCTCTATTTGCTTGACGGGTTTCCAGACGGGCGGGGCTCGCCGAGAGCGTACGCACGGCCGAGGTTCTCGGCAGAATGCGGCTCCCAGCGAGGTTCTCGCTGGTTTCTGCCGAGAACCTCGGCCGTGTGTACGGGGCTTCAGTGTTTGATGACGAATTTCCCCACAAATCGCTATCGCTTAATTCTGCAAGTGATTCTAATTTATTATCGCTGTTTTCTAGCTGTTTTAAAAGCACTTTTGACATAAAGGGGCACTTTTTGGTTGCTATGGACAATCTTCAGTTTCCAGGCAGAAAGAACAGTATTTATTATATAAAAGTGCATGCAGGGCACTGGACAGACCACTAGGGACAAGGGGAAGTGTATTTATTTTATACAGTACTGTAATCTGTAAGATTAAAGACCTTTAATAGCAAATTTTTTTTTGGTCTGACTGATTTTACACTGCCTGTCACACTGACACTAAATGCAGTGATTAGATCACTGCATTCAGTGACACTGTGACAGGGGGGGTGGGGGGGCAGATCGCAAGGGGTTAAGTGTGCCTATGTGTGTGTATGTCAGTGTAGTGTTGGTGCACACTTACTGTTAGGTGTTTCTCCCATCGCAGCGGTTGGAAATACCGCTGCGATGGGAGATTACATCACTTCCCCCTTCCTGTGTTTACACAGGAGGAGGAAGTGATAGGAGACTGGGAGCGCGCGCATTGGCTGGGAGCGATCGCGGGGGGGCGGGTAAACGCCGACATCCGCCCGCTCGTCCCGGATCGCTCCCGGAGCCAGGGGGACCCCCGCACGCCGCGGAGGGGGTCCCGATGGGACCCCCGAACCGCACTTAGGCGGGGACGTAAATTTACGCCCTTGTGCCTGTACGAGCCATTCTGTGGCCGTATATGTGCGTGCGGGGGTCCTTAAGTGGTTAATAATCCTTTGTGCTGTGAATCTTATCCATTACACCATCACCAAGGCAAATCTTGTGAATATCATCTTGTGGAATGTAAGTGAATTGCCTACTCACCAAATGGACATATTGGCCCGGATTCACAAAGCACTTAGCCAACGTATCTCGAGATACACCGCATAAGTGTATATATGCAAATGAGTGAGATACGCCGATTCACGAACGTACTTGTGCCCGGTGCATGTTTTAAGCGATTTGCGTAAGGGTTACGTCCGGCGTAAAATTATTCCTCATATAGGAGGCACAGCCCATGCAAAGGTATGGACCAGAAAACGAACGCCGTCGATTTTTACACCGTTTACGTAGTACGTGAATAGGGCTGTGCGTAGGTTACGTTCAGGTCGTAGGCAGTGTTTTGACGTATCTTAGGCAGTTATTTCGACGTGACTTTGAACATGCGCACTGGGATGCGTCCAAGATACAACGCATGCGTCGTTTGGTTTTTAGTACTTGTTTGAAGCTCAGCCCATCATTTGCATGGGGTCACGCTTCATTTAAATGTTACACGCCCACTTCCACCTACTTTGACTTACGTCGGCTTACGTTGAGAGCATTTGCTTTGTGAATTCCATGCTTGCCTCTCAACGTTGCGCAGCTGTAGCGTAAAGAAGATACGCTACGCCTGCATAAAAATGCGCCGAGGTACGTGAATCTACCCCAAACACTTTACTTAAAAAGAAGGTCTCAACAGGCTGTTTTTGTGTATATCTGTGGGTTTTGCTGATTTGCCACTGGAGCTGTAGCTGGAAACTTTTAAAATTCTCCTTTCCACAATGGGTATACCATTGAGAAATAAACAAAAAGCAGGACTATAGCGTGATAACATTTAATAAAAAAAACAGTGGTATAAAAACAATGCCACACTGGGTTTTCACATTTTATAGTGACTTGTCCCATCACTGGGGATAACCACAAATACCACCATGCGGTGAAGTTCGCAGCCGCCCAGCCTCTGCTCGGTATCTGCCGTGCATTACACCGCCGTGGTGTTGAATAACCGGAAGCCGATGAACGGAAGTCACGTCACTTCAGGTCACTTCTGTCATCGCCAGATACCGAACGGAGGCTGGACGGCTGCAAACTTCACCACGTGTTGATTTTTGCTGTTATCCCCAGTGCCAGAATAAGGCACTATAAAATGTGAGCACCCAGTGTGGCATTGTTTTTATATTACTGTTTTTTTTTTTTTAACCATGCTATGGTCCCCTTTTTGTTTATTTATTAATGGTATACCCATGGTTCAAAGGAGAATTTTAAAGGTTTCCAGCTACATCTCCAGTGACAGATCAGCAAACCCCACAGATATACACAAAAACAGCCTGTTGTGACCTAATTTTTAAGTAAAGAGGTTACGTCGAATTGGTAAATAGGCAATTCACTCACATTCCATTCCTTTGTGACGGTGTTATGGATAAGATTTATGCCACAAAAGATTATTAATAGATTTTGAAAAATGTATCTATAAATGTATCACCATTGTTATGAACTGTTATTTACTCAGCACAATGCATTTTATTTTCCTTGATTACTAGTTTATATTTTTTTGTTATTATCAACTTGAGGTTACTAGTTCTCTAGCACCCCTACCACTTAATACCCCAAGGAGGGTGTGCTTAGCCAAGAAACCCCCCTACTGAAGACTCCTGGAATGTATGACATCATTTCCCTGTACCTGGAAACTAGGAAGTGACTATAGAAATGTAGAAAAAAAGTTTACTACAAGTAAATATATTATACTTTTCTTATCTTATCTATTTACTAATGCTAGAAGCATAAGGATTAAAAATAGTTAAAGTGGTTGTATACCATATTTTTTTACTTTTACCTATAGGTAAGCCTATAATAAAGCTTACATGTAGGTATAAAGAATATCTCCTAAACCTGTATGGTTTAGGAGATATTCCCCCCACAATGCGCCGCTGATTGCAGCGGCGCATGCGCAGCAGGAATCCTCAGGGAAAGGACCAGCAGCTGCCGGACCTTGCCGAATTGAAATCCCCCGCGCGCATGCCGTCATCGCCGCTCCAGCCAATCACAGCGCTGGAGCGGCGATACCCAGAAGACACGCCGGAGCAAGATGACATCTCGCTCGGCGTGGGCCAGGTGAGAGTATACAACCGCTTTAAAGTAGATTGAGAGAGTGTGTCATGAGCAATCCCAGCCACCAGGTGTCAGTAGCGGCGCAGTGATGGGCGCGGGCACGCGCACTCGCGGTAATGGCGCGGGTGCGCAAATTCGCGGTAACGGCGCGCATGCGCGATAGCGGCGCGGGCACGCATATGCGCGAAAGCAGCGCGGGCACGCGCACCGGCGGCGTGCGGGCATGTGAGGATGCCATTCTGGCGCCAAACTTGGACTTAAAAGGGACCTGACCCCTGCACCTCTTGCTGTCCGGTCTACAGCGGTTCCTGAGTTGACCTGTACCCATTCCTGCTTGTACCTGTTCCTGACAACCCAGCTTGCTCCTGATTCCTGTCTTCCGCCTGCCCTGACTTCGGCTTGCTTGACGATCTGCCTGCCTGACCCTCTGTACCTTCTGCAGCCCGCCCGTTGCCGACCCGGTCTGAACTCTGACTCTGCCTTGTCTGCCGCTCCTGTACCCGATCCACCAGTCTGCTGCGGACCCTCCTGCTGGGACTTGTCTCCGCTGTACTACAGTACACCTCCCCGCTCCTGTGGCTTCTCTGCTCCCAGTGTCTTCACTTGCCATCTGCAGCTACCAGTCTACACCTGCTCCTTTACGCAGCACCGGAGCCTCCAGAAGCCTCCCCAGCCTAGCACCTGCGCTGCAACCGGCGCTCGTGCGACTCTGCATTCCTGTACCCCCTGTCTGCTCTATCAGGGGTCTCGGGATCAGAGGAGCAAGGGCAGCCACTCCTTGCACGTCGGGCCCGACCACCAGGTACATGACAAAGTGACTTTTCACTTTAACACGTGTTTCCGTATAACTAAACACAGCAACAAAAACTATAATATATATTTATATATACATATATGTATGTGTAATATAATAAGAACATTTTCATATCGTACAGAAAATACATGTTTACCTTACCAGAAGTGCAGTGTTCTTAATTAATTTGTGTGAGCTGAAATGGAAGTGCTTTTCCTTCTGTAATCTCACATAATGGAGATAAACAAACACATGTTTGAAGTCCAGCCTGGGTGGTAACCATTGCTCCATCCATAGATACAGTGGAGGAGTGAGCGTAGCTTTCTGGGGAAAGGAAGTGCACTATTAAAAAGATTACAGGTTAAAATAGGTAACAAAAGCCTAAAAAAAAAAAAAAAATAATGTAGCTACCTCCATTAAGAACTGGCAAGGTGCAATATATAAATGATTTGTTTTAGATTTAGATAATGTACGCTTTAAGACAGCCAATACAATTTAAATCAACTGTCAATGCACTTCAGAGCAAAAAAAAAGCACACTTGCGCAATTTTTCAGTAAGGCGGCGTACACACGACCGAGGTTCTCGCTGGAAACCAGCGAGAACCTCGCTGGAAGCTGCATTCCAGCGAGAACCTCGGCCGTGTGTACGCTCTCGGCGAGCATCCCGTCGAGAATGCCGTCGAGCAGAAATAGAGAGCATGTTCTCTATTTGCTCGGCGGCCTGCCTGGATGAATGGCTGGTTGCCATTCCCGACGGGCGGGTCGCCGAATCTGACGGCCGGCAGAGAACCTCGACGGGCGGAACGATGTGTTCTGCCCATCGAGGTTCTCTGCCGTGTGTACGCGGCTTAAGAGAGCTAACTACAGTGTGAAGAATATAAGCAGAAAAACGCTAACTCACATTTACACAATCTGTGCCATATATCGATCAAAAATATGCTGTGTTTTTGACTGTGTGCCCTATGTTTGTTGTCTTTTGTTATCTTCAGAACTGAGAAATAATTTTATACGGTACAACTCCTTGGCCCCTGATGACGGCTCTCTTCTAAACCAAGAGACCAGAAACGCGTCGGGCATTCTCCATTTTGTCCCATGGAGATTGTGCTTTTTTTATTATGTTGTATCATACACTGTATTGTCATGTGATTGTAATTTTTCTTTATTTCTTTCACTGGGTGCTTCTTTCTAACCCCTGATGATCCTTGCCTACTATGTGATTGCCACAGAGAGGTAACGGAACACACAGGTCACCTTTCCTATAGATACCAATATGTATGTTGACTGGGTCTATACTATAACCCATGTATTAAAGTAAAATCTTTTTATCTGAACTTGGCCTCCAAAATCCCGCTTCATTGGGGGTATTTCTTAGTTTTCTGAAGAATATAAAAGGATCTTCAGGTCTGGTATGGATTTTAAGGGGAACTCTGCGCCAAAACAAAAAAAAATAGCGTAGGGTCCCCCCAGACCATTTATATTTATACGAGCACGCAACCTGGCAGGAAAATAGGGGGGGACGATGAGAGAGTGCCCCCCTCCTGAACCGTACCAGGCCACATGCTCTTAACACGGGGAAGAGCCTCGTCCCCACAACCCTTGCCCGGTGGTAGTGGGCATCTACGGGAAGGTGGCTTATCTAAATCTGGAAGCCCCCTTTAACAAAGGGGACCCCCAGATCCCAGCCCCCCTATGTGAATTGAAAACGGTACATTGTACCCCTATCATTTCACACAAAAAAATGTCAAATTGTTAAAAATCACACAAAAAACACACAGACACAGCTTTATAAGCCCTTTATTAAAAATAAAAAAAATTAAAAGAAAAAAAAGATTCCAGCGATGTAATCCACTCTCGATCTCCACTCCAGCGATGGAAGCATCTGCCATTGATACTTTACTGTTCCCAACTGTGATGTTTGTACATTGGAGAGCAGAGTGCTGTGCATAAGAGCGGTTATCTAAGAGCAGTTCAACCACCTTCAAATGTGTATATGGGCACCCATACAGTGTATACTTTTTGTGACCTGTTATTTGTTCTGTCAATATGTATTTACCATTCCTAACAACAAAAGTAATCAGTGAGGACTTGACATTTGCACCTTCTTTTATATTTTAATGGAAGCTGGCACACAGCCAATACCTTTATGCAATCAGTAAATGTTTTACTGGTGTAAATTACTGCACTGATTCACACACATTTTTCCAAGTCCCCATTAATCAGTCCACAAATACGCCCAACAAGTTCTCAGCAAAACTCTTCACACTTTCCAGGAACAAAAAAAAAATACACTGATAATGTGCTTGCAGAAAGGTGTATATGTATTTCAATACCATGATAAAGCACAGCTCTAATGAGATCACAATGCTATATATATATATATATATATATATATATATATATATATATATATACATATATATATTAGTTATTATCTTAAAAACAATAAAAAAATGTTGACTTACTAAAGGAATACAACCTCAATTCCAAAAAAGTTGGGATGCTGTGTAAAATCCACATAAAACCCACATTAAACGGAATGCAATGATTTGCAAGTGTCATAATTCCATATTGTATTCACAACAGAAAATAGAAAACAGATCAAATGTTTAAACTGGGAAAATGTATCATTTAAAAAAAAATCATTTTTAAAATGAATGGAAGCAACACGTTTTAAAAAAAATTGTGACAGGGCAACAAAAAGCTGAAGCACAAGGAAGAGCTGAAGGAACATTTTGCAAATGTTAATTGGCAACAAGTCAGTAACATGATTATGTAAAAAAAGGTTATGAAGAGAGCATGAGTCAGAGTGTCTCAGAAGTAAAGATGGATAAAGGTTTACCAGTCTGTGAAAAGATGGAAAATGGATTGTCAAATAATTTCAGAATAATGTTTCTAAATGTAAAAATGCAAAATTGTAACTTTAACCAGTTAGCAACCACCTGCTGAAAAATAACGGCGGCAAGGTGGTTGCTTAACTCTGGGATCACGTTATATAACGTGATTCCAGATAGCGGCGGTTTACCACGTGATCGCGCCATCTAATGACAGGGCGATATCATGTAAACAGACCGGCGTCATTTGATGACGCCGGTTCCTCCCTCCTCTCTCTGTACCGATTGGTACAGTGTGAGAGGGGAAGCGCGGATGGCGGCAGCGCTGTGGATGGATCTGTGATTATTGCAGTCACAGATCCATCCATCCCTGCTCATCCATCCCTGCAACCCCCTGCGCAATACTCAGCATACCCCCAGCAATACTCAGCAGTACCCCCAGCAATACTCAGCATACCCCCAGCAATACTCAGCATACTCCCAGCAATACTCAGCAGTACCCCCAGCAATACTCAGCATACCCCGCGCAATACTCAGCAGTACCTCGCGCAATACTCAGCAGTACCCCCGCGCAATACTCTGCAGTACCCCGGCGCAATACTCTGCAGTACCCCGGCGCAATACTCTGCAGTATACCGGCGCAATACTCTGCAGTACCCCGGCGCAATACTCTGCAGTACCCCGGCGCAATACTCTGCAGTACCCCAACGCAATACTCTGCAGTACCCCCGCACAATACTCTGCAGTACCCCAACGCAATACTCTGCAGTACCCCCGCACAATACTCTGCAGTACCCCCACACAATACTCTGAACAATACTCTGCAGTACCCCCTGCGCAATACTCTGAACAATACTCTGCAGTACCCCCTGCTCAATACTCTGAACAATACTCTGCAGTACCCCCTGCGCAATACTCTGAACAATACTCTGCAGTACCCCCTGCGCAATACTCTGAACAATACTCTGCAGTACCCCTGCGCAATACTCTGAACAATACTCTGCAATACTCCCTGCACAATACTCCCTGCGCAATACTCCCTGCGCAATACTCTGCAGTAATTTTTTTTTCAGGCTTCCCAGCCTAGAGGTGAGATGTGGGGTCTTATTGACCCCATATCTCACTGTACAGTAAAGAGGACCTGTCATGCCATATTCCTATTACAAGGGATGTTTACATTCCTTGTAATAGGAATAAAAGTAATCAAAACATTTATTTTTGGGGAAAAACTGGTCAAACTAAAATAAATAAAGTAAAATGAACAATAAAAAAAAAAAAAAAATTAAAGCGCCCCTGTTCCCGCGTGCTCGTATACAGAAGCGAACGTGCACGTAAGTCCCGCCCACATATGAAAACGGTGTTCAAACCACACATGTGAGGTATCGCTGCGAACGTTAGAGCGAGAGCAATCATTTTGGCCCTAGACCTCCTCTCCAACTAAAATGATGTAACCAGTAAAAATATTTAAAGCGTCACCTATGGGGATTTTTAAGTCGCGAAGTTTGGCGCCATTCCACGAGCGTGTGCAATATTGAAGGGTGACATGTTGGGTATCTATTTACTCGGCGTAACTTCATCTTTCATATTATGCAAAAAACATTGGGCTAAATTTAATGTTTTTTTTTAAAAAAAGCACAAAACTGTTTTATTTCCAAAAAAAATGTGTTCGAAAAATTGCTGTGCAAATACCATGCGCGATAAAAAGTTGCAACAACCGCCATTGTATTCTCTAGGGTCTTTGCTAAAAAAAGCATATATAATGTTTTGGGGTTCTATGTAATTTTCTAGCAAATAAATGATAATTTTTACATGTAGGAGAGAAATGTCAGAATTGGTCTGGGTGCTCCAGAACGCCTGATGGCGTTCCCTGCATGTTGGGCCTCTGTATGTGGCCGCGCTGTGTAAAAGTCTCACACATGTGGTATCGCCATACTCGGGATGAATAGCAGAATGTGTTTTGGGGTGTAATTTGTGGTATGCATATGCTGTGTGTGAGAAATAACCTGCTAATATGAAAATGTTGTGGAAAGAAAATAAAAATGAAAAAAAACTTGATTTTGCAAAGAATTGTGGGAAAAAAATGACAATTTCAAAAAACTCACAATGCCTCTTTCTAAATACCTTGGAATGTCTTCTTTCCAAAAAGGGGTCATTTGGGGGGTATTTGTACTTTTCTGGCATGTTACGGTCTCAAGAAATGAGAGAGACTGTCAGTACATCAGATGTGATCAAATTGATCAATTTTCAGTAATTGGTACCATAGCTTTTAGACCCTATAACTTTCACCCAGACTAAATAATATCATTTTTTTTTGTTTTGTTACCAAAGATATGTAGCAGTATAGGCCAAGTTTATGAAGAAAAATAACTTTTTTGCAAAATGTTATAATAGAAATGAAGAAAAATTCATTTTTTTTACTAAATTTTCGTTCTTTTTTAATTTATAGCGAAAAAAATAAAAACCGCAGAGGTGATAAAATACCACCAAAAGAAAGCTCTATTTATGGGAAAAAAAGGACAAAAATTTCATTTTGTTACAGTGTTGTATGACTGAGTTATTGTCATTCAAAATGTGAGAGCACCGAAAGCTGAAAATTGGTCTGGTTATTAACCTCCCTGGCGGTATGATTCTTTCAGATTTTAGGTGCTGAAAGCGGTACCATTATTTGCAAGGGAATTTGGCGTTTTATACTGTAGGCTTGTAATTCTTAGGAATAACTCACTGAAATCTATCCAAACAAGAGTCTAATAGGCATCCTGGGTATGATTTTATTTATTTTTTCTTATTAAAAATTATAATATAATAAATAATTATAAAAAATTATAACAAATAATAATATAATTATAGTAAAAATTATTCAATAATGTAATCAAATCAAAATCACTGAAATTTGCTCAGTTGCAGAATTTTTGCTGTCATTATTTTTTTTTTTTATGACGAATTTCCCCACAAATCGCTATCGCTAAATTCTGCAAGTGATTCTGATTTATTATCGCAGTTTTTTAGCTGCTCTAAAACAATTTTTGACATAAAGGGACACTTTTGGTTGCTATGGGCAATCTACAGTTCGCAGGGAGAAAGAACAGTTTTTATTATATAAAAGGACATGTAGTGTACAGGGCAGACCACTAGGGACATGGGGGGTGTGTATTTTTTACATACAGTACTGTAATCTATAAGATTACAGTGTACTGTATGTATAGTGTTTGTTTACTTTTTTAAATTTGGCGCCGTTCCCCCCCCTACGTCGCGACGCTCGCAGGGAAGGGAATCGGCGGAACACACAGCATCAGGCGGACATCCGCCCGCCGTGTACTGCGGGGATTCATCGCTGGATCGCAGAGAAAAGGTAAGTAAACTTTTTTCTGCATCCAGCGAGGCAAGTCCGTGTGTGGCACGGGGTTACCGATCGTAGCTTGAAAATCTCACCCCGTGCCACACACGGGAAGACCGCCAGGGAGGTTAAGTGGGTTTAAGTGCCCAGTAGTCAAGTGGTTAAAGTGCCCTAGTGGATGAGATAAACCTGTATTGTCTATGAAATACCCAGTCATGCGCAAGAAAAACTAGGTGAATGAAAATTGGTAAACTCCAGTGTATTGATAAAAATAACATTACAATACTCCATTTCCTTGAACTGCAAGGGATAAATGCTTGAATTGTCTAGGGATAAGCAGTAGGGCCTCATTCACACTGAATGTTTTGGCAGAAAAAATGCTTGACACTTGTACACACATGTAACATGTTTAGCCGTGTCAAGCACTTAGGCGTTATTTAACCACTTCAGCCCCGGACCATTTTGCAGCTAAAGGACCAGGCCCCTTTTTACAATTCGGCACTGCATCGCTTTAACTGACAATTGCGCCGTCGTGCAACGTGGCTCCCAAACAAAATTGACGTCCTTTTTTCCCCACAAATAGAGCTTTCTATTGGTGGTATTTGATCACCTCTGCGTTTTTATTTTTTTGTGCTATAAACAAAATAGAGCGACAATTTTTTTTAAAAAAAAGCAATATTTTTTACTTTTTGCTATAATAAATTCCCTTAAAATATATAAAAAAAATGTTTTCCTCAGTTTAGCTCACCTCTACATCCCCCAGATATCACATCTGAACCCCAAACCCCTGCTCACCTCTGTACCCCCTCATTTAGAGTTCACCTCAGCACCACCAAACTCCAGCTCACCTCTACATTCCCCATTCAGAGTTCACCTCTGAACCCCCAAACCCCAACTCACTTCTGCATCCCCCTATTAAGAGTTCACCTCTGCACCCCCAAACCCCAGCTCATATTTGCACCCCCGTTCAGAGTTTTCTTCTGCACCCCCAAACCCCAGCTCACATCTGCATTCCCTCATTTAGAGTTTGCTTCTGCACCTCTAAAACCAAGCTCACATCTGCATCCCCTTATTCAGAGTTTACCTCTGCACCCCCAAACCCCAGCTCCCCTCTGCCCCCCCTATTCAGAGTTCACCTCTCCACCCCTAAAACACAGCTCACTTCTGCATCCCCAATTCCGAATTCACCTCTGCATCCCGTATTCAGAATTCACCTCTGCATCCCGTATTCAGAATTCACCTCAGCACCCCCAAACCTCAGCTCACTTCTGCACCCTAATTTCGAGTTCACCTCTGCACCCCCAATCCCCAGCTCACCTCTGTACCCCCCATTCAGAGTTCACCTCTGCACCCCCAAACCCCAGCTCACTTCTGCACCCCAAACCCCAGCTTCCATCTGCATCCCCCCATTCAGAGTTCACCTCTGCACCCCCAATCCCCAGCTCACCTTTGCACCCCTATTCAGAGTTCACTTCTGCATCCTCAAAACCCCAGCTCACTTCTGCACCCCCAAAGCACAGCTCACCTCTGCACCCTTCATTCAGAGTTCACCTCTGAACCCCCACACCCCAGCTCACCTTTGCGCCCCTATTCAGAGTTCACCTCTGCACCCCCAAACCCCAGCTCACCTCTACATCCCCAGATATCACATCTGAACCCCAAACCCCTGCTCACCTCTGTACCCCCTCATTTAGAGTTCATCTCAGCACCACCAAACTCCAGCTCACCTCTACATTCCCCATTCAGAGTTCACCTCTGAACCCCCAAACCACAACTCACTTCTGCATCCCCCCCATTAAGAGTTCACCTCTGCACCCCCAAACCCCAGCTCATACTTGCACCCCCATTCAGAGTTTTCTTCTGCACCCCCAAACCCCAGCTCACATCTGCACTCCCTCATTTAGAGTTTGCTTCTGCAACCCTAAAACCAAGCTTACTTCTGCATCCCCTTATTCAGAGTTTACCTCTGCACCCCCAAACCCCAGCTCCCCTCTGCCCCCCCCCCATTCAGAGTTCACCTCTCCACCCCTAAACCACAGCTCACTTCTGCATCCCCAATTCGGAATTCACCTCTGCATCCCGTATTCAGAATTCACCTCTGCATCCCGTATTCAGAATTCACCTCTGCATCCCGTATTCAGAATTCACCTCTGCAATCCCAAACCTCAGCTCACTTCTGCACCCCAATTTCGAGTTCACCTCTGCACCCCCAAACCCCAGCTCACTTCTGCATTACCTATTCAGAGTTCACCTCTGCACCCCCAATCCCCAGCTCACCTCTGTACCCCCCATTCAGAGTTCACCTCTGCACCCCCAAACCCCAGCTCACTTCTGCAGCCCAAACCCCAGCTTCCATCTGCATCCCCCATTCAGAGTTCACCTCTGCACCCCCAATCCCCAGTTCACCTTTGCACCCCTATTCAGAGTTCACTTCTGCATCCTCAAAACCCCAGCTCACTTCTGCACCCCCAAAGCACAGCTCACCTCTGCACCCTTCATTCAGAGTTCACCTCTGAACCCCCACACCCCAGCTCACCTTTGCGCCCCTATTCAGAGTTCACCTCTGCACCCCAAGCCCCAGCTCACCTCTGCATCCCCCCATTAAGAGTTCACCTCTGCCCCCCCACACCCCAGCTCACATTTGCACCCCTATTCCATGTTCACCTCTGCACCCCCAAACCCTGGCTCACTTCTGCACTCCCAAACCCCAGTTCACCTCTGCACCCCCCATCTCCAGCTCACCTCTGCATCCCCCATCCACAGTTTCGCTCTGCAGCCCCAAACTCCAGCTTACCTCTGCACCCCCATTCAGAGTTCATCTCTGCACCCCCAATCCCCAGCTCACATCTGCACCCCCCATTCAGAGTTTACCTCTGCACCCCCAATACCCCAGCTAACATCTGCATCCCCCATTCAGAGTTTACCTCTGCACCGCCAAAGCCCAGTTCACCTCTGCACCCCCCCCCCCCCCCCCATTCAGAGTTCACCTCTGCACCAACACACCCCAGCTTCCCCTTGCAACCCCATTCAGAGTTCACCTCTGCACCCCCAAGTCTCAGCTCACTTATGCACCCACAAACCCCATTCACCTCCGCACCCCCCATTCAGAGTTCACCTCCACACCCCAGCTCACTTCTGCACCCTCAAACCCCTGCTCACCTCTGCACTCCCCCCCATTTAGTTTTTCACCTCTGCACCCTCAAACCCCAGCTTACCTCTTCACCCCCCCATTCAGAGTTCATCTCTGCACCCACAAACCCCAGCTTACCACTGCACCCCCCATTTAGAGTTCATCTCTGCACCCACAAACCCCAGCTCCCATCTGCACCTCCCATTCAGAGTTCACCTCTGCACCCCTAAATCCCAGCTTACCTCTGCACCTCCCATTCAGAGTTCACCGCTGCACCCCAAAACCCCAGCTTACCTCTGCACCTCTCATTCAGAGTTCACTGCTGCACCCCAAAACCCCAGCTTACCTCTGCACCTCCCATTCAGAGTTCACCGCTGCACCCCAAAACCCCAGCTTACCTCTACACCCCCCCATTCAGAGTTCACCGCCGCACCAACAAACCCCAGCTTACCTCTGCACCTCTCATTCAGCGTTCACGTCTGCACCCCCAAACCCCAGCAAAGTTCTCTTTATCACAGATAATCACTACAGCAATGCTCCCGGCTCCTCCACAGCACACCCCGCAGTCTCCGCCCCCCTCTCCTTCCTCCCAGCACCGCGGTCTTGTCCCCCTGCACACACTTCTCTCTGTACAGCGCACCGAGAGCTGCTCCGTCACAGAGACATAACCATGGAGTGTGTGCCACTCCTGTCCATTCCCTGCCACTCCCTTACCGCACGGTCCTTTTGTCCCACACAGTTCCCCTTTCGCACTTCTCCTCACCACTGCAGTCTCTTCCCGCCAACTAAGCTCACCCCGCCATGATACGTATGGTGCCTTCCAATCAGGTGCCAGCCTGCCATTGGCGCGCTTAATACAAGCTGTGTACCTAGCAGGGGGCGGGGCTCTAGTTAAGCTAAATAGCGGGAAAGAGATCAGCTTGTGGGATTTTCCTGGAGAAAGGACTTTGCAGGGGTCGGGCTTAGGCTCCATACTGTGCTGGCGGCTCCTGGGAGTAGAAGCGCTGTGACTGAGGGACATTATCCCCAGACTGAGGGAGGGAAGGAGCCATTCACCTATAGCCCCATGTGCCTCCAGACAATGCATTATCACTTCTCTGTCATAAAGGACAATATTTTAGCGGCAAACAGTAATAGAAAAGGGGAAATCAGATAGGAGGGACATCGACATGGACAGGACTACTAAGGTGACAAAAGTGTGAGAAAATTATGAAAGTGTGCATAGGTCGCAGGTAAACGTACGTGCACCGATGTGCGTTGGTATACTGCGCTTTGTTTTAACCGCTTGACCGGGAGGTTTTACCCCCTTCCTGACCATTTTTTATTTTATTTTGCTATTTAGCACTGTAATAGTTAAATTGGCAATTGCTTGGTAATGCAACACTGTACACAAATGAAATGTATATCTGTACACAAATAGAGCTTTCTTTTGGTTGTATTTACTCACTACTCACATTTTTATTTATATATATATATATAAATTTAAAAAAGTCAGAAAATTTTGAAAAAAACAATATCGATATTCACTCATTTCTGTTATAAAACAGGTAAAAATGTACTGTACTATGTGTCTTTGATAACAAAAAAAATCACAATGAGCAAATATTGATTGGCTTGCGCTACGTTATAGCGTCTACAAACCATGGTATATATTATACTGGAATATACGCAGCTTTTACATTCTGATGACCTATTTCATTTCCTGAGGTGCTAAAATGGCAGGGCCGTACAAACACCCCCCAAATGACCCCTTTTCGGAATGTAGACACCCCAAGGAATTTGCTGAGAGGTAATGTAAGATTTTATTTTTTGCCACAAGTTCTTGGAAAATACCAAAAAAACACCACAAATGCATGTCACTTTAACCACTTAAAGTGGAGTTCCACACGGTTTTGTGTTTATTAAAAGCCAGCAACTACAAAAAAAGTGTAGCTGCTGACTTTTAATAAAAACAAATACCTGTACCACGATTCAGCAGTATGGTCACCTGAACCCTCGCTTCTCTCTCACACTTCTCTCCCTCGGTTCTCTCCGGCGCCGGTATCACTAGTGTGGGCATTCAGCTGTGACAGCTTATGGCTTCTCAATGGCCGGGCAATTTTCTGGGACCTGTGACGTGTCCCAAAAGATTGCAGGGAGGGAGAGGAGAACTACTGCCTAGTCAGCCCTAATGGAAGTGGGAGCTGGCTACCTGTCCAAACTAGGTACGCCCCCCCCCCCCCCAAAAAAAAAAAAATACTAAATGTGGCATGTCAGGGGGTTTGGAGTCCCTGAAGCAGATGATCCACTTTTGGGTGGAACTTCGCTTTAACCACTTATCGATGGCTGGCTGTTAAATGATGTCCTGGGCTTTGTGCGGGTATATCTGAATGTTACAGGCATCATTCAGATACTGTCTTTTTCAGCCAGCGAAGAATGATCATAGCAGCTGGTCAGCCGCTTGATCATACTTATGGGCAGCAAAAGGGGAGATCCCCCCTCCTGCTGCCTTTCGGTCCTTCTACCGACTCACCGCTGCGACCTGTGAGTCGGCCCTGGATGTTTACCATAGAGATTTCTGGCAGACCAATTGGTCCGTCTCCCGATGAGACGGGAGGCCCCGGAAGAGCAGTGGGAGCAATTCCGACCGTGTGTAGGTCCCATCAGACATTTGTTATCGGAATCTCCGACAAGAAATATTTGAGAGCTGGTTCTCAAATTTTCCGACAGCAAAAGTTCTTGTCGGAAATTTCGATCGTCTGTATTCAATTCCGACGCACAAAAATCCTACGCGTGCTCGGAATTATTGAACTCTATTTTTCTTGGCTCTTCATAGTGTTGTACGCCACCGCGTTCTTGACGTTCAGAATTTCCGACAACATTTCTGTGACCTTGTGTATGCAAGACAAGTTTAAGACAAAATTCAGTCGGAAAAAAATCCACGATTTCGTTGACGGAAATCGTGCGTACGCGGCATAAGAATTTCTGTTTGAAATCGTACCCATCTATGGCTAGCTTAACACATCACACTTCCTAGCTTGCATTATCACTTTCCCAGTACAGTAATTCTGATGATATCATTGCTGGAGATTGGAGTGTTGTTGCCCCCTAGTGTCACATGCAGTAATTGCTGTTCCAGTTTCTTAGTTGACAGATCCTTTCCTGTTGTCAGTAATGCTATATCTAAGTTATCTTCTGTCAGTGTCAAACAGAGAGGGCCACACACAGATCAGACCCCCCCAAATATTGATCCATGTGTACCCACCTTAAAATCTCCTAACATTACGGGCCTGTTCACACCTGTGCATTTTAATCGCACTACATCTACTCAGTGCTTCAAAAATGCATAAAAATAGTTCCCTTTAAATTATATGAAACTGTTCACATTTGTACAATGTGTTACAAAGTTGTGTGCTGCGCTTTTGAAATTTTCTACTTGCCGCATCTTATGTGTGTTTTGTTATGAATACACTTTACATTATAGTCAAAAGTAGCGTACAGAAAAATGCACTAAAAGCGCAATATGCATTTTTAATAGTGCTTTTATTTATTCACCTGTCCATTTTTCCCAGGTGCCTGAGGGTACAAAAGCATGCAAAAACGCATATAAAATTTACATTGCATTGATTTTTAGCGCAATGCATGAAAGCATGATAAAAACACGATACCTGTTTCAAATGTAGCACCCTGGGGTTTGGTCAGGGAGCACCTCATAAATTGACTTGCTAGGATTAGTTATCTTGGTCGATTGATAGAAATCTATAGATTTCTGCTTAAGTTTGGCCTTGTTACACTTTAATCTTCTACCACTAGGTGGCCGGGTACTTGGTGCCACTAAATATGAGAACGGCAACCCATGGTCAGGTTATGAGTATATGGGGTATTTCAGCCAATGGGCAAGGGCTTTCTTGAATCCCTTGGCCTGCTGGGAGAACCTATATATTTGAGTGAGGTCAGGTGATCTATGTTCTGTGCCACCTGGATGGCTGTCTGGGTGGACGTGTGTCGTACGCCCCAGGCTGCTAGGTCAGAGATTGGGCCTATTCCGGGGGCATCAGGCTGCTAGGCTGTGTGAGGGCCTATCCAGAAGTAAAGAGAGCAGAGCAGGGTTGGAATTGTGCCTCTCAGTCCAACCAGAAGTGATGGTTATGTCGACTGGAGAACCTATCAATGGTTGGAGTTAGAAGGGAAGCTGTTACCACAACGGGACAAACCACCTTTACCAGGGACCACAGTGAGTAACTGAAGAAAGTACCGGAATCACATGGGAATGTAGGCTATACTAATGTCAATAACCAATAAATAATAACTACTAATAATAATAATAATAACAGACCAAGACCATTTTAGATGGAATACATTTTTTGGCCGCGGCACCTTTATTGGTATAATATAATACAACATTTTAAATCTATTTAAGAAAAGGAAAAAATGTATCTTTATTTATTTAACAACATATCAATTTTTTAAAAAAAAACTTTAAATATAATTTCAAAATTTTCCAAAATATCCCACTCAGCCATAGGACTCAAGTGAGTGCCATAAATAAAATAATCAGAAAGTCCCCACCAGCCGTTTTGTTAAAAACAAAAAAGGCCTACCCCACCACCGCGGCCTTCTCAATCATGGTCTGTATTCCTGTATTAAATATATCCAGACCTATACTAGACAAGTGAACGCCGTCACGTCTAGTGCCTAAAAGAAAAACTATCTAGACTTGGCATGAACTTTTCCATTGACCAATTTACCCTCCTTCTTATTTTATCAAGACTTTTAACTTTAACGGGGGATAACCAGACTTGTAGTCCGAGTCTACACCGGAATGCGACACCCTACCTACCCAGGCCTGAGGTGTGCCATAAGCCTCGCTGGACAGTACGCCTATAAGTGGGCATACCCTGAAGTAATTATGAAGAAATGAATGAAGAAAATGATAACATGAAAAAAGGGGGAACGGGTGGGTGGGTACCCAGAAACCCCACCGACGTCAGAGATTAGAGGGGAGGAGGGATAAATAGCCCTCCGACTCCTCCTACAAATTCAGGCAGGCCTACGGCCCCGCCTTCCACTTGTAGTCCGAGTCTACACCGGAATGCGACACCCTACCTACCCAGGCCTGAGGTGTGCCATAAGCCTCGCTGGACAGTACGCCTATAAGTGGGCAAAAAGACCCAGAAGTAGGTGTGATGAAAGAGTGGAAGGGCACAAATTATCTGTCTGGTAGAGAAAGCACGCCCTGACAATCTGGAAGAACGGCTCCGATAAACATCCGTTACGACAGCAGAAAACCAGCGTCCCAAGAACCGATGATTGGAAGGAAACCCCGACACCAAATGACTGTCCCGCGCCTGACAGACTAAGCCTCCCTCCAGAAGCACAGACATGAGAACCACTGCTGGTGGCGAGAGGATACGTGGGGGAATGGAACAAGGGCCGCCCTGAAAAAAGCAAACACCATCCAATAGGACATGAGACCAGTAACCCTGTCAAATACCCACAACCCCTGGCCTAACTATCCATACCTGTTAAGGGGACGTGAGAGGGAGAGATGCCCAAAAATGGACAAACCCGAAAGATGAGTTGCTGACGTTAATGGACGAGGCCAACACGCAGTAACGATATGCAACGATATAGAGACAGAACCAGACATGGCATGACACGACCCACCCGAGTGACTGGGCCTGGACTGACGGACTCGCCCTGACGATCCGGCAATCTATGAACAAGAGAACAGCCCCAAAGATAACGGCCCAGACCCCTACCACGAGCAGAGAAGAAGCAACGACTCCATGGATGAGAACCCTAATAAAATTGCCCTAGCAGGAACGGCCAGAACACGCCCAATGCTGGTATGTGAAGCAGCTGGGATGGAATTGGACACAAACTGAAAACGTACCGCCTACCCTGCAGTGGCCGGAAAAAGGAAACCCCTTGTTGACTTACCGCTCTGATGAGACAAGTACGGACCAACCCCTGAGTAACGACGTACTACCATGCTCTGCACCCCCACGTGGAGCCGCTGGGATGCACCCGACTGTGTCGCTCCCGAAACGTGCCGCACGCCCAACCCTAGGAGAACCGAAAGAAAAGACAACAGACAACAAAACAAGAGACACCCCCCCCTGTAGCTGCCTGGGCCAAAGATGTGAGCAGAAATGACCAGACCTCAGCGCGTGAATGAACCTGGCGACAGATCCCACCCAAGTGTATGTGATAAGTGTAAGCTGTAAGCGAGCCCGAGTAACCTGCCGCGCAGACAGGTAATTAAAAACGAAACACTCAAGGCGATGTACCCACAGACCGTGGTGGGTAGATGTATAGGCGTGAGAATGAACGTGCACGTATGACGTATGTTATACAGGCGAGAAGATTGTGGTCAACAATCATTTAAAAAACGAAACCTCAGCCCGTATGGATCTGTAGACGTGACAGATCCTGAGATGCGCACCCTGGCTAACTATACCCGAAAGCACGGTATGACGAGACAAAGAAAACAAATAAAGCCACAAGGCTGTATGTGCACTGTGACTGCATAGCACCGACAAGCTATGTAACCAACCCACACTGGAGTAGGACCCCCAACAGAAACACAACCCCCTCTGTGCCTACCCAACTACGAAGACATGGCAGTGAGGGAGGGACCCCCGCATGACCATGAACCCTACGACCCCCCCCCCGTGAATAACGTGAGTGAGCGTAAGTGACCTGCTGCACAGCAGAACACTGAGGACCCGTGGACCCACAGACCGTGGTGGGTAGTCCTGCCCGAGAAATGAAACGCAATGCATAGTAAGACGTGACATGACAGGCGAGAAGATTGAGGTGAACAATCATCTGGAAAACGAAAACCTCAGCCCGAATGGATCTGTAGATGTGACAGACCCCGTGATGCGAGCCCTAGCCAACCGGACCAGGAAAGCAAGCTATGAAAAATAATGAGACATGGAAACGAACAAAGCTAGAAAGGCCACTGGTGCAAGCTGAACCTGCGTGGCGACAGAAACACGCCATGACAGAAACACGCCATGACAGAAACACGCCATGACAGAAACACGACAAAGACTGCGCTGCTGTGACCGAATACTGATGACAGAGCGGTGATAGTGAAAATGCTCTGTGACAGAAGCATGATGCTGACCGCACCGCCATGACATGACCGGAAACATACCGTGACTGCAACTGCTAGGACAGAACATGCTAAGACAGAAAACATGACACTGGCATTACAGCTACCAAAGAAACGCTACGACAGAAACATACTGCTGACAGAAACGCTACGACAGAAACATACTGCTGACAGAAACGCTACGACAGAAACATACTGCTGACAGAAACGCTACGACAGAAACATACTGCTGACAGAAACGCTACGACAGAAACATACTGCTGACAGAAACGCTACGACAGAAACATACTGCTGACAGAAACGCTACGACAGAAACATACCGCTGAGACAGAAACATACTGACAGAACCGCTGAGACAGAAACATACTGACAGAACCGCTGAGACAGAAACATACTGACAGAACCGCTGAGACAGAAACATAATGACAGAACCGCTGAGACAAAACACACTGACAGAACCGCTGAGACAAAACACACTGACAGAACCGCTGAGTCAAAACATACTGACAGAACCGCTGAGACAAAACATACTGACAGAACCGCTGAGACAAAACATACTGACAGAACCGCTGAGACAAAACATACTGACAGAACCGCTGAGACAAAACATACTGACAAAACCTAACCGATATGACAGAAAACATACTACTGACGGAACAGATATGACAGAAAACATACTACTGACGGAACCACTATGACAGAAAACATACAACTGACAGAACCGCTATGACAGCGTGACCCGCGAGTGGTACGCCCCCCCCTCATGCTGCTAGTGTGACCCTGAGTGGTTGCGTGACCCCTGGAGAAGTGGGTGGACAGCCTTCCCCCATACTGCCAGTATGACCCCTGGAGATGCGGGGGACAGCCTGCCCCCCCCCATGCTGCTAGTGTGACCCCAGGAGGAGTAAATGATGCCCCCCCCATGCCGCCAGCTTGAGCCCGGGATGAGAGGGTAGATCCCCCCCCTCCCCCATGTTAAGGCATCCAGCTCGGGCCCCCCCAGCCAGCATCATGTGAACCAGAGGCTAACCAGGAGAGAGCCCTAGCAGTCACAAAGAAGATGGTGTGGGTGTGTGGCTGCAGAACCTCAAACCCCCCCCCCCCATCCCTGAGTACTGGGGGACGCAGCCGGGCGGACGGATGCCCCCCCCCCTCTCACAGTGTATGCGGGAGGGTGGACGGAGGGGTGCCCCACATGGTATGATCCCGGAAGGAGAAGCGAGCACCGGGCGGCCACCTAAAAGGCAGACGGAGCCCTGGCAGCATGGGTGGATGTGCGCCCCCCCCCCTCCCGAAGCGGGCGGCCCCTACGAAGCTGTGCCTGGCCGAACAGTGCCCCCCCCCCCCATGGTGCCCGCGTGAGCGGGACAAGTAGAAGGAGCCACGGAGGAGTGGAAGGTGGGAACCTCTCCCTGCTGCCCAGCGTGAGCTAGATACCGGAGGCATGCTGGCGTCCCCTGAGCGGCGATCAGCGGGGAAAGAAGGAGGACGGCGCGCAGACTAACCTGCCCAGAAGGATCCTCCCCACCATGGTCCGGGCATGCCCCCCGTGTGACAATACCACCCCTCTGGCAGCCATATCCCTCGAGGGATAACCCCTGCCACGATACTCCCGCCGCTCTGCAAAGAACCCGGAAGTGACGTGCACCAGGAGAGGCGGGCGGCCTCCTCGCTAGAAGGAGCACCGTAGGTGGATGTGCAGCCCCCCCTCCCCCGGCGCGAGCCAACTGGACGGAGTAATGGCAAGGTGGGTGGGCAGCTAGATGGACGGCCCCCCTCCCCCCGGTAGGAACAAGCACCGGATCCCTGACGTGCCCTGGGAAATCGGCAGGCGGCCTCCTCCAGTTAAATGGAGCCCCTCGCAGCGTGGGTGGGTGGGTGAATGTGCGGCTCCCCCAGCCCGAGCACTGGGAGAAGCGGGCGGCCTCCTCAATAGCAGATGGAGCCCAGGCAGCGTGGGTAGGTGTGGATGGACGGGTGCCCCCCTCCTCCAGCGTGACCATAGTGAGACACATGCAGCCGACCTGCACGAAACCGGAAGTGACGCGGCTACCCAGAAACCCCACCGACGTCAGAGATTAGAGGGGAGGAGGGATAAATAGCCCTCCGACTCCTCCTACAAATTCAGGCAGGCCTACGGCCCCGCCTTCCACTAACCTTGGGATTATTTCCAAAAAGACTACCTTAACACCGGGAAAAAACATGTGTAACATTTGTAAATCTTTTTTAATCAAAAACATTAAATCCAACATGGGCTGTTTACCCACATCATTTCCACCACAATGAATTATTATTATGTCAGGTGGCGGCCAAATTGCAGCCAGCTTAGATATATGAAAAGAAAGATTGTTCCACTGTAACCCACGGACACCTTTCCACAAAATGATAAAACCTTCAGGAGAAAAAGATAAATTAGATGTGTAGCAACGTTGGCAAGCTCTTCTATGAGCCCAATGCACAAAAGAGTGTCCGATAATCCAGATAGCTTTCTTGCCACCTAGAAGAGTAAATAGACAAATTAGGGCGGACATACAAATTAAATCTACTGGACTCCCATCTTCCTAAACTTTTAATCACTGAGACACCTAAACCCATTCTAGCAGCTTCTGTAGCTGCTCCAATTCTAAATGAATGAGACGAAAATTTTAAATGGCATAAGCCTATGTATGATATACAACGATTTAATATTACTGTAAACTGGAATCTTGTTAGTGGTGAATGATCCAGGTGAACCAAGAAATTCCCTACACAAGAAGGTCTAACACTCAAGTATTTATTTGATATCACTACCGGGCACAGGTAATTGTCACCCCATGCATTTAGAGTAAGCCACTGACCTTTGCCTGCAACGTCAGTTTTCGATTTTTTTAATAAAAATTCTAATAAATTCAGTATTAACTAAAACTTCCTCAAACATTAATCCTAAAATACCTTTTTTGTTATTAGGCACTAGCTCAGATATTCGCAGAGCCGCGAAAAACATTAAGACAAATGCTGTGTGAAACAAAAATGCTTCATACTCCGACTGACATACGAAAGGAGTGGCTAAGCAGATTTTTCTCAGAATATCAATTGTAATCGGTCTCCGGGAATCTGGCCTATTTGTTTTCAACTTGTACCCTTTCAACGCCTGGCGTACCGAAAAGAAATTAGTACAAACTGGTAATTTGTTCAATTTTAGGAAAAACAAAATTCCTGCTAAACTTTTATTTATGTATGTAAACGACAATTTCTTCTCCATAAGAGAACTAGGGAATGCTAATACAGTGTCCTCTGTAGGTAATAGCCCTGAACCACCTAGTCCCACATTAAATAACAGCCATTTCCTCCATGCGATCGAATAATCGATCCATGTTCTGGGAGCCAGCAAATTTTTTATCGATTCTAGAACAAGAGTTAAATCAATTCCCAAAGGTGGCTTGGACATTTGTAGCCCCTCAAATCTGCTTCCCGGAAAGAGTAGCCTGAATTTCGTCATCTGCAGACGAAATAATGAATCAGCTAAAATATTTTCTTTACCCGGGACATGTCTTGCCTTTACCCAAATATTCAGCTTAAAGCATAGGAACACAAAATATCTTAATAATTTAATAACGCTCTCAGATTTTGAAGACAAACAGTTTATTGCAAACATGTGGTTATTAACCACTTTACACCCTTTGCCTGTACATTTAGGGAGTTTAAAACCAATTGAGAATCCTTCAATATTTCCACTCTCTCCTTGTCTGGGTACATAAGCAGCCAATGATGCATTCTTTCCAATCTCACCGGCATGTGTGTTTTTTGAGGCATCTTTCTGCTAGTAGTTCCTTTTGAAACACTTTACTACTGGGTGTGTCCCAAAGCAAAATGAACACTCGTGTTTATACCGACAGGATGTCGACCACTTACACTGAGATTCGTTGAATGCATAGCATGTCCCTTTTTTATACAAAGAAGAGAGAGGACTCTGATTGGTCGATATTTGTTTGGTAAAAGCCGGTTTCTGCGGAAGTATTAAATTTAACCAAAGCCCAACGTCCTTCATACCCCACTTGAGATTTTTATAGACTGCCATTTTTTGGCGGAATGACTCGTCATAATTGAACCATCCAAATCCGTCAAAATTTTTATACGCCTCTAAAACATGTTCTAAATGCTGGAACGGCCCACTACATTTATCCGGGGATTTCTCCCCCGTCACTGCTGCAAAAATGCAAAATGCTTGAAGCCAATTATGGAATGACCTAGGCGCAGAACGACGCCTGTCTTCTTCATCACTTTTCTTATTATTCTTGGTTAAAAATTCTTTTGCATTTGGAAGCAGTGATAATAAATCTACAAATTCCCCTTTCCAAATGTTTTCTTTTAAACTCGCTGACAAGTGGAAACCTAAAGGGGAAACTTCACAGGGCAATACCTCTTTAAAGCAACACTCAGGCACATTAGACTGCAACCTAACCTCATTATCATCAGCAGGTGATGTAATGCTATTCGACCATACATTTGCATGTGACACTAGTTACATTGTCATTCACCTGAGGTACTTTCAAAGACTCGGTTAACTTTGAGATAGACAGCAGCAATTCTGACATTAAATTACCCTCTGATGACTCACCAGCCTGTAATGTGGATACGCACTGCGCTGTCTGGTCCCTTCCTGCTGGAATGTCTGTACCTCTCTCAGCCATCCCCAACCCCAGCTTATCAAGCCTGGAATTATGCGATGCTGGTACTCCCGGTTGCCTCGAACTCCGCGCCTGTGAAGAAATGACAGAGCTTCCTCCCCTCTGTGGGGATTGTTTACTTTTTCCTCCCTTACGTCCCGGAGAGGGTGAGGCCGTCTTACGCTTCTTTGACGCCTTCCGGGCGCCTTGTCCATTAGTTCTGACATTAACTTCCTCCTCTTCCTGTGGGCGGGATTCCTGTGACTCGACAGCAGCCGCCGAGGTAGACGAACGCTCTGGTGGACGATTCCGTGGAGACCTACGGGAAAGAAAAGAGGGTACAGGGGTGGGGGGTGGCTCGCATTGAGACAGCACTTCTCCTTCTTCTAGGCCAGCCGCGGATGCGTCATGGACTTCGAACGAATCCTCCGTTGTCGAGGCGTCCATCTCGGCAAGACATCTCTCCAGCCACTCCTCCCCTCCCTCCAGCGCTGCTTTTTCCAGGACCCCCCGCACCAACGACTTCATCACTCCTGAGGTAGGCAGTTTCTTCTTCCACAGCGATGGAGCGCTTTCAACCTATAAGGTCAGGGTGTGACCCGACCTATACCTGCAGGGCTTTATATACCCCTCTACTGCACGTATATGACTTATTCATACATGTGATATTCCCGCCTGAATCCTGCATGTGTTTCCTGCCTGGAAACATGTGTATTGCACGCCTAAAATCAAGTTTTTCCCGCTTTAAAACATGTGTCACCAGTTTCCCTATTAAAAGCTTAACAAAGCTAAACTATCTAAACACATATATATGCCTATATAACAACTGGCATACTATACCCACATTTTTTTTTATATATATATATATATATATATATATATATTACCTACATCCCTCTTTAATTTAGATTAAATTTAAAATTAATTTTAATTATAGTGATAGCCACAATCCCATGCTGTGGGCACTAAATAATGCCCCCTTTTCTCATTCTCACCGCAAGGGCATGGTGGAGATTTGGGAAACTTCAGGCGGTAATCAAGTTAGGGACCCAACATTTGAAGGAGTCACTTGCAGAGCAGCCTTGTGAATTGAGCCAGGGACCTCGCCGGTTAGCAGGAGTGAAACTTGAGAAGTATCTGGAGTGCCATGCTAGGGATCCAGCAGAGAAGTGGGGGTAACCCTTGAGGGAGATATCACCTAGTGAGAGACTGGGAGCTCAGTGTTGAAGAACTACAATAGGCAGTTTTAGTGGAGCTGAATGTTTGAGTTAGGAACTGTTAAAGGACTGTTACCATTGGAGACAGCATTCCTGCATGTGCAGAAATGGCGCCTTGCTGGGACCTTTTCCTGCAAGGCTGTTCTCTTATCGAAGTCTCAGAGTCTGTCAATTGAATTTGCACCTAAAGGGTGTCCTGGCCCTAACCCTCTTCCCACCCAAAAATACAAAAAGGACTGTTAAGAGAAATAAAACCTCTTTTACATCCGAGAAGTGTCTGGAGCCCAATAAATGTGTCCATCTTGCACCCACCATGCCTCACAACCCATCACAGACAGAAGGATGTGAGCTATCTTTGGCCTGGAAAGTTCTTATTAGACTGGACAAGGCCAGAGACCTTGCTACACAGTAAAAAACGTATATCACGTTTCATGTAAAACATTTGCTGTCTGAGTGTCTCTGCATTTACACAAATGTCACAAATGATCCCCATTATGCTTGTAATGTGTGTAAAATGTCATTTTCTATTTTTTTTTTTTTTTAGTTTAAAAAAATATTAATTGAAAGGCAGTACATTACAGGAAATAACCCCCATTCCAGTCTGGGGTAAACTACCATGTCCAGAATATCAAAAGTAGAGAAGCATTCAAGGCAATTAACCTCCCTGGCGTTATGATTCTGTCTGGAATTTTGTACCAAAAGCGTTGCAATTGTTTTGCAAGGAAATGTGGTGTTATGTATTATAGGCCTGCAATTCTTAGTAAGTACTTACTTAAATCTATCTAAACAAGAGTCTAATAGGCATCCCGGGTATGATTTTTTTTTTTATTAAAAATTATAATATAATAAATAATTATAAAAAATTATAACAAATAATAATATAATTATAGTAAAAATTATTCAATAATGTAATCAAATCAAAATCACTGAAATTTGCTCAGTTGCAGAATTTTTGCTGTCATAATTTTTTTTTTTTATGACGAATTTCCCCACAGATCGCTATCGCTAAATTCTGCAAGTGATTATAATTTATTATCGCTGTTTTTTAGCTGCTCTAAAACAATTTTTGCCATAAAGGGACACTTTTGGTTGCTATGGGCAATCTACAGTTTGCAGGGAGAAAGAAAAGTTTTTATTATATAAAATGACATGCAGGGCACTGGGCAGACCACTAGGGACATGGGGGGTGTGTATTTTTTACATACAGTACTGTAATCTATAAGATTACATTGTACTGTATGTAAAGTGTTTGTTTACATTTTTGAATTTGGCGCCGTTCTCCGTCCCCGTGCGTCGTAACGTCGCAGGGAACGGAGCTCGGTGGCACACGGGGACGCTGTGTGAATCAAGCGAGCACCCGCTCGCTCACACAGCGGGGATGCAACGCTGGATCCAGGGAGAAGGTAAGTAAACAGTCTCTGGATTCTGCGAGGCGAGCCCGTGTCTGACACGGGATCAACAATAGTAGCAGCAAATTTTTACCCCGTGTCAGACACGGGAAAAACGCCAAGGAGGTTAAAACACAAGAAAAATATATATAAGAAAGCCGTACAGCGAAAACTGGCCACTCCCTGTATAGACCACGAGAACGCTTACTTATAACTTACTCATTAATAGAAAGAAAAAAAAAGAAATTGTCCATTGACAGTGAGGGAGGTTTCGGTGGAGAAGAAAATATTGAACGTCAGACCCGGTAACCCAACTGGGTACATACCTGCCTGAGGCCGAATAAGTAAGCCCTAATATCCAACTTCCCCCTTTTAAAGGGTTCACCCACGGGTCCCCGAATACCAGTAATCTCTGGGACCAGGAAGGTGATCCAAATTGGAAAGGTAAACATAGTCGATCTACCTTTACAGGAATCAAAAAAAAAAAAATGAATAAGAACATACTATCACTGAAACATAGCTCCCGGATGGGAGTGATGTTAAA
The DNA here is from genome assembly GCA_029574335.1 of Rana kukunoris. Classification (NCBI taxonomy): domain Eukaryota; kingdom Metazoa; phylum Chordata; class Amphibia; order Anura; family Ranidae; genus Rana; species Rana kukunoris. The sequence continues at coordinate 209,608,504 of CM056059.1, read as the reverse complement.
AAAAATAAAAAAATCGGTGCACAGACAGTAGTGAACTAGGTGTATTCTAACTATAATGTCCATATAGTAAGCTACCAGAATGAGAGGGAGAGTGAAGTGCAGGAAAGAGAAAAGAAGGGAAAAGAACTAGACAAAGAATGAAAAATATAGAGTCAGCTCACCACTTATCCAGTGACGGTCCTGCTTGTATCCTTAAAGAGGATGTAAACCCACTCTCATCAATTCTAAACTACTGCCATGGTGCTGTTCTATAAGGATGTACATGCCTCCTGCATGTATCCTTACCTGTCATAGTCCCCCATTTTGCTGTTTAAACCCCCCAAAAAGTCCAGAATCGTGGGCAGGTCTGTTGTTTGGCCCTCGGTGGGCGGAGTCATGATGTCAGCAGACTCCCGCCCACCTCTACACTCCCCTTGGCCAGAGCGTGCACAAGACAGGAGAGCGCGTTCTGGGCAATAGCAGAGCGTGCTCACGGCCCCCTGTCAGCTCACATTGATGTCCTGTGACAATCGGGGATGATCGCTGCGACAGGACAGCTGTGAGCACCGACCCCTGCATGGCTTTTCATCACCTGCTTCTCCTCCTCCCTCCCGCGGCTTTCACCTAAGTCATGCAGGGGGATCGGTGATCACAGCTGTCCCATCGCACCGATCATCCCCGAGTGTCTTCTGTTCTCCTCCACCCCCATGTCATCCCCCTCCCCTGATGTTGTCCCTCTCCATGTGTCCACACACCCACCCCAACTCATCCTGCTCCGTGCGTCAAACTCAAACCGCCCCCCCCCCCCACGCCGTGTCTTCAACCGACGCCCCCCCCCCCGTCCTGATCTGTGTGTCTCCCTCGTCCCACGCAGCCATCGCAGGCCTCTCTCTCCTCTCCTGCAGGCTGCGAGGGGGGGGGGGGTCTGTCAGGATGGAGAGCGGAAACAGGACACAGAGCGTTTGTTACCGAGCGCTGTGCGTCCTGTGATAACTGAGCAGAGTAACCTGTGTGCTCAGTTTATGAATGGAGGGAGACGCTGTCTTCTATCGATTCATCTTCTGTGCAGAGAGAAGGACTGGGGAATGAATGTCCTCTGTCCCTTTCTCTGTCTCAAATGGGAGATGTCAGGGGTCTCTGATTAGACCCCTGACATGTCACCGAAGCCCCCAACAGGGCTGATAGTAAAAAAAAAAAAAAATTGTAAAAAAAAAAAATTAAAAATAAATAAATAATAAAATGAAATTGAAAAAAAAAAAACAACTGACACAACAACCGACCCCCCCCCATACTGACACCAACCACTACCCCACTGACACCGACCACTACCCCACTGACACCGACCACTACCCCACTGAAACCGACCACTACCCCAAGACCACTGACACCGACCACTACCCCACTGACACCGACCACTACCCCACTGACACCGAACACTACCCCACTGACACCGAACACTACCCCACTGACACCGAACACTACCCCACTGACACCGGTGTCAGTGGGGTAGTGGTCGGTGTCAGTGGGGTAGTGGTCAGTGTCAGAGGGGTAGTGTCAGTGGGGTAGTGGTCAGTGTCAGAGGGGTAGTGTCAGTGGGATAGTGGTCAGTGTCAGAGGGGTAGTGTCAGTGGGGTAGTGGTCAGTGTCAGAGGGGTAGTGTCAGTGGGGTAGTGGTCGTTGTCAGTGGGGTAGTGTCAGTGGGGTAGTGGTCGGTGTCAGTGGGGTAGTGTCAGAGGGGTAGTGTCAGTGGGGTAGTGGTCGGTGTCAGAGGGGTAGTGGTCGGTGTCAGTGGGGTAGTGGTCGGTGTCATTGGTGTAGGGGTCGGTGTCAGTGGGGTAGTGGACGGTGTCAGTGGGGTAGTGGACGGTGTCAGTGGGGTAGTGGACGGTGTCAGTGGGGTAGTGGTCAGTGTCAGTGGGGTAGTGGTCGGTGTCAGTGGGGTAGTGGTTGGTGTCAGTGGGGTAGTGGACGGTGTCAGTGGGGTAGTGGTCGGTGTCAGTGGGGTAGTGGACGGTGTCAGTGGGGTAGTGGTCGGTGTCAGTGGGGTAGTGGTCGGTTTTAGTGGGGTAGTGGTCGGTGTCAGTGGGATAGTGGTTGACCACTACCCCACTGACACTGACCACTACCCCCCACAGGACTGATAAAAAAAATCAAAAAATGTAAAAAAAATAAAAAAAAATAAAAGATAATAAAATTAAATTGAAAAAAAAAAAACTGACACAACAACCACCCCCCCCCCATACTGACACGGTCAAGAGCCCCAAGACCACTGACACCGACCACTACCCCACTGACACCGTCCACTACCACACTGACACCGACCACTACCCCACTGACACTGACCACTACCCCACTGACACTGAACCGATAACAAAAAAAAACAAAAATTGTAAAAAAATATATAAAAAAATAAGAGATAATAAAATTAAATCGAAAAAAAAAACTGACACAACAACCGCAACAATACTGACATGGTCCAGAGCCCCAAGACCACTGACACCGACCACTACCCCACTGACATCGTCCACTACCCCATCCCCCCACCCCCTTTCCCAAAGCACTGTGAAAAAATATATTTTAAAAATAAAACCCCACCCTCTCATGAATAGTACAAAAATATATTGTAAAAAAAAAATAAGTAAAAAAATGTAATTGTAAAAATGTATATAAATAAAAAAAATCCACTGCTCCCAAAAAAACTTTTGGAAAAAAAAAAATATAAAATTGTAAAATAATTTTTTTTATCTGACACTGTCCACTATCCTGGCACCTATCCTGGCACCATCCTGCACATACTACCTACCACTGTACACTCTGCATTCCTGTGATTCACACCACACTGCTGTTCAGATCACATGCGATGTCTGTGCGATGCAATTTCAGTCATACAAACTGTATGGCTGAAATTGCATCTCATTTTGACCAAACACGCACAGGACCCCTTTTTTGGTACACACCAGAATCGCATGGGTGTTCACACCTATGCGATCCGATTCATGTAATAACTGTCAGTTCGCCGTGTGATATGCAAGCTGAAATGGGGGTGTCATTACCATTGTATGACACTCCCCAGCAGTTTGCATATGGCAGTGTGAACTGCCGTGCGAGTCGGGGTGCAATTTGGGAACCCGCAGTGGATTCACAGGGTTCCCGAATCGCACCAGTGTGAACCTAGCCTTGGTGGGAGCAGTCAGGTGACATTTGTAGGCTGTATGCTTTGAGGCTCGGTTCACACTGGTGCGATTCGGGAACCCTGCGAATCCACTACGGGTTCCCAAATCGCACCCCGACTCGCGCGGCAGTTCACACTGCCATATGCAAACTGCTGGGGAGTGTCATACAATGGTAATGACACCCCCATTTCAGCTCGCATATCACACTGCGAACCGACAGTTTGGACATGAATCGGATCGCATAGGTGTGAACTAATGTGAACCAGCCCTAAGTTCATTCAGCCTGGGTGCAAATATAAACCATGAGAAATCCACCCCTCCCCCACATAACACATCCTGGTCACATAGGAATTTAGCATATGTGATCAGGTGACCTCAGAGACACACACTTCAATATAACAATAATAAGAAGTAGATCACTCAAGCTTGGACTAAATACATCTACCCTAATCACTTGTTTATGTATATTCTGATGGCTGTTCACTGGAGCATTTAATCATGACATTGAACTCTGGCTGGCCTCATGTTTTGAAACATTTAGTCAAAACACAGGACAGGCAGACAATTATGTTATAGCTAGAAGGCAGGGAAGAGGAGGGGGGGGTGATGTGCATTGTGCACTGTTTACAGAAACTGTGCATGGTCTGAAGGCTAGTGCACGAGATATGTAAATAACCTGTCACTCAAAGCATGGGGGCGGAACGGACTTTGCTTTTTACAGGGAAGTCCGTTTTATTCCACTGAACAATAAAAAGAGGATTGCTCAGCACTGGATTAACTTTGTGTGGCAAGACTGGGCACAGATGATAGGAAATCTTATTCTCTACATTGTGACATCAAAAGAAAAAAAAAAACATTTTGGGGTTTACGTCCACTTTAATACCAGCAATTAAGGATATTCCTACATAGTCGGCCCAGGGTTCCCACGTTGCTTCAAATGTTTTGGAGGAATTTGTCAAGGAGCTAACTAGCTTCTCCTGTGACATTATCCAAGAGATCTTCCTTTTTGCTGCCACTATTGAGACTTTTGGAAGTTTCCAGGCCCTGGCAATAACAATTTTTGCCCCTAACAACATAAAAGTAATTAATTGTCGGGTGAATTTAGTAAGCTTAGGGATGTATGCATTCAAAAGTGCTATTTGGGGTGATTGAGTCACTGGGGCTCCTGAAACCTTCCAAATAAGGCAAAATAGTTTGTTCCAGAAAGTCCTAATTTTCGGACACTCCCACCATTTTCTATTTCTTATGATTGTCATCTCCATCTGGTGGCCATGATTTTTAAGCAGCTACGATTTTAAGTTCTGGCCTCTCACTCTCTCGTATCATGTATGCACTGCACATATGTGAAAGGTCTCCATTGAAACCCATGTTATTTTTATTTTTTAACAGACATTTTATTAGACAAATCAGCATTACAGTACAATCAATGACAGCATGTTCATTAGAACATAACGCAAGAAAAGATAACATAACATCCAGGGGTTACACCCCTTCAGACTGCTGACAATTGCAAAAAGTTGCCTGAAACCGGTCATGTATAAGGAACAATTCATGCCCACAGCATCACTATTATACAAACAACCCATAATAGTAGTATAGTCATACGACTATGGGGGGGGGGGGCATATCAGTCAGTCTTACCCAAAGGGAGACTCTAGGTCAGAGTGGGTGTCTTGCCAGGTGGACCAAATTTTGTCGAACTTCCCGGGGCACTGGCTACTCTCATAAGTCAAACCCATGTTATTTTACTTGCCATGCGAATCCCTGCATTCAAAAGCAAATCCCAAATAGCATCAGTGTGGACAAGGGCTAAATGAAGGCAAACAGAAACATGAAACTGTGAAAACATTCCAGCATGCTTTCATTCACAGAACCATCTCCCTCTGGTGAAATGTTACAATTTATTTTTATTTCTAAGTTTAGGGCAGAACATTTCCACTGGGACGCATTATATACATTTAATTTACTGGCCAATGCAGAGTTCCCCTCATTGTTATTTTGTACATTGATAATATACTTAGGTGTCCTTTTATGAAGCAGTAAAATCTATTCACTGCTTTGTTTTCTGGCATTCACGGAGGGGATTTTTCTCCTCTGTGTCCCTGTTTATGAAGCAGAGAAGATCGCCTTACCCTTGGAGGAGTGAAGTGATCAACCAAAGCTTCTAACACTGGAGAACGGCCCCTAATACTGGAATCCAGGGCCGATCCCAGACGGGGTGCAGAGGGTGCACTGCACCCAGGTGCCATAGGGGAGGGGGGCGCCAAAGTGTCAGGAGCACCGTTGGTCGGCATTGTGCTTTCCCTTCAGAATCCAGCCGCAGCAGCTAGGGTGCCAGGGTAGGGAGGGTGGCAAAATCCGGATCCTCAGCTACTGGCAGGGAATTTAGATTTTTTAAATACCTTCAGGGCCGGCCGACGTCACCATTCATAAGGCCACATAGGCGTCTTACTGTGCCAGGCAAGGTGGGCAATAAAATGCGCCTGTGAAGACATCCCAGCGCTATGTGCAAAAACAGTTGGCTCTCTCCGCTCCCAATCTGTCAGCCTGCTTTTTCCAGGGACCACTCTGTCCCCAGCCTGCAGTGCCACCCTAGCAACATCAGTAATCGGAGAAGCAGGGGAGAGAGCCAGGACAAGGAGCAGCCCGGAAGTTCTGCATTAACGTGGAGTCGGCTGGGGCAGGAGGTGAGATGGAACCGGGAGCCCTGGCTGCATGTAACCCTGCCTGGGCTTGCTGCGATTTCCCCTCCCTCCTCCTCCTCCTGGATCGTGAGAGATCTGTTGTGGGCTAACAGGCAGCAGCGTCGCTCTGCTCGAGGTGAATCCACCACCGCCGCTGGCTCAACTAGTGAAAAACAACATGCTCGGCTGAATTAAAAAAAACTTTATCTGCTGTCTGCATTGCATTGTGTACACATGGGAACAGATTGGGGGGGGTACAGAAAGGAATTGATTTGTGTGGGGGTGGATACTGTGTGGAACAGTGATGGGGGGCTACTGTGTGGAACAGAGGTGGGGGGGGGTGTGTGGAACATAGGTGCAGGGGGGGGTACTGTGTGGAACATAGGTGCATGGGGGGATACTGTGTGGAACATAGGTGGCGGGGGGGGGGGATACAGTGTGGAACAGAGGTGGGGGGTACCGTGTGGAACAGAGGTGAGGGGGGATACTGTGTGGAACAGAGGTGGCGGGGGGATACTGTGTGGATCAGAGGTGGGGGGATACTGTGATGAACAGAGGTGAGGGGAGGCTACTGTGTGGAACAGAGGTGGGGGGATACTGTGTGGAACAGAGGTGAGGGGGGGGCTACTGTGTGGAACAGAGGTGAGGGGGGGAAACTGTGTGGAACAGAGGTGGGGGGATACTGTGTGGAACAGAGGTGAGGGGGGGCTACTGTGTGGAACAGAGGTGAGGGGGGGGGGGATACTGTGTGGAACATAGGTGTCGGGGGGGATACTGTGTGGAACAGAGGTGGGGGATACTGTGTGGAACAGAGGTGAGGGGGGGATACTGTGTGGAACAGAGGTGGCGGGGGGGATATTGTGTGGAACAGAGGTGGCGGGGGGGATACTGTGTGGAACAGAGGTGAGGGGGTGTACTGTGTGGAACAGAGGTGAGGGGGGGGGGAGATACTGTGTGGAACAGAGGTGAGGGGGGGGATACTGTGTGGAACAGAGGTGAGGGGGGATACTGTGTGGAACAGAGGTGAGGGGGGGATACTGTGTGGAACAGAGGTGAGGGGGAGCAGGAATTCAAGGTGGTACAATGATGAAAAGGTGTGCAGGGGACTACAGTGATGAAGCAATTGTGGTGATCTGAGGTGTGGAGGTTCAAGTTAGCCTGTCTATATACTACCCTAGCCTGTCTATATACTACCCTCTCTCTCAGGCCCACCTGTCTCTCAGCCTCACCTCTCTCTCTCTCTCTCTCAGCCTCACCTCTCTCTCTCACACAGCCTCACCTCTCTCTCTCTCTCTCTCTGTCTCACTCCCCTCTCCCTCTCTGTCTCACCCCCTCTCTCTCTCAGCCTCATCTCTCTCTCAGCCTCACCTCTCTCTCTCAGCCTCACCTCTCACTCAGCCTCACCTCTCTCTCTCTGCCTCACCTCTCTCACTCTTTCTTTCTCTCTCTGCCTCACCTCTCTCTCTTTCTCTCTCTGCCTCACCCCTTTCTCTCACTGCCTCACCTCTCTCTCTCTCTCTCTATTTTTTAGCCTCACCCCTCTCTCTCTCTCTTAGCCTGACCTCTGTCACTCAACCCCCTTCTCTGTCCATCTCTTTCAGCCCCACCTCTCTCTCTGAGCCTGATCTCTCTTTCAGCCTCAATCAGGGTAATCGGGGTAGGGGTATCTGGGGGTGTGATCAGGGTGGGGGGTATATGGGGGTGTAGTCATTATAATCAGTGTGATGTGTACCATAGGAGCCGTGAGTCGGTCTTTGTTACAGTGGTTGTCCGGGCGAATTCAATTCAAGCTCGGTGACAGCAGGATATTGCTCTGTGTGATCCAGAGGCACTGGTAGGCTGAAATTGTTGAGCAATTATAAGGCTACAATTGGTGGGCACTTGTAGGCTGCATTTGGTGGGCACTGGTAGGCTGCATTTGGTGGGCACTAATAAGGCTGCATTTAGTGGGCACTGGTGAGGCTGTATTAATCTCCTGTACCATGTCTGCAGTCTCTGACCATCTCCTGTACCATGTCTGCAGTCTGACCATCTCCTGTACCATGTCTGCAGTCTTTGACCATCTCCTGTATCATGTCTGCAGTCTCTGACCATCTCCTGTATCATGTCTGCAGTCTCTGACCATCTCCTGTATCATGTCTGCAGTCTCTGACCATCTCCTGTATCATGTCTGCAGTCTCTGACTATATACTGTATTATGTCTGGGGCTCTTTCTAAACAGACTCTGTGAGTGAGTGAGTGAGTGAGTGAGTGAGTGAGTGAGTGAAAAACTTACATAGCGCAGCACATGCAAACTAAATCGCCTCTGGGCACTCTAACAGAGGCCCTCTCTATGTCCATTAGAGAGACCCCCCTCTAGGTCCAATTAGAGTACTCTGCTTCTCTTTCTGTATTTTGTTTATTATTAAGAGATCATTGGAGGATCCCAGTGTAACGATAACTCCTTAGGGGAGCATCTCTGTTTTTGAATCGTTGCCATAGAAACATTTGTAAAGGGGGAGGAGTTAGTAAGGTGGCCACGCCCTTGTAGGGGCGCCAGAAATATTTCTGTGCATGTGACCCTAGGATCAGCCCTGTTGGAATCTAGTTAAACTTTACGAGATTACAGTACCAGGAATTCACAGAAACACAGAGATGTCAGTTTATTGAGCAGTGATAAATTATCACCGCTCAATACACTGACAGACGGCATGGTTAATGTAATTAACGAGTCCCCCTTCATAATATATATATGTATACACACACACATTATGTATACATGTATATACACCCATTATATATATATACATATATACATCTACACATTATGGCCCGGATTCACAAAGCACTTACGCCGATGTATCTCGAGATACGCCGGGTAAGTACAAATGTGCGCCGTCGTATCTATGCGTTGAACCCACAAACTAAGTTACGTCGAAAAATAGGCTTCTTCCGACCGACGTAACTTTCCTACCCCGACGTATCGTGGGTGCATATTTTTTACGCTGGATGCATATGGAAGTTTCACGTCAGATATGCAAATGAGGGAGATACGCAGATTCACGAACGTAGATGCGTCCGGCGCATGTTTTAAGTGATTTGCGTTATTCCTCATATAGGAGGCGCGACCTATGCAAAGGTATGGAACAGGGAACAGCCATCATATTTTAAGTCGTTTACGTAGTACTACCTGAATAGGGCTGGGCGTAGGTTACGTTCACGTTGTAGGTAGTGATTCGACATATCTTCGGCAGTTATTTTGACGTGGTTGTACGCATGCGCACAGGATACGTCCAAGTTACGACGCATGCACCGTTCGTTTTAAGTACTTGGATGACGCTCAGCCCATCATTTGCATGGGGTCACGCTTCATTACCATGCATCACGCCCACTTCAACCTACTTTGACTTACGTCGGCTTACACCGACGAATATACGCTACGTCGGCGCAACTTTGGGCGCATTTTCTTTGTGAATTTCATACTTGCCTCTCAACGTTGCATCGGCGTAGCGTAAAGGAGATACGCTACGGCGGCATAAAGATGCGCCGATGTACGTGAATCCGGGCCTATATATATATGTATGTATATATATATGTATACACATAAATATTACAGGGGGACATGGTTACAGTGTTGGGGGGTCTGGAGAAGGAAGTTAAAAATCTTCCTCCCTCCTCGGAACCCCCGGATTCCCACTTTACTCCCGATTCTCCACCTCTGAGATGGTGAATCGGGGAGTGTGAATTCTGACACAGATCGTCAGTGAAGTGCTAAGATCACAGTTTTATAAACTGGCCGTTACTGTATGGATGGCTGGATGGATGAGTATTGATGGCTAATACAGAGGGATGGATGGCAGCAGTTGTTACAGAGCAGCGCCATTCCACCATCCAAAAAAAGGACACCAATTTCATATGGGTACAGTGTTGCATGACTGAGTAATTGTCATTCAAAATGTGAGAGAGGGGGTTTAAGTGTGCAGTGGTCAAGTGGTTAAACTGTATCTGTGGTAAAAATGTAAAATTATTTATTCAGTTTACACATTGTATTTCAACTATTTCTAGCATACTCTGAACAACCTTGAAGTTTAAAAAAGGGTACTTTGTGAAGACCCCCACACATTTACTTCCTTTAATTCTGTGACGCCTATTCACTATGATCTGTGAGACGGCACTGCTGTGTCACACATTTTACAGAGCCTGCCTTCTGAATTACAGAGGTGCTGAAAAGAGGATTTTCAGGAGTCGGAATTGTACAGTACAGGAATTGCAGCATTCAGGCAACAAGGTATTATGGGATATGAAGTCCTTGTAAATTGAAAGTTATCGGCAGAGGAGTTGCAGAGGCAGAATTCTCAATGTGAAAGGCAATTTTTTAAGTAAGCTTATATTGCATAGTTAAAATTACCTCATGTTTGTATTGTTTTTGCAATGCTGGTGTTATAAAATTAAAGTGTTTGCTGTGGTCATAAATTTCCTTTTAGATTATCACTATTAACCAATTCAGCCCCAGAAGATTTTACTCCTTCCTGACCAGAGCACTTTTTACAATTTGGCACTGCGTCATTTTAACTGCGGCGCTTTTTTTAAACAAAATTTGCATCCTTGTTTCCCTACAAATAGAGCTTTGTTTTTGTGGTATTTGATCACCTCTGTGGTTTTAATTTTTTGCTCTATAAACAAAAAAAGACAGACAAATTAAAAAAAAATGTTTTTACATTCTGCTATAATAAATATCCCCCAAAAAAGATGGAGAAGAAGTGCTGAGGGAGGCTGTCGTGGCCCTAAAGGGGAGGAAGGGGGTTTACCTCATGCTGGAGCAAGGGCAGAAGATTTAATAGATGGAAAGTTGGAAATATAGTTTATATATAATATTCAATAGAGCCATCCCCAAATTGCTAGTCTCTGCTAACAAAAGCGCACTTCTTATTCATATATGAATATACACAGGGCCGGATTTCCCACAAGGCCACCGAGGCCAGGCCTCGGGGCGGCAGTGGGTGAAGGGGCGGCGCCTCTTTTGTGTCTGTCTTCTCTGTCCTCCCCTCTTTGCGTGTCACCTAGTGACAATACTGCCCCATCCTCTCCTGCTGCAGGAATAACCAATATATTTGTACACTATCCGTTCTGTAATCTCTGTGTTTCATTAAAAAAAAATCCTCCTTCACCGTATCTCACGGCGGCTCCTGGTGATCACGTGACAGGCTGCGTCTCCTTTCTCATCTCCTCCTCGTGTCCCGCTGACATGTCAGCGGGGAAATCTCGGCCCCGCCCACTGCTTCTGCAAGACGTGCAGAGAAGAGGCATAGCCTGTTACAAGAGCGACGGGAGCCGCCGTGAGATACGGTGAAGGAGGTATATTTTTAATGAACTATAGAGACAGGGGGGCACTGTATTAGCATTTAGAACGGATAGTGTAAAAATATATTGGTTATTCCTGCAACAGGAGGGGGATGGGGTGGCACTGTCACCAGGTGAGACGCAAATGACTGAAAGTGGGTTAACAACCACTTAATCAATGTGGCTGATTACTTTGCAGGGAGAAAAAAACAGCTACATCACTGCTCCGTGTACAGAGCCCTGAGTTCTTAGTAAACAGAGGGAGGGGGGCGACACCTGAGATGTAAGGAAACACTCCACTGGGGACAGTGACACCTGAGATGTAAGGAAATGTAAGGAAGCACTCCACTGGCTGGGGACAGTGACACTTGAGATGTAAGGAAGCACTCCGCTGGCTGGGGACAGTGACACCTGAGATGTAAGGAAGCACTCCGCTGGGGACAGTGACACCTGAGATGTAAGGAAGCACTCTGCTGGGAACAGTGACACCCGAGATGTAAGGAAGCACTCCGCTGGGGACAGTGACACCTGAGATGCAAGGAAGCACTCCACTGGGGACATGGACACCTGAGATGTAAGGAAGCACTCCGCTGGCTGGGGACAGTGACACCTGAGATGTAAGGAAGCACTCCGCTGGCTGGGGACAGTGACACCTGAGATGTAAGGAAGCACTCCGCTGGCTGGGGACAGTGACACCTGAGATGTAAGGAAGCACTCCGCTTGGGACAGTGACACCCGAGATGTAAGGAAGCACTCCGCTGGGGACAGTGACACCTGAGATGTAAGGAAGCACTCCGCTGGCTGGGGACAGTGACACCTGAGATGTAAGGAAGCACTCCGCTGGCTGGGGACAGTGACACCTGAGATGTAAGGAGGCACTCCGCTGGCTGGGGACAGTGACACCTGAGATGTAAGGAAATGTAAGGAAGCACTCCGCTGGCTGGGGACAGTGACACCTGAAATGTAAGGAAGCACTCTGCTGGGGACAGTGACACCTGAGATGTAAGGAAATGTAAGGAAGCACTCCGCTGGGGATATGGACACCTGAGATGTAAGGAAGCACTCCGCTGGGGACATGTACACCTGAGATGTAAGGAAGCACTCCGCTGGGGGCAGTGACACCTGAGTTGTAAGGAAGCACTCCGCTGGCTGGGGACAGTGACACCTGAGATGTAAGGAAGCACTCCGCTGGGGACAGTGACACCCGAGATGTAAGGAAGCACTCCGCTGGGCACAGTGACACCTGAGATGTAAGGAAGCACTCCGCTGGGGACAGTGACACCTGAGATGTAAGGAAGCACTCTGCTGGCTGGGGACAGTGACACCTGAGATGTAAGGAGGCACTCCGCTGGCTGGGGACAGTGACACCTGAGATGTAAGGAAATGTAAGGAAGCACTCCGCTGGCTGGGGACAGTGACACCTGAGATGTAAGGAAGCACTCTGCTGGGGACAGTGACACCTGAGATGTAAGGAAATGAAAGGAAGCACTCCGCTGGGGATATGGACACCTGAGATGTAAGGAAGCACTCCGCTGGGGACATGTACACCTGAGATGTAAGGAAGCACTCCGCTGGGGACAGTGACACCTGAGTTGTAAGGAAGCACTCCGCTGGGGACAGTGACACCTGAGATGTAAGGAAATGTAAGGAAGCACTCCGCTGGGGATATGGACACCTGAGATGTAAGGAAGCACTCCGCTGGGGACATGTACACCTGAGATGTAAGGAAGCACTCCGCTGGGGACAGTGACACCTGAGTTGTAAGGAAGCACTCTGCTGGGGACAGTGACACCTGAGATGTAAGGAAATGTAAGTAAGCACTCCGCTGGGGATATGGACACCTGAGATGTAAGGAAGCACTCCGCTGGGGACATGTACACCTGAGATGTAAGGAAGCACTCCGCTGGGGACAGTGACACCTGAGTTGTAAGGAAGCACTCCGCTGGGGACAGTGACATCTGAGATGTAAGGAAGCACTCCGCTGGCTGGGGACAGTGACACCTGAGATGTAAGGAAGCACTCCGCTGGCTGGGGACAGTGACACCTGAGATGTAAGGAAGCACTCCGCTGGCTGGGGACAGTGACACCTGAGATGTAAGGAAGCACTCCGCTTGGGACAGTGACACCCGAGATGTAAGGAAGCACTCCGCTGGGGACAGTGACACCTGAGATGTAAGGAAGCACTCCGCTGGCTGGGGACAGTGACACCTGAGATGTAAGGAGGCACTCCGCTGGCTGGGGACAGTGACACCTGAGATGTAAGGAAATGTAAGGAAGCACTCCGCTGGCTGGGGACAGTGACACCTGAAATGTAAGGAAGCACTCTGCTGGGGACAGTGACACCTGAGATGTAAGGAAATGTAAGGAAGCACTCCGCTGGGGATATGGACACCTGAGATGTAAGGAAGCACTCCGCTGGGGACATGTACACCTGAGATGTAAGGAAGCACTCCGCTGGGGGCAGTGACACCTGAGTTGTAAGGAAGCACTCCGCTGGCTGGGGACAGTGACACCTGAGATGTAAGGAAGCACTCCGCTGGGGACAGTGACACCCGAGATGTAAGGAAGCACTCCGCTGGGCACAGTGACACCTGAGATGTAAGGAAGCACTCTGCTGGCTGGGGACAGTGACACCTGAGATGTAAGGAGGCACTCCGCTGGCTGGGGACAGTGACACCTGAGATGTAAGGAAATGTAAGGAAGCACTCCGCTGGCTGGGGACAGTGACACCTGAGATGTAAGGAAGCACTCTGCTGGGGACAGTGACACCTGAGATGTAAGGAAATGAAAGGAAGCACTCCGCTGGGGATATGGACACCTGAGATGTAAGGAAGCACTCCGCTGGGGACATGTACACCTGAGATGTAAGGAAGCACTCCGCTGGGGACAGTGACACCTGAGTTGTAAGGAAGCACTCCGCTGGGGACAGTGACACCTGAGATGTAAGGAAATGTAAGGAAGCACTCCGCTGGGGATATGGACACCTGAGATGTAAGGAAGCACTCCGCTGGGGACATGTACACCTGAGATGTAAGGAAGCACTCCGCTGGGGACAGTGACACCTGAGTTGTAAGGAAGCACTCTGCTGGGGACAGTGACACCTGAGATGTAAGGAAATGTAAGTAAGCACTCCGCTGGGGATATGGACACCTGAGATGTAAGGAAGCACTCCGCTGGGGACATGTACACCTGAGATGTAAGGAAGCACTCCGCTGGGGACAGTGACACCTGAGTTGTAAGGAAGCACTCCGCTGGGGACAGTGACATCTGAGATGTAAGGAAGCACTCCGCTGGGGACAGTGACATGTAAGGAGAAGAGACCCTCTGTGAGCGGCCCGCATCTCCCCCAGACCAGGAGCAGGGGTCTGAGACTGTGACGTCACCACCACCACCAGAAAAAGAAGAAGCAGCCAGCAGGGATTACACACTAGCAGGTATGATTGATGACCATTAATGATCATCATGTTGTGCATGTGTGTGTGCCACTGTGCCAGGCCCAAGCAGAAGCAAGCAGCCAGTTAAATGTTATAGTGCTAAATATAGATGCAAGCTCTTTCGCATACAGTAGGTGACTGGGATATTGTGTCAATCTCGTTCACTTTCTCGGCGAGATTAAGCACTTGCGAGCCCCATCGCAGGAGCCAGCGCCGAGCTGGCTTGCCGCGATGGAGACAAAGCCGTCAAAGAAGCGACGGGGATCCAACGCGGATTCCCGCCAATTCTACACGTGGGCGGAGTTTGTTATGAATCCTGAGAAGGAAGTCCCCGCCGGATTTTAAATAAAAATCCGGCATGGGTTCCCCCCTCTGGAGCATAACGGGCCCTTAGGTCTGGTATGGGTTGTAAGGAGACCACCGCTACGCCGAAAAAACGGCGTGGGGGTCGCCCCACAATCCATACCAGACCCGTATCCAAAGCACGCCGGCCGGCCGGTCAGGAAGGGAGTGGGGGCGAGCGAGCGCCCCCCCCCTCCTGAGCCGTACCGGGCAGCATGCCCTCAACATGGGGGGTCAGGTGCTCTGGGGCAGGGGGCGCACTGCGGCCCCCCACCCCAGAGCACCCTGTCCCCATGTTGATGAGGACAGGGCCCCTTCCCGACAACCCTGGCCGTTGGTTGTCGGGGTATGCGGGCGGGAGGCTTATAGGAATCTGGAAGCCCCCTTTAATAAGAGGGCCCCCAGATACCGGCCCCCCACCCTAAGTGAATAAGTATGGGGTACATTGTACCCCTACCCATTCACCTGGAGGCAAAGTGTAAACACAAATAAACCACACAGGGTATTGAAATATTTTATTAGTTGGCCGCCGGGGGGGGTGTGTATGATCGCTTTTATAAAAGCGCCCCCCTCCGGCGGGCTTCTGCGGGGGGGTGGGTGCCGCTGTTCTTCGCCGCCGTCTGGTTCTCTTCCACCGCCGGGGGGGTTGCTTTGATAAAAGTGCCCACCACCCGTCGGGCTTCCTTCGACATCTTCGGCGGCGGGGGGGGTCTTCTCCGACTCTCCGGGGTCTTCTCCAACTCTCCGGGGTCTTCTCCCGCTCTTCGGGGGTCTTCTCCGCTCTCCGGGGGTCTTCTTCTTCTTCTTCAGGACTCGCCGCCGCTATCTTCGTGTGTTAGCTCAATTACTAGCGGTAGTCCCCTCTTCTGTGACGTCGTCTTCTTCTTCTTCTCTTCTCCAGTTGTTGACGCGACGCTTCCTTCCGCTGTTATGGCGGGCGCGCGGCTCGCAGCGAGTTATATAGGCCTGTCTTGTGACGTCGCAGTCCCATCATGCTCCGGTAGGTACCATGTGCTACCTACCCACGTGGTACCTACCGGAGCATGATGGGACTGCGACGTCACAAGACAGGCCTATATAACTCGCTGCGAGCCGCGCACCCGCCATAACAGCGGAAGGAAGCGTTGCGTCAACATCTGGAAAAGAGAAGAAGAAGAAGACGACGTCACAGAAGAGGGGATTTGCCGCTGCTAGTAATTGAGCTAACACACGAAGATAGCGGCGGCGAGTCCTGAAGAAGAAGAAGACACCGGAGAGCGGAGAAGACCCCCGGAGAGTGGAGAAGACCCCCGGAGAGTGGAGAAGACCCCCGGAGAGCGGGAGAAGACCCCGGAGAGTGGGAGAAGACCCCCCCGCCGCCGAAGATGTCGAAGGAAGCCCGCCGGGTGGTGGGCGCTTTTATCAAAGCGACCCCCCCCCCCCCCCGGCGGCGGAAGAGAACCAGACGGCGGCGAAGAACAGCGGCACCCACCCCCCCGCAGAAGCCCGCCGGAGGGGGGCGCTTTTATAAAATCGATCATACACACCCCCCCCCCCCGGCGGCCAACTAATAAAATATTTCAATACCCTGTGTGGTTTATTTGTGTTTACACTTTGCCTCCAGGCGAATGGGTAGGGGTACAATCTACCCCATACTCATTCACTTAGGGTGGCGGGCCGGTATCTGGGGGCCCCCTTATTAAAGGGGGCTTCCAGATTCCGATAAGCCTCCCGCCTGCATACCCCGACAACCAACGGCCAGGGTTGTCGGGAAGGGGCCCTGTCCTCATCAACATGGGGACAGGGTGCTCTGGGGTGGGGGGCCGCAGTGCGCCCCCTGCCCCAGAGCACCTGACCCCCCCATGTTGAGGGCATGCTGCCCGGTACGGCTCAGGAGGGGGGGGGGGCGCTCGCTCGCCCCCACTCCCTTCCTGACCGGCCGGCCGGCGTGCTTTGGATACAGGTCTTATATGGATTGTGGGGGGACCCCCACGCCGTTTTTTCGGCGTAGGGGGGGTCTCCTTACAACCCATACCAGACCTAAGGGCCCGTTATGCTCCTGAGGGGGGAACCCATGCCGGATTTTTATTTAAAATCTGGCGGGGACTTCCTTCTCAGGATTCATAACAAACTCCGCCCACGTGTAGAATTGGCGGGAATCCGCATTGGATCCCTGTCGCTTCTATGACGCACTCGCTGGAATGTGCTTTTACTATTCCAGCGAGTGCGAGATGTCGGCAGCCTGTCGCCGAGAATCAGCGCGATGCTGTCGTGCTAAAAACACATTCTCGGCGGCAGGCACTGTATGGGTTAGTTCTTGCGGGCATGCTCCTGTGACACAGTCGGCGGCTATAGCCGCCGACTGTATCACTTGGTCCCTGTGTCTGTGTGTGTGTGTGGGGGGGGGCGGCTTTGAAGGACCCGGCCTTGAGGCGGCACAGGGAGTAAATCCGGGCCTGAATATACAGGTATAGATATTATATTACTGTATATAGATGAATGCAATGAAGCATCCTCAGGTCCCGACACATTACACAGTTTAAAGCTTGATCAGGAGACCCGTATACACTAAGGCAGGGGTGTCAAACTCAATTATATTGTGGGCAGCATCAGCATTATGATTGCCCTCAAAAGGGCTGATTGTATCTGTAAGATTAGATTAAGCAAATTCCCTCCCCCTACATTAGATGTCAAGAGCCACCCCACCATCAGAAGTTGAGTCCCCACCCTCCCTTACATTACAGTGCATCCCCCTTTACCTTATGGTGCTGCTGGGAAGAAGATGGATGCATTGCTTGAAAGCAGAAAGTACAGGGTCTGGAGGTGGGACTGCAAGAGAGGTGCAAGGGCTACATGAAATGGCCTGGAGGGACAGATTCAGCCCGCGGCCTTGTGTTTGACACCTGTGCACTAAGGGATAGACAAATATTAATATACAATAACACAATAACATGATAACGCCAGCTGACTCAGCTACTATACCTGTTCAAAGTTTGAGTTTTTGTGAATGAAAGTGCTCTTCTACAGCCATAATCAATCGCAACAACACAAGCCCATGGTTTTTACTCCCTTTGCCCTGTACTGTGGGTGTTGGGTCAGGGCTGAGTTTACATTAGCAGTATGCACTAATCAATTGAACATTTCCAAGCAAGAGTGTTTTTATGAACTACACAGGGAGATGAACACTTGGATTTTCTGCATCAGAGATTTTCAGAATGCATCTGAGAATGGGGTGGAAGGACTCAGTGCTAAAGTTACAGTCAGCACTGAGAGAAATAAAATAATAATTGTATTTATTATCAAGGGAGACAATAGCTTTATGTGCAAGGATCCCCTGGGGAATTTATTATTTATTTATTTTATCCTTCGGGGGTACTTCTTTAGGACTCTGCCTTTGCAGGTGGATTTGTTTTTTAAGGAACAGTCCTTTTAAAACATATCGATACTCTATCCCAGGGTAGGTCAGTATTTCATGTGCCGTGTTAAAAACTGCAAGTCAACAGCAAGGTAGCAAACTGTTTAATTTATGATATTGATTACTGTCCATCTGATGACATAATCTTAACAAGCATCACTTCACTGGGAGGAAGATGAAAAGATTCAGATTGCTTCTCATTCAAAGTGATATCATCATTCTCCATCAAGGATGTATGTAAATGTTTATAATTCTGGATTAGAGGAAAGAATAGGAAACATCAGAGATAAGAGAAGTTAATTCTGTAATCATGTACTTATTGTCGAAACTCAGAGATTTTCAACAGGAAAAAAATGCTAACTCAAGCCACATTTATCCACATTAGGGATGAGCTGAACACACCTGGTTTTGGTTCACAAAGATTTACAGATTTTGACCGGATATAGTAAATCTTCTGATGCAGAATCCGAAACGCTTAATAATAGCAAAGAAATTGAAAAAAGTATCAATTAAAAAATAATTATATTATTTTTCAGTGTATAACATGCACAGGCGTATAACATGCACCCTAACTTTAAGGCCTCGTACACACGAGGGGATATGTCCGCTGAAAACGGTCCGATGGACCGTTTCAGCAGACATCTCCGCTCGTGTGTATGGGCTAGCGGACAGATTTCTCCACCCGACAGATTTCAAAGCATGCTTTGAAATCTATCCGGTGGGAATCTGTCCGCCCGACATGTCTGCTGGTTAGTACACTTACCAGCAGACATGTCGTCCCCCACCGCCGCCGCCGAATGGATTCGGCGCATGCGCGGAAGTGTTTTACTTCCTGGTGCGGTGACGTGGCGGTGACGCGGCGGCGTCAACGTCACCGCCGCGTCACCGCCACGTCACCGCGCCGTCCGGCGGCGGGGAATTTGATCCGATGGTGTGTACACGCCATCGGATCAAACTCCCGATCGGACATATCCGATGGAAATGGTCCGCGGACCGTTTTCATCGGATATGTCCGATGGTGTGTACGCGGCCTAAGAGGGAAGTTTCAGGATTTTTTTTTTCCATCGCCCCCTGTGTATAACACGCAGGCACAGTTTACCCTCTATTTTCAGGGTAAAAAAGTGAGTGTTATATGCCAATAAATACAGTAAGTAAATATATATTGTATTGTGTGTTTTTTTCAGGGAGTTGTGAATTTATTAAAACAAAATTGCTGTTTTTTTAAGCCTTTCACTGCCAAGTCTGTATGCCGTTTTGATCTACAGCACCGCTTCCAGCTTGCCACGTTCATATGATTACTGTCCTGGCATTCCTTCATCTACTAAAAACTGATGATCACCTCAAGGACCATAAAGTTATCGAAGACTCTGTGTGAGAAACCTATAGCTCTGATTAGCGTTGTTGTTAGTGGTGTTGTTGACAGCTGAAATTATCCCGTCCCCCACTCTAATGTCTGCGTCATCCCTGCAGCTCCGATTCCTGACACTGCGTATCCCCGATCCCCTATGGCTATCCTGCAGCTGCTGGCTTCCCTCCTCTGCCCTCTCACTTTAAGTGCTGCATGGGAGCCACAAGGAGATTTACCTGTCCAAGTAGATCCCCCACCTGCTGCTCCAAACCCCCCCACCCCGTTCTGGCATCACCCTCAGTAATATCCTGGTGCCCCTCCCTGCAGCTCTGCTGTGGTGGGAGATCGCTGTCAAGATGGAGAGCATGGGGAGGCTAGTAAACACATGTTTACAAGCCCACTTCCTTTCATGAACTAACACAGTAAGCGATCATACTGATCGCTCACTGTGTTCATTAATCACTGACATATACTAGACAGTGTTTACTATGCTTACATTTTTGAATGAATAGGAGTCTCTATACAGACACTTATATTCATTTATCTACAGAGACTGCAGAGAAAGAGACATTAGGGGCGTTGGTTGATTTACTAGGCAATCAAACTGTGCACTTTGCAAAGTTCCGTTGCACTCCGCAAGTACAGCTGCTCCAGAGTTTAGTAAATGAGGTAAAACTTCCCTTTACAAAGAATACAAAATCACATGCAAGGGAAAAAAGAAAAAACACATAGACCCCCCTTCCCCACCCAAAAAAAAGTTAAACATGTAAGAATAAAATTGTGCCTGTTAAAGAAATTGATACAACTGTAAAAATAAATAAAAAATAAGTGTGTGTTTTAGACATTTGTCTAAATCCCCCTCATCCGTGTTCGGCTTGAACCCCAGAGGTTAGTCACAGGTGTTGAGGAAGTGCAATTGCAAAATGCAATGCCTCCCAGCTGCCTGTTCAACACCATTTTGCCTGGGCACATTTACCCTCTTCCTGCCCAGGCCAATTTTCAGCTTTCAGCGCTTTCACACTTTGAATGACAATTGCGCAATCATACAACACTACCCAAACAACATTTAAAAAAAAATTCAAACAAATATAGCTTTCTTAACCTTCCTGGCGGTATGATTATGTCACATTTTTGAAGCTTGAAACACAATATCATAAATTATAATATAATAAATAAATATAAATAATAATAATGCTTTTTATTCAATAAAGTTTAGTCAATAATATAATCAAATAAAAATCACTGAAAAAAAAATTGGCCAAACAAGGGTGCAATATTACTAGTCATATTGCTTCAGTAGACATCCGGGGTATGGTACATTTTGAAACATGGGACAGCACAAAGTCCGATGTCACAATCAGGACAATATAACCTGGTTTTCTTTTCGGATTTTCCTTCCAGTGTCATCACGCTTTGAGCAACAAATCAGACACGTCCTTGTAAGTGCTGACTTTTTTTCACTTGGTGGAATGTGGTCCATGAAGTGACAACCATCAGGCGTTCCAGGTTGACAATGACAGCAGCACGACATCCAGCTCTATTTACAGCCGTTGGTGTTTGGTGGTTCAGAAAGATCAGTTCGGCAACTTTCCAAATAAAGTTAGCATGAACAAAAGGCTTGTCACTCTTTTCTTAGCAGAATGAATGCATTGCTCAAGAAGATGCCTGAAGATCTTCTTGTAATAATTTATTTGTTGCTGGATAAAATGTCATTGCCTGGTCGGTCCTGTCAACATCTCCCATGGTGTTGTAGTCTATCACCACCTGTGGCTTCATAATGTCTTTCCCACCTTTTGTGTGTGCCATGACCAGGGCCGTCTCAATTGCATCATGGGCCCCTGGGCAAAGTAATGCTCTGGGGCCCCTACAATGGAGACAGTGTAGGTAAACTGATATTAAGTAGGAGGCAGACAAGCAGAGCTTCCCCTTTTGGGTGGAGCTTTGCATTAACTACATAAACTGTCATTCTGTACAGCAAAGAAACAGTGGGAAAATACTGCATACATAAAGTAACAAAGCTGTCCTGTGCATATAATATATCTGCTAGATTGATGCCTCCCCATCACTATGGCCCCTCTGCACTGCTACCAGCTTGCCTCCCCTGTGTATCCATCACTCCCAGTGCCACCATGGGGCCCCAGTTTTGGAGAAGCATGGGCTCAAGGACCAGCTGCTTTGGGGAAAGTGCAGGGGCCCCATGCAGCTGGAGCCCCTGGACAGTGCCCAGGTGTGCCCTCTCATTAAGACAGCCTTGCTTGCACACACAAACACACTGTGTTTTTAAAAGCATGACCTAAACGTCTACAAATGCAGCAAGTTTGACAGTGCAGGAACTGCAGATAAGTCACAGCAGACAGCAGAATGAACAGACAGTGCTGTATTTCATTGCTTGATGGGCATAGGTGTGCTGTGTGCGCAGCCTATTACATGAGGCATGCACTTTTCTTTGCAGTAAACGCAGGCATGGTGGCCCATTCAAATAATTGGGGTGCTGTGCCTGGGCAAATGTGCGCCAACAAAACACATACATGTTACATATAGTTACATAGTTAGTCAGGTTGAAATAAGACACAAGTCCATCCAGTTCAACCACAAAAAAAAATAAACAAACAAAATAAAACACAGTACATCCCATACACCCAGCTCCATACCCACAGTTGATCCAGAGGAAGGCAAAAAAAACAGCAGAGCATGATCCAATTTGCTACCGGAGGGGAAAAAATTCCTTCCTGATCCCCCGAGAGGCAATCGGATTTACCCCGGATCAACTTTACCTACAAAACTTAGTACTCGGTTATATTATGTGCATTTAGGAAAGAATCCAGGCCCTTTTTAAAGCAGTTTACTGAGCTGGCCAGAACCACCTCTGGAGGGAGTCTGTTCCACATTTTCACAGCTCTTACTGTGAAGAAACCTTTCCGTATTTGGAGGTGAAATCTCTTTTTCCTCCAGACGTAAAGAGTGCCCCCTTGTCCTCAGTGTTGACCTTAAAGTGAATAACTCAACACCAAGTTCACTATATGGACCTCTTATATATTTGTACATGTTGATCATATCCCCCCTTATTCTCCTCTTCTCAAGAGTGAATAAATTCAGTTCCTCTAATGTTTCCTCATAGCTGAGCTCCTCCATGCCTCTTATCAGTTTGGTTGCCCTTCTCTGCACTTTCTCCAGTTCTCCGATATCCTTTTTGAGAACAGGTGCCCAAAACTGGACTGCATATTCCAGATGAGGTCTTACTAATGATTTGTACAGGGGCAAAAATTATATCTCTCTCTCTGGAGTCCATACCTCTCTTAATACAAGAAAGGACTTTCCTCGCTTTGGAAAGCACAGCTTGGCATTGCATGCCATTATTGAGCTTATGATCAACTAAAACCCCCAGATCCTTCTCCACTACAGATCCCCCCAGTTGAACTCCCCCTAGCATGTATGATGCATGCATATTCTTAGCCCCTAAGTGCATAACTTTACATTTATCAACATTAAACCTCATCTGCCACATCTGTGAACCCGCTAGGCCCAAAATAAGCCCATCAAGCAGTTAAATACAGACAGTAATGCCATGTGCTCTGAGGCCTTACTGCAGGTCTGGTCTGTGATTTAAAGAGTTCCTGTATTTTACACATGGCATGGCATCTCATTGTGCTAAAGCAGAATGGACAGACGGTGCTGTGACCCCATGCCATGCCATGCCATGCCATGTGTAAAATACAGGAACTTTTTAAAACACTGACCAGGCCTGCAGTGAATCATCAAATATTATAAAGACTTTGGGCACACTCTACAGAAAACTTCTATTTACAATATAGATTAGCAAACAGTGACATACCTTGAGGCGCAGGACATGAAGAAGAAGTCAGCCTCGGGAAGATCAAACTGGGGATGCTATAAAATCACATTCTAATTCACTTTTATATACAAGCAGCACCCAGTGGCAGGAAGGGAGAAGTGCACGTCTAAAGGGAAGCCAGGGGTGCTGTACATTTTAAAACACTGGGAAGGGAAGCAGTACTGTGTGCCACTGATGATTTTCAGCGCTGATTTGTGGGCAGCACAGGGGATTAATGGGCGGCTCTGCTTTGGGCCCCCAACAGTGACAGGGCCCTGGGCAGCTTCCCCTGTTTTACCTATGGTAAAGACGGCCCTGGCCATGACAGTGGAGCTGTTATGAATTGTACTTTTTAAAGCGGGATTCCACCTGCAATTTTTTTATTTTTTAAAGTCAGCAGCTACTAACAGTGTAGCTGCTGACTTTTAATAAGGACACTTACCTGTCCTACTTGCCCGCGCTGATGGCTCCCCCGATGCCAGTCCCACGATTGATGCAGGTCCCGCGCCGCCATTCACACTAGGGAAAACAGCCAGTGAAGCCTTAAGGCTTCACTGCCCATTTCCTACTGCACCTGTGTGAGTCTCGTGCCGGCTTGTGAATGGGTGGCTGCTCTCTGAGAACACATACAGTTCCCAGAAAGCAGCGTGCCCCATTCACTAGGAGAAGAAGAAAACACACCGTGGTGCGGATGAGGCAGATTACGGACTTCCGCATAGCAACAGGTATTTCGGGTGAGTATAATTTTTATTTATTTTACTTTTTTTTTAGGACTTTTGGGCAAATGTTTTTTTCCTGGGTGGAACTCCACTTTAAGCACACATATTTTTTTGTCACGCCATCGCAGTACCATCATTTTGCTTTTCTGCAAGATAACCATTTCTCCTGTCTTGAGCTTCTTATTGCCAAAGAATTGAGACATGTCATGCCCTAATGGTTCCATGGGCATCCATTTTGTTCTATAGAAGCAACTCATAGAGTTCAGGAGATGTGTAAAAATAGGCCCGGATTCACATACATTGGCGCATATTTTTATTTATCTTCTTTACGCTACCTTGGCGCTGCGCAGAGAGGCAAGCATGGAATTTACAAAGCCATACTCCCAACGTTGCACCAGCGTGGCGTGAGCCATGCTAATGAGGCGTGACCCCATGCAAATGATGGGCTGAGTGCCAGACCCCAAGTACTTAAAACGAACGGCGCATGTGTTGTGTCGTGGCCTGCATCCCACAATGAGGATTTTCCCCACAAATCGCTATCACTCAATTCTGCAAGTGATTCTGTATCGCTATTGTTGTTCCAGCAGGTCATAAACCGCTTTTGAGGTAGAGGTTTTCTTTTTTAATGCCATGGTTGTTCTCCACTTTCCAGGGCAAAAGTAAAGTAAAGATGCAAGCAAGGGCACTAGACAAAGCACCGAGGAGCAAACTGAGGTCAGATTATTTCATACAGTAATGTAATCCTGTGATGTCTGTAATAGATCACTGTGACCTTTACCCTCTTTCTCCTGATGCATGATGGGAGAGGAGGAGCTGTACCAGGAAGTCAGACAGTGTGTGAGGGGAACTGGAAGCAGACACATGAGGCTGAGAAGGGATTACATCTGATAAGGACAGAAGCTGTTTGGAATAAGACTCCTCCATGTAAGAATGCCATAATGTTCTGAGTAATAAACTTGCTCTGGTTAAGTAGTACATCGGCCTATGTGTGTATAACTTGCTGAGCAGATACTGGCAGCATTGCTAGCAGCACCTGAGAGACACAGAACGTCCAGGGGACATAACAGTGGCTACGAGGATTGTGGATTTTAGCACACATGGCCTTCATAGGGTTTATTCAACCATTTGATCCTGCGGCTGAGTCATGGAGCTCCTGGGTGGAGAGGCTGGAACAGTATATGGAAGCAAATAATGTGACTGTAGATAAGAAAGTTGCAGTTTTTCTCACAGCATTGGGTCAAGCTGCATATGGAACTCTCAGAGACCTCGTTTCTCCAGACAAGCCGGCCTCTAAGCCCCTGCCTGAGTTAATTCAGATGTTACATGCACACTACAACCCGAAGCCGTTAGAAATTGCAGAGCGGTTAAAATTCTACAGTAGAAGGCAGCAGGCCGGGGAGGATATAAAGACATATATCATTGCTTTACGTAAACTAGCTGCCACTTGTCAGTTTGGAGACTACTTGCAGACGGCTCTCCGGGACATGTTCGTCATGGGACTCTGCGACCCAGCCATACAGAAACGTTTACTCACAGAACCCGACTTGACTCTGACGAAAGCCACTGACCTTGCTACGGTCATGGAGTTGGCAACACGGGACACCACCCTACTGAAGGCACCACCTACAACTCCTGCAAGCCAGGGTGAGGAAATATTCCACACTGCTATCACTCAAAGCTCGAGACGCCCGCCCCCTGCCACTCAGCTTAAACCTCGCCACCCTAATTCTTCTGTCTCTGGGACCCCGACTTGCTACCGTTGTTGTAACACTACTCACAGTGCGCCTGCTTGCAAGTTCAAGGATGTCGTTTGTTTTCGCTGTGGAAAGACTGGTCATATTGGGCGTGTTTGCCGCAGCTCTCGCTCCCCGAACACTACCACAAAAGATAGACGTAAACAGACATTCCGTGTGGATATGGACAATAACGGTTTGAGCTCTGATGAGGAGACCTGTGTCCAGCATGTTGGACTGTTTCGAGTAGCTGGGAGCACTCCTGCGATTAAAGTGGATGTCACACTCAATGGCTGTCCTGTCTCCATGGATGTTGATACAGGGGCAGCTGTGTCTGTCATTTCATGGACTGATTTAAAGGCATCGGGTCTGTCCCTGCCGCTGAAACCTACAAAGCTCACACTACAAACCTACAGCAAGGAACTACTACAGCCCTTGGGTTATGTAAAACCCCTTGTTACATTAGGCAACCGCAGTCAAAGTCTACGCCTTTATATTGTAAGGAATGGAGGTCCTCCGCTGTATGGAAGGGACTGGATCAAAGCCCTGGGCATGCCTCCTTTTACCATTGCCCAATGTACATTGCTTTCTGAAGTAGACCATTGGGTGGAATCCCTGAAGTCACGTTTTAAAGAGGTTTTTGAGGACTCTTTGGGCACTGTGAAAGGAAAGATGGCCCACCTCCTCTTGAAGCCTGGTGCTACACCTCGTTTTTGTAAGGCAAGGTCAGTACCTTTTGCTTTGCGGAAGAAAGTGGAAGCAGAGCTGGACCACCTATTGGCTGAAAAGATCATAACGAAAGTGGATAGAAGTGAATGGGCATCGCCAATTGTGCCTGTCAAGAAAAAGAATGGAGACATTAGGATTTGTGGTGATTTCAGGATAGCCCTGAACAACCAACTTCTTGTGGATCAATACCCATTGCCTCGACTTGAAGATTTATTTGGCTCACTGGCTGGAGGGCAAAAGTTTACAAAAATAGACTTAAAGCAAGCTTACCTGCAACTGCAAGTACACACCAGATTCACGCCATCTGTTGACCATTAACACTCATAAAGGATTATTCCAGTATAACTGCATGGTTTTTGGCATAGCCCCAGCTCCAGCCATCTGGCAGCGAATCATGGATGAGGTCCTGGCAGGAATACCTTTCACCCAATGTCTACTGGATGACATGCTCATCACTGGTCCCACTGATGAAGAACACAGAAAGAATGTTGAAGCTGTGCTAGAGAGACTCCAAAAGTATGGTTTACGTGTCAATCTTTCAAAATGCGAATTTCTCAAGTTTCAACTGGAATTTTGTGCCCACACGGTGGACCGACATGGGTTACACACTACTGAAAAAAAGGTTAAAGCCCTTACCCACGCCCCTACCCCCCGGAATGTCACCCAGCTCAGGTCCTATCTTGGCCTCCTAAATTACTACCACCGTTTTTTGCCGAACCTAGCACACCAGCTCTACCCATTACATCGCTTAATGGATGCAAGAGCTAAGTGGATATGGACAGACAAATGTGAAGAAGCTTTTCGGCTTTCTAAAGAACTCATTCTGTCTTCTCGAGTTCTGGTCCACTATGATTTAAAGAAACCCGTCATCCTGGCTTGTGACGCCTCGCCTTATGGACTGGGTGCCGTGCTTTCCCATGTCATGCCGGATGGCACGGAGTGCCCCATTTCTTTTGCCTCCAGGTCTTTAACCTCAGCAGAACAAAACTACTCCCAGATAGACAAGGAAGCTTTGGCCATTGTATGGGCCACAAAAAAATTTCACGCATACATCTATGGTCGGGAGTTCACACTTATCACTGACCACAAACCTCTGTTGTCAATACTGAATCCTCAGAAAGGAATTTCTACAACAACCGCATCTCGCTTACAAAGGTACGCTTTATTTTTAGGAGCTTATGCTTATTCTATCAGATACCGCTCCCATGATACCCATGGCAATGCAGATGCATTATCCAGATTGCCACTTGGAGACCACCCACCAAGAGAGATACGTGTAGTGGAAGTACACAGGCCACAATCTTGCATGTCCACCTCCCTGATTGCCAGACATACAGCCACAGATCCTTTCCTTTCTCAGATATTCTCTTATGTTCAGACTGGATGGCCAGAGAGAGTTTCAGGTGAATTTCGTCCGTACTTTGCCAGAAAATGTGAGCTTGTGACTATTGCTGGTTGCCTACAATGGGGCAATAGAGTGATTGTACCCCAGTACTTGCAATCAACCATGCTCAGGATACTGCATTAAGGCCATCCTGGTGTGGTGCGCATGAATGTCCTGGGTTCTGTCAAGCCCAGCAACCCCAAAAGAGAGGAACCCTGCAACCTTGGCCATGGCCAACAGAACCGTGGTCCAGACTTCATCTTGATTTTGCTGGCCTCATCCA
Organism: Rana kukunoris; assembly: GCA_029574335.1. Classification (NCBI taxonomy): domain Eukaryota; kingdom Metazoa; phylum Chordata; class Amphibia; order Anura; family Ranidae; genus Rana; species Rana kukunoris. The sequence continues at coordinate 209,580,151 of CM056059.1, read as the reverse complement.
CGGTAAAATGTATTTGATTGTGGTAGATGCACATTCAAAATGGCCGGAGGTTTTTCAAATGCCTTCTATTACCTCAGCTGCTACCATTCTAGTCTTAAGGAAGCTCTTTGCTCAATATGGCTTGCCAACAGCCATAGTCTCCGACAATGGAACTCAATTTACATCGCATGAGTTTCAATCCTTCCTTAGTGGCTTGGGCGTCCAACACTACAAAACAGCTCCTTATCATCCAGCCTCGAATGGGCTGGAAGAACGATTTGTGCAGACATTTAAGAAGCACTTACTGTCCACTCTGGGCCAGGTTGGAATGTCAGAGGAGAAGCTGCTGGAATTCTTGATCATGTACCGTAACACGAAACAGGCTACTACTGGGCTGTCACCAGCTTTTCTTATGTTTGGCAGGCATCTCCGCACCAAACTGGATTTAGTTCGTCCACAGGAACAGTCACCGACACCTCCTCCGCCGGGCCGTCTGGGATTCCGTGCCGGTGATCTTGTATGGTCTCGGAATTACAGAGCTTTGCCTCCTTGGCTTCCTGGCGTTATTGATGGAACTCTTGGAAGAAGAATGTACCTTGTTCGCCTGGAGGAAGGCATTTGTGTTCGACGACACCTTTCGCAATTGAGGAAACGCATTTGCCGGCCACAAGTGACAAAACCGACCCCACTTTCTAACCACCCACCAGAGTCTACTCTGAACTCTGCTGGTGACATATGGCATGGTGTCTGGCATGATCCCACAAGTTTACAACCAAACCCTGAACCGGTTGGTGACCATATTCCTGAGGAGCCCAGACATGTGCCTGGAGTTACAGAGACATCAAACGCCTCGCTGGCAAAGCGCTGAAATCTTACGGGACACATTGGAGGTCAGGAAACAGAGACAAATGGCTCATGAAGTGCTGCGGAAATCGCAGAACTGAGTTGGAGATACTACTTACTGAACTGATCTTGCTTGCCTTGTTATGTTATGTGTTCAACATTTTGTTCTCTTGATATGTTTTTGTTTTGTTTTGTTTTTTTTGGGAAGGAAAGGTAGTGTGATGTCTGTAATAGATCACTGTGACCTTTACCCTCTTTCTCCTAATGCATGATGGGAGAGGAGGAGCTGTACCAGGAAGTCAGACAGTGTATGAGGGGAACTGGAAGCAGACACATGAGGCTGAGAAGGGATTACATCTGATAAGGACAGAAGCTGTTTGGAATAAGACTCCTCCATGTAAGAATGCCATAATGTTCTGAGTAATAAACCTGCTCTGGTTAAGTAGTACATCGGCCTGTGTGTGTAACTTGCTGAGCAGATACTGGCAGCATTGCTAGCAGCACCTGAGAGACACAGAACTTCCAGGGGACATAACAAATCCAATAAGATTATAATGTATTGTGTGTGTTGTGGTTTATACTTTTTGAATTTGACGCCGTTTCCACCCCCTTGCATCATAACACTCACAGGGAAGGGAAACCGGAACACACAGAGCATCGGCGGAAGATCCGGCTGCCATACACAGTGGGAGTACATTGCGGGATCCCAGGGACAAGGTAAGTCACCTCTTCCAGGATCCATCGATGCAATCCTGGCTCGGGGTACCGCTAATTGGACTGAAATTTCCCCCCCCCCCCCCCGAGCCGCACTCGGGAATACCGCCAAGGAGGTTAAGGTGGTATTTAATCACTACTGTTTTTTTTTTGTTGCTAAATAAACAAATAAAGACTGAAAAAAAGAAAACATTTATATAGTTTGTTAATTTGTTTTGCAAAGGCAATTTTTCTCCTTCACTGATATGCACTAATGAGGCTGCACTGATAGGCACTGATAGGATGTGCCAATGGGCACTGGATAGGTGGCACTGGTGGGCATTGATGGGCACTGATAGGCTGCACACTGAGGGGCATTGATGAGGCAGCACTGGTGGGCACTGATGATGTGGCACCGGTGGGCATTAATGAGGTTGCACTGATAGGTGGCACTAAAGGGCACTGATATGTGACACTGATGGGCACTTATTGGCAACATTGGTGGCACTGATTAGCAGCACTGGTGGGCACAGATTGTCAGCACTGGTGGGCATTGTTGGGACTGCACTGATAATCAAAACAATGATAATCAGTGCCCTGATTATCAGTGTACTTGTCCTTTTTAGTGAAGACAGTTATTGGTTCTCTTCTCCTCTCCTCATGCTGTAAGCATGAGAAAAGGAATGCCGATGACCGACTTCTGTTTACATCCGTAATCAGCTGTAATTGGGCATGTTGATCACGTAGTAAAGAGCCGCTGATTGGCTCTTTACCTCAATCTGTGATCAGCAGTGTTCTCCGGACACTGTGATCACATATCACGCGGCCCGCAGCAAGCGTGATTACAGAAGGCCGTCATATAATGGCCTTCCAGAACTAGCCGGCAGGCTGTAGCCGTCATTTTTTCTACTATTGCAGTATTACATTTGTAATTGAACGCTATAGGTTCTGCTTTTGTTGCTTTCATTCTTGCACCCCCAGCTTTTTATTGCTACCTGTATCCCTCGCTTGTGGTCTGAGACTATCGCTACTGTGGCAGTGACTAAGGTTGTCCATACATGGCTCAAATCTAGAATCATTCATGGAAGATCAAGTTGATCGATGGAAACAAAAATAAAAGGTCTGCAGTCACCAGTGATGCACCTCCATTACTATATACATATACAGAAAAAGAGTCGTCATTTGGATTTTAAATGAGGTGGTCACAGTTTGCTCCGATGGAGATTCATGGTAGCCAATCAGCTACTGTATCTTCAGCTTGTTCAATTAAGCTTTGACATCAAAACATGGAAGGTGATAGGTTTCTATGCTAAGCTGCACCAGATTTTGCACGCTCAAATTTTAGTAATTATGTTTTTATATGTTTTATTTTTATTACATTTTGGGAAGAGTACAGTCAGGCCTTGTACACACGAGGGAATAAATCCGCTGAAACTGGTCCGACGGACCATTTCATCCGAAAGATCCGGTCGTTTGTATGGTCAAACGGACCGTTTCGGCCGGATTTTTCCAGCGGAAAAATTTCAAAGCATGCTTTGAAATATTTCCGCCGGACCCATGTCCGTCGGATATGTCCGCTCGTTAGTACACAAAAGCCTCGGACCAAAAACCCGCGCATGCTCAGTCAAAACGATGGGACGGGAGCACTCGTTCAGGTAAAACTCGCGTTTGTTTGGGACCTGGCACATTCGTCACCTAAACTCTCTATATAGTGTTCCGTTTAGATCGTTTTTTTGTGCTTTCTTCTCTTGCTAGAATGAACCCGTTTTTTGCTGTAGCAATTTTCTCCAGATGTCACATACTGCTAGCTTGCATTTTCATTATTTTGTTTTCTATTTGACACAGTTTGCTTGCCAGATGTCCCCACATTTGTTTCTGTTCTCCACATTTTTAAAATGTCTATTTGGACTTAATGTTGAGCTTTTTTTTTTTTTTTTTAAGATTTGGATTTAACGTGTTTGGAATATTTCAAATTTATTTATTTTTTCTTGTTTCACCTTATTTTTATTTTTTTTTTAATGTCCCTTTTTTCACCAACTTATGTAATTTAGTATTTTCCTCCTTTTTTTTTTTTTTTGGGTTATCAAAAATGTACGCTTCTTTTGGGTTTACCAAGTTCAAACATAAAAGGTCCCCCCCCCCCCCTAAAAGGAGTTTGGGTCCTTTGCAAATGCCACATTTTCTTTGCCAAATGTCTGATGCTTACTCACCACAGTATAAAACACAATAGACAAGGTTTGAAAGTAAATACAAAAGCCATTTATTTCCGGCCAAAAAATAAATTATAAATCACCAGAACGGCAGCACTTGATGAGATTGCAACATACATGCATAATTGGGAATTACAACATGATGAAGGACAAATTAAGTAACCTCAGGAGTCAATATCAAAAATCAGGATCAGCAGCACATGAACAAAGGAACCCAAGCTGTGCTACTACAACGAGCTCAGTTTTTTGGACAATAAACTGGATGGCAGGGATTCATCTTCTCGACTTCCTAGCAGACTTCCTTCCAGCGAAACTTCCACGGGTCCGTCCACGTAACCTTGCAGGTGGGGCTGATGTGGCAGAAGGAGGATGATGATGATGGGGAGCAGGCCAAGCCGGGTCCCACAGCACAGTGTCCCTGGTCAGCTCGTTCCTTTTCATCCTGGCCAGGACCTGATTTATAATGTCCTTGGCCAGGCTTTTTTGCTCCTCCCCCCCTTGGTTCAGCTCATTGGCCACAAATGCACTATAGCATTCCGTGGGGTTGAGGGGGGCTCTCATGATTTCGGCAGCCTCCCGGATGACCTGAAGGCTCTCATCATGCACCTCCCTTCTGCGCCTCCTTGCAGCTGGTGGCCTCATTTGGAGGGGAGGAACTTGGCTGATTGTGCTCAGCCTGGGCCTGGGGACCTGCTGCACCTCACTTGACCCGGCCTCCTCCTGGCTGCCACTCACCCCTTCCGCCTGGCTGACATGGGCCTCAGGAGCTGCCACCTCCTGTCTGGTCTCTTCTTCCTGTGTATAAAAAAGGCAACATGTTGTAATTTTTGGCACAATCAAGCACACACATTTTATTTCTCTTGACTTTTTTAGTTAGTATTAATTGAAATTAAACAGACTGTCCTTCTGACCCCTGCATTTGGCATCCCTGTTTTTTTTTTTTTTACAAGATCAACTCACGAATTCAAAATAAATAGCAGCACAAAACTAGTTTTGAAAATACTAGACCTCACTGAAGATGGCCAGATCTGGCTCCATGTCAGCCAGCCCTGCTTCTGATTCTGCAGGGCTCCTGGGATCCGGGGAAGTTCCGCTGGGAGGAAGTGTTGAAACCGAAGCCCTGCCATCCAGTTCATCATTCAAAAAACTGAGCTCTTTGTAGTACCAGAGCTTGGGTTCCTTCTTCTTAGCTGCTGCTGATCCTGATTTTGGATATTTCCGCTTTTTATATACATTCCTGTAGCTTCTCCTGAGGTTACTGAATTTGTCCTTCACCATGTCGCCTGTGCAACTTGGCACCCAAGTGTGCAGGTATGTCGCAATCTCATCAAGTGCTGCCTCTCTCTTTCCAGTGTCCAAATAATGGGTGTGCCTGGTGTCCCAAAGAAGGGGCATATCCCGATACCGTGTTATTAACTCCATTGTTGCCTCCTTCCCTTTGTGCAAATCCATTCTTTTGGGCTGCTTCTAGAAATGTCGCTTCTCAATAGTAATGTCTAGAATAGAAATTGCCAATCAAACACAAAGCACAACTTTCCAAAGGCTCACCTCTGTCATTCTTAAAATATGTGCACATTCATTCATTTTAGAGCATCTACTTTATACAAACACAGTGTCTTATGCTGCTACATAGCTGGCCTGCTCTGCCGCATTGTTGTACCCCCCAAAAAGTTGGCATTCAGAGTCCATGTTGCAAGTTGTAGCATGTAGTTAAGAACACATCCACCATGAATATGAATGCTAGCATTCACCTCAAGGCACTAGTTCATGTGTAGCTATCATGCCCCTCAGCATTCATGGCAGAAAACACTACCTACTTATCTCTGTCCAACCAATACACAACACTACTGGCATGATCTGACTGCATACTCTAAAATACAAATAAAGAGGAAAGAGCATTCTCTACATATATCTTGATGAGGTGATGTGTCCAAGCACTTTACTCTCTAAATGTTATGGTGGGCCCCAAAATACATAAATAACAGTGGCCTAAAAAGGGTGCAAACAACATAGAAAAGCTCCATCCCCCATGCCTGTTCAAATTATAGGCCTCTGATCTGATGTTTGCATTTACCTTCGTCTCTCTCTCTCCTCGTTTCCGCTCGAGTAATCTCCGCGTAACCTACGTAATCACGTCGTTTCCATTATATTCACCACGCAATCCAGAAACGCCGCCCTCGTCTCCGCCCATGACGTACCAATTTCTGCTTTCCACGCCCATCTGCAACGTTGATTGGAAAATATGGCGATGTCACACGAGCGCACATTAGCCTCTGATCGGGATCAGGAAGGGACACAGGCCGGAACGTCCCGATCCAGGGCAAAACGTTACAAGGCCACAAACATGTCTCTACAAGAGATGGTGGAGTTGGTGTCCATCCTGCGACGGAAGGACTATGATGGTGAGCATGGCCCATACAGCACCCCTAACCGGAGGAAGTCAAAAATTATGGATAAGGCAGCAAGGAAACTTTATGAGATGTTTGGGGTCACCAGGTCCAAAGAGCAGCTCCGGAAACGCTGGTCCGACTTAAAACTGCGCGAGCCAGAGCAGTATCGCAAAATAAAAAAAATCATTGAAAAAAGTAAGTACTTTAAAATGTCTTTGGAGTGCCTATTTTTGGCGAAAATGTTTTGCCATGTATATTTCGCCATCTGCCTCGTTGGCCTGCTTGTATTTTTTAAACCCTGCCTTGTAAATTTAATAATGTTTGTCTAATATAAATCCGACGACTTGCCACGATCGTAGTCAACCTCGTTCCAATCACATAGTTTTTCCTCAATCCGCGGGTCCAGGAACATCACACCTGGACGAGGCTATTTGGCGAAAAACATCGTTTTCAGAAACAATGTTGAAAATATGATGTGTTTGTGCAAACTAATAAGTTTAATGAAAAAGGCAATCAGGATTCTGTAATTCACACAGTGCTGAGATAACTTAATATGCAGCTGTTTGGACATCTGTAATTTAGAAAACCTGTCTACCCACATAAAATAGTAATTTGGAGTTTAGGAGAAGGGACTCCAAAAAAGACTTATTCAGGAGGCCAGACATGTGTGTCACTTCCCCAAAAAGCCTCATTATATCACAGCTAGGGAGACGTCAGCTAGCAAAAAAAAGGAACATGGTTTGTGCTGTAATAAGGCCAAAACTAGAATTGTAACGCCACTTCTAAGCAATGTTTGCAAATTAGTCCCTCCAAAATGATCTGTTTGCTGATGTTTTTTTTATTTTTTTGGTTGTTTTTAGGGGAAAGAAGAGGACAGCGCTATGAGGAGTCAGGGAGGCCCACACTGTCTCCCAAACGGCCCGAAAAAATTGTTGAGCAGGAGGATGATGAAGAAGGAGAGGAGGAAGAAGGAGAGGAGGAAGGGAGAGAGGAGGAAGGTGGATTGGTGGAGGAAGGCGGATTGGTGGAGGAAGGCGGATTGGTGGAGGAAGGCGGATTGTTGGAATTTGGTGGATTAATGGAGGAAGGCGGTTTGGTGGAATTTGGCGGATTAGTGGAGGAAGGCAGATTGGAGGAGGAAGGCGGATTTGTGGAGGAAGGAGAAGTTGAAGAAGAAGGAGAAGTTGTAGAAGATGTTGAACTTGTCAGTACAACAGGTCAGTGACACCCCAGCTTTGCAGGGAAAAAGAGATGTAGATAGGCCTGCACCTTACTTACTTACAATGTTGTGTTTTTCCTTTGGCATTTTTAGGGGATGAAGATGGGATTAGCACATCTGTCGCTCCTATTTTTTCTCGTGCAAGTGCACAAATCCTAATACAGCAGATAATGGAGTGCAGCACCGATCTGGCCAATATGAGGGAAAGGATGGTGGTGATGGACCAAAACCTAAAAAACATGCTCGATATTTTGGGACGTATATAGAAGACTATCCCCCCCAGCTGCCCCCCATGCCCCCCCCCCTGCCCCCCCCCTGCCCCCCCTGCCCTCACCCCTAACCACCCCACTCTCAAAGATGTTGTATAATGTTCGTTTAATATCCACCAAAATTTGAGGATGCACACACACACACGGGTTTATTTACTAAAGCTATAAGGGGCAAAAGCAGCATCACTTGGCATATAAAACAATCATCTTCCATGTTTGGATGCGAAGTCTTAATTGACTAAGCTTAATTTAGAAGCTTATTGGCTTATATGCACAAATAAGCCGGAGTTTGCACTGTTTAGTAAATAAACCCCAATGTGTGTTCACATGTGCGATCTGCCATCACAGGACATCAATTGTATGTGCTTTGTGGGTGCAACCCCTTCCTTACTTATCAAGTAGGTGACAGAAAGGGGTTGCACCCACAAAGCACATACATTGATCACCCATGATGGCAGATAGCACATGTGAACATTTCGCATGGGATCTCATGTGAAAAAACACCATTTGGCCCATCACACACACAGCATGTGTGCATCCTCAAATTTTGGGGGATTCCGGCGTGACCTAAGACCATGTTGTCTGGGTTTGTTATGCCAAATAAAAGGTTCAACTTTGTAAGTTCGATTGTTATATATGTTTGTCAAAACCACAAAATATTTTTTGAATAAATAAATACTTTCTAAACCAAGTGTTCTAATTAAAACACAAAGATTTTCGTAAATAAAAAAGAAATAAAAAAACCTTTTAAAAACACACACACACCAGTGGCTTCTTATTTCTAACCTCAATACCCAGTTTGTAGAAGAGTGACTAGAATGTGCAATTGTGTGTATTTACTAAAACATGCTAACTAAATTGGGCACAAGAAATGCTCTAGTTTCAGAACCTGGAAGACAGATAAAAAGAGAAAAAGCAATAATGACAAACAACTGTATAAAGTCCAATGGTCAAATTATTTATTATTTCTTGGTAATATTTCTTTATTTTGGGGGCCGAATTATAAAGAAATATTAATCTGGCATAGCTATGGCCCCCCGACCCATAAAGTACTCAACATATTTGTCGCGTACCTCACGAGCAGATTGGGTGACCGAGCCAGCGCGACCAGTGTCCAGCCCAGGAAGGGTATCTGAGGGTAGTCCTGCCTCAGCACCGATGTTGGGTAGGTACGTCTGGGAATGCCTGCGTAAAAAATTATGCAATATGCAGCAGGCCAAAATAACAGAGTTAAATTTATATTCCGCCAGATGTATCGCTGTCTGGAACAGGCGGAACCGGCTGGCGAGTATCCCAAAGGCATTCTCGACTACCCTCCGGGCCCTGGCCAGCCGGAAATTGAAGACTCTCCTCTCCGGGGTGAGGGTCCTCTGGGGAAAAGGCCGCATGAGGTGAGGTCCAAGCCCGAAAACCTCGTCCGCTAAAAAAACAAACGGAAGTCCTTCCACATTGTCTTCATCCGGTGGCAGTTCAAGACCACCAGTTTGTAGACGCCTGTAAAATTCGGTCCGCGCGAACACTCCCCCATCAGACAGCCGGCCATTCTTCCCCACGTCCACATACAAAAATTCGTAGTCTGCCGACACCACCGCCATCAACACGATACTATGAAAACCTTTGTAGTTATAATAGTACGAGCCCGAAAGAGGTGGCGGCACTATGCGGACGTGCTTCCCATCAATTGCCCCTCCGCAGTTTGGAAAATCACAACGCTGGGCAAAGTGGGCAGCCACAGTCTGCCATTCCTGCGGCGTGGAGGGAAACTGTGGGGACAAAAGCAAAAAAACAATTAGCACTTTGGCACAGAAACAACATTGCAAACACTAGTAAAAAAAACATTCTGCAACAACACGGTATTAACATTTCAAATAATTAGTGTATAGAGAGTATTTAGGGCAACAAATCTAGAGACAATTATTATCAGACTCAACATCCCGCTGATAGGGCAATACAGTTTTTTAGGGGGAGGGAGTTGAACTACAATGGAGCAGGACACCAAAAAAAAAAAAAAGGTGTTTTTGTCCCTAGGAGATGATGCTGGACAGGTTAGTAGTGTTGAAGGTAAAAATATGCAGGTAGGCCAAACCACATTAACCTGGAAAGCTTAACAACATGCATGGGGAGAAAAGGGAACATTAAGCACACAGCATATTACAATCATGGCGACTAGGAAAACCAACACAAAAAGGTGAGAAAAATATGCAAACATTATTAAAGACACAGATTGTGATGTTAAAGGAGGAAACTTACCTTAATAAACTCCTCCTGCATGACTTGTATGATGGCAGAACACGTCTCTGGTATGATGATCCCAAGCGCCTGGGGAGAGATGCCTGTTGAGAACTTGAGGTCCTGCAGGCTCCTCCCAGTCGCCAGGTACCGCAACGTGGCAATAAGCCTCTGCTCAGCCGGAATGGCTTGGCGCATCACAGTGTCCTGCCTCGTGATATAGGGGGACAGGAGATCCAGCAGACGGTGGAAAACGGGGTCATACGGAGAAAGTTCCTGAAGTCATCAGGATTATTCTCCCGGATCTCCCTAAGCAGAGACATATGAGAGAATCGATTACGCTGCCGCAACCAATTCTTGGCCCAGGAACTCCTCCTCCTACTGTTCCTGTCCAAATCACTGGAATGCACACAGACTCCAGAACAAAACCCATAAACAGCACGAACTCGTGAAAAGTTGCGCTGCTGCTCCATCATGGCTTCAAACCGGCCGGCTGGTCAGTCAAGAACACACTCAAACAGAAAGCACCCCCAAATCCAGCAAGACCTGCAAAGATCGCACGTCAAACAGATACGACCGTACAGGACGGCACTGCAAAGCAGAAACGCCGCGTACGGCGACACTGAATGACAAATACGAGCCCACAAGCACACACTGAACCTGAAAATACGACCTGTTAAGCGCAGAGACTGAAAAGCACGAATCAACTCTAACCAAACCTTCGCTAACACGGAACTAGCAGAAGCGGAACAGAGGGCGGCGCCGATGGCTTTGTCATTCCCCTTTATAGTGACGTCGTACGTGGTTTACGTGCCCGCGTTCTGGTCCGCTGGGATTTCGGTCCGATGGTGTGTACGCTCATCAGACCAACGGACAAATTTGACTTATCCGCTGGGAAATATCCGTCGGATGTTTCCGACCGGATACATTCCCTCGTGTGTACAAGGCCTAACAGTACAATAACATAAGCTCATTGCTCTCAAAATATTTTTTTTTTGTGTTCAGTGAATGGGTAAGGCCCATCCCCTACTTTTACTGTGGTAGGGCAGCTCTATTGCGCAAAACGACATATTTTTATGTCCTTACATGCAATGGATACTGTGGGCGCCATGCACGCGATCGCTGCACAGAGAAGCAGAACAGGGATCTGACTCTGTAAACAAGGCAGACCCCCCTTCTGACAGGGGACAACATGAAGATCCACTGTTCCTAGTGATCAGGAACAGTGATCTCTGTGTTGTCTTAGTGATCCCAGACCCTAGACAGTTAGAACACACCCAGGGAACACCCTAGTGTTACCCCCTTCCCTGACAGTGTCATTTATACATTGATCAGTGCATATTTTTAGCACTAATCACTGTAATAATGTCACTGGTCCCCAAAAAAGGGGATTACCAGTAAAAACATTTAACAAAAGTCCATAAATCTATCCCCTATTTTGTAGACGATATAACGTTTGCGTAAACCAATCAATATACGCTTATTACAATATTTTAATCAAAAAAATGTAGCAGAATAAATATTGGCCTAAAGACCCCTTTCACACTGGAGCGGTTTGCACTGGTGCTGCAGTCCCCCCCCCCTCCCTTCTGGGATCGAGTGGATCTATATGCTTTACTAGCTGGGAATCTGGATCCCACCTGGAATCTACAACCTGACGTTCCACACCATTCAAGGTACACCTGGGTCTGATGTGGATTCCCAGCCTCAATTCCAGTCATATGTTGTGATCCTGCCTTCCGGTTTCCAGTGGTCCCGGTTCCCAAATACCACAGTGCCTGTCTGACTCACTACTGTACAGTACCTGAGTCCAACCCATCTGGTAAGCGCATTTACGTTTTCCTCTGATCACGATGAGATTGTGACCTATAGAAATTTGCTTGTCTTCCCCTCATTGGATGATCACCCACCTGTCTACATATAGACTTTGGAACTCTATTTACTTTGAGCACTCCATTTGGGCCACTCCCTGTTCAGTGCTAGTGGCTCTTATATACTCACCGTATACAAATGTGATTTTCATATTAGCGCTACATTTTTCGTTTCTATATTTTTTTGTTTATTGCACAAAAAATTTAAAACCGCAGAAGTGATGAATACCACCAAAAGAAAGCTGTATTTGTGGGAGAAAAAAGGACATCAATCGTGTTTGGGCAAAACATTGCATAACCGTACAATTTTAATTGTCAGTTAAATTGAAGCAGTGCCGTATCGCAAAAATTGGCCTGGTCGTAAAAGATGTAAATCCTTGCGGGGCTGAAGTGGTTAAATGTATTGCTATCACATAGAGGACCAATAGCTCCCTATGTGATAGCATATTTATAATTACAAATTCTCTTTAATGAGACTTTAGTGAGACTTCCGGGGTCCAAAAGACCCCTGATGTCTGCCCTGAAGTTAATGGTGCACAGTAGGGATGACCCCGATGTTCAAAACAAACATAGGTTTGACTCGAACATTGGGTGTTTGTCTGTATGACGAAAACCGAACATTATGTAGTGTTCGTGGCAAATTCGGAAGCCGCAGAACACTGTTTAAAAGTCTATGGAACACTAACATGAAAAACCAAAAGGGCTAATTTTATATGCAAGTTATTGCCATAGAAAATTCTGGTGGGGGGATTCAGCTCATCTTTAGTGCACAGATCATTGTCCATTAACTTCTTCCACAGCCACAGCAGCAGGGAAAGTGAAAGTCTTCCAGGTGCCTGGGGAGCCACACGTGCTGCCAACAGCTGCAAATACAAATAAATGGCTATATGTGGCCTCACTTGGTTAAATACAGATGTCTGCTGCATTAGCATTTCCCCACGCATGCTCATACACCGCTTCTCCCCAAACATGAAATTGTTGTATCCAGGGAGAAGCGCAATGTGCACATGTTGGGGGTAAATTCCAGAGCAGAAGCCATCTGCATTTAGCCAAGCAAGGGCATGTAGAGCCCTTTACTTGTATTGGCAGCTCTACATGCCATATATGGCTCCTGGGCACCTGAGAGCCCTGAGGATTTTATGTCTGAGCACATAGGGGTTGTTTTACTACTACAAAAAGACTGTGCACTCTGAAACTGCAGTTGCTCCAGAGCTTAGTAAATGAGCAGAAGCCATTAGTGAAGAGCAGAACACCAATAGTGTGCAAGCAAAAATGCAGTCTTTTTTATTTTCCTTGCATGTGATTGGGTACTCTTTGCAAAGTGAAACTTTACCTCATTTACTAAGCTCTGGATCAACTGTACATGCAGAGGGCAACTGCACTTTGCAAAGTGTACAGTCTACTTACCTTGTAAATCAAACCCCTAGGATCTAGTAAGCATCCATGTGTACGAGGCCTCAGTAATCCTGTTTTTGTTCATTCCATTCTGATAAGGTGCACTAAATATATGCATGTCGATATTTCACCTTAACATATCAAAACAACAGTAATTTGTCTAACACTATGAATGCTTACTTTGAACATAAACATACTATATGTGACAAGTAAAGCGGCAGGTCAAAATGCACGCAAAAAGCCGACTATGTAGAGATATTTATCATTGTAGATAGTTGTTGAAGGAAAAGTGTATTGAAATTGTGTTCAAAATTGTCGTGGCCACAGCATAATACCCTCATAGCAGCATGCTCTATGGCTAATATTAATTAATTGTAGTGCCCCCTTACCTTTAGTGCGGGCCCTACGCTAAAGTTAATGGGTGAATAGGAGAGTTACTTTGCTCCCATTCGTGATTTGTTAGATTACAGGTTGCTGGAACTGTCCTGCAAGTCGGTCTTAGTTCCAGGGGTGTTATTCCACCCCTGGGCAACAGTTGACGCTAGAGGGGTTCTGGCGGAGCCACTTTTTCCCAGCAGCCAATTAGAGGAGTTTTTCCCTCGCTGGGCATGCTGGGGAGGGGTATATCTGAGACAGACGCCTTGTTTTCGAGGTTGGCTCTCTCTCTCTCTCCGTGGGGTCCACATTCCAGGTGTGGCATCAACCTTCAGGGTGCACGCATCCACGGACCCCGCCGGCATGGCCCACCTGGCTGGAGCTGCACGCTCCACGGAGACCCATCCAGATGCTGAATGGGGCCCCAGTGACTTGCTGGGTCCCCAACTTTACTAAAAGATCCCAGGCAGTGGACCGTTCAGTGGGGGATCGGCTTGAGGAGAACCTGGAGGCAGGTTGTCCAAAAGGGCTTGAACCAACCATCGGGGATCTGGTCATCAAGACGTGACAGGTATATGCCAGCTGTCAGTCTATGACCATTCATTACATTTACTGGGAGGATTCGCTCAAGATCTAATGTGTTCTCTGAAGTACTGAAGTACCAGGCCTGTGGCAGAGGCCCGAGCCAGGCCTGTGGCGGAAGCCTGTTCCTCCCAGCGATTTATAAGTGACATTTCGCCTGCCAGGCTAAGTGACAGGAGTCTGTACGGGAGCACTTCACCCACTCGGACTGGAGTGGCGACGAGTTCTATCTATAGTTGAAAGCAGGCTTGCTTTCCTTGTTATCCAGGCCTGATACCGCACTATTCTATACTGCTTCATCAACCTTTTCTATCCTGCTCTTTTTGTTGATGTTCGCAGTGCCAGGCCTTGAAATAAAGCATTTGAAAACCCATCTGATGGCTGGACATTCACTTGCTGCTACTACTCACTGCTACTACCCCTAGACACATCACTGGGTAACTTAATACGCCGATCCCAAACACAACCAGCGGCTCCTTCGGGGGTGAGCGATACAAATTTTTTTTATAGCATGCCATTAAATTGTCTGCACATGATTAACTTGCCAAAAAGTATGTCCAAAAGTTTTAATAAATCAGAGATATTAAGTACCAATTCTGCAAAATGTACTTCATTGCTTTGCTATAATTTCATTTATTGCAGAACCAAAAATAATAATATACCAAAAAAGTGTATTCAAGATCCGTAGAGGTATCCCGTGCAACCTGCGTTTACCGGCATGAAGTAAAGTTTGCATTTGGTGTACGATTCTTCTATGGTGAGAACCTGTTCTGACGTTACAGGTGAACTAATTTGTTCAGACTGTAAAATCCTATAATGGATATGATGTAGGAAAAGAAAAGATATACCAAAGGATCAGTGTAATCCCAACTATTACATGTTCAGATCTATCATAAAATTTAAGGCTTGAAGCTTGGTTTTTGTGTAATTAAATGGATCAAAATTAAGTCTCTACTGTTATCTCCCAATGGGAGGGTCAACCAGGCTGGTCTATATAAACAGCCAGGGTAGACAGGGGGAACCAGAACACTTGTCCCCTGTCAGTGAGCAGTGGCACCATGGGGACTATGGGTCCAGTTATTTGGATCCTTTCTACTTTGGCTCTCACACATTCCTTAGGCGCACCGCCACGAGGTAAGAATTTTCACAAGCTGTTCCAAATTTAGGATAAAACGTATTGTTGTACATTATGACATACTTGTTGCCAAAATTTGAGATACATTTTTCGTTGCCTTATATGTGTAGTGTCATTTTTCAGGTTTGTCTTTTTCTTCTATTTCTGTCCCTCTTTTATGTTGGGTGATCTCTTATAAATTTGATGATAAAGTAACACCATCACTTTACCCATTCAGGGCTGTGACTGCCTCACCTAGTAGCACATTCTCCAGCTAGGAATGCTCATGATTGTCACTCTTTTACCGCCTCTCACCTCTGCGAGGGCCCACGCTCTATTGCTTAAATGAAGTTGAATTTCCAGTATGGGGGAACTTGGTACCTTCCCCCTTGTGACAGCCAATGGGCCAGATCAGCCAACCCTGTCATGTCTAACACCATTCAAAACTAGGGCTTGCTTAAGGTGAGCTCCTGCAGCTCCTACAGAGAGTGTAGACTGGTAACTATATTTTATTGGGGATTGGTGGGGACTATCAGCCTCCACTGTCACTTTGATCTAAATAAGCAAAAGAGACAATGTTTCTTTAAGGCTATAAAATGCACATTCTGATGTATTATTGTAATATACCAGAAAGATTCCTTAACATGACATTACGATCTTAAATTGCCTGACATGCCATATTTTGAGAACATGCAAATTCCAGTCAGATAGTGCCTTGGCTAGGATTTAAACCAAGGGCCCCAGTGCAGCAAGGCAGCGCTGATCACTAAGCCTCAGCATTGCCCAGCATGATAGTACTCCCCCTAGTGGTCCTCTATGTCCAAAGACATAAAAGGATTTTTTTTTTTTTATTTAGACATACAGTACTGTATTATTTAGGTAGTCAGAACAGCTATACCAAGTTCCTTAGATGCCAGCAAGGTTATAAAGCATCAGTGAACAGTCACTTTGCAGCTTCTACAGTTAATACCAAGATCCTACTATATAGCCGAACTGGAGCCATTGTGAGTAAGTGCTGTACATTTGACCAGAAACATCCCAGCATAATGGTCACCTTGTGTTGGACTGTAAGTGAAGATGATAGGAAGTACAGCCAACCTGTCTCTTTTGGCACATCACTTCAACTGTTTACTATTGGTCTCAGCAGTCCTCACTGCAGCTGATTTTGCCAGGAAGGTTGTAGTTTTCTTTGTTTCTTATAAAATAGTTATTTTCCTAATTGTTTCCACCCTGCTAACAAGTTATTGGTCTACCACATGCATGCTGTGATTTGATTTGATTTGATATGTGGTTTGTACTGTGCCAAATGCACTCCCATGCTGTTATGTTGTCACCAGGAAAATGGAAAATTGTATACTTACCTTGTAATTTTCCTTTCTTGGTGCCAATCCTTGGCAGCATACTGAACCCACCCAGTTTATTTCAATAATTTTGCAGGGATTGGACTGTTGAGTGGGTGTCAAACTTTATAGTTTTTTTTACTGGTCCTGTGGACAGAAGTAGTTGGCGCTACTACCACATGTATGCTGCCATAGATTGGCATTGGGAAGGGACAATTACAAGGTAAGTACGATTCAGTATATGGCTGAAGATGGAATAAAGATATTGGGGTTGATTTATTAAAACTGGAGAGTGGAAAATCTGGTGCAGCTCTGCGTAGAATCAGCGTCCAGGTTTTATAGTCAAAGCTTAACTGAACAAGCTGAATTTAGAAGCTGATTGACTACCATGCACAGCTGCATCAGATTTTGCACTCTCCAGTTTTAGTAAATCAACCCTGTTGTGTCACATTGTAAATGCATGTCTTCTTGTGCTTTAAAGTCCATAGGTAGCGTTATAAATCCATTGTTTTTAGTTCAGACCTGAATCATGCACTTGCTTTAAGAGAGAAGTGCTATGCAGTGCTACTAAGCAAGAAGCACAATCTGCTAATGTAATGATTAATTAATAATTCATTATATAATGATAAATTCATAATAATAATTACTCCTGCCCCCCATGTAAATCAACACGCTATCCTGAGAAACAATTTAACCTCCCTGGCGGTATGATTCTTTCAGATTTTAGGTGCTGAAAGCGGTACCATTATTTGCAAGGAAATTTGGCCTTTTATACTGTAGGCCTGTAATTCTTAGGAATAACTCATTTAAATCTGACCAAACACGAATCTAATAGGCATCCCGGGTATGATTTTTTTTTAAAAACAAAATTATAAATTATAATATAATAAATAATTATAAATAATTATAACAAATAATAATATAATTATAATAAAAATTATTCAATAATGTAATCAATTTAAAACCACTGAAATTTGCTCAGTTACAGAATTGTCACTGTCATTACTTTTATTTTTTTATGACGAATTTCCCCACAAATCGCTATCGTTCAATTCTGCAAGTGATTATAATTTATTATCGCTGTTTTCTAGCTGCTCTAAAACCATTTTTGACATAAAGGGACACTTTTGGTTGCTATGGACAATCTAGAGTTTCCAGGCAGAAAGAACATTTTTTATTATATAAAAGTACATGCAGGGCACAGGACAGACCACTAGGGACAAGAGTGGTGTGTATTTTTTACATACAGTACTGTAATCTATAAGATTACAGTATACTGTATGTAATGTGTTTGTTTACTTTTTTTAATTTGGCACCGTTCTCCGCCCCCGTGCGTCGTAACGTCGCAGGGAACGGAGATCGACGGCACACGGGGACACTGTGTGAATCGAGCGAGCACACAGTGTGGATGCATCGCTGGATCCAGGAACAATGTAAGCCAGCGCGCGCTGCAGGCTCTGCATAGCTACCCCGAGCGTGACTCGGAGATACCGATTTTGGCACAAAAAAAAACACCCCGAGTCACGCTCGGGAATACCGCCAGGGGGGTTAATATAAAACCCAATGGATGACTTTTTCCGTCATTGCAACAGAAAACACATTTTTGGGGGGAACTAAAGACACATACACGAATCAGTGTCTTCTTGATCAAGTATTCAACATCAATATACTGTATACGCTTATACATTAAAGAAGACTTCTACATAGACATTACCAGTTGGCCCAATACAGTTTAATGCCATTCTAGCTTATGCAATGAAACAAATCAAAGAGTAATAAGATTGTGAAAGTTGGATAACACAGTCAATATCACAATGGAAGTTGCCTGTTATTATTTTAACTAGGTCTGAGCAGTATAATTTTTAACTGGAACTGGGCTTTACATTTTGCCTCACCTAATGTCCTTTTTGGGAGATTTCCCTTTGATTACTTTTATGTCTGACATCCTTTACCTGAACAGGGTAGAAATCTCATTGGGGACAAACTACATATACCATATCTCTTCCCTCCTATTCATACCAATTGATACTTTTTCTAACAGTGATGAATCCGGCACACAACAACCTTGTCTGCAGCACCTGGGGAAATTTTCACTATAAGACCTTCGATGGAGAAATCTATCAGTTTCCAGGAACATGCAACTATATATTTGCCTCAAACTGTAAAGACGCATATGAAGACTTCAATATCCAAATACGACGTTCGTCAAGCTCAGATAGGACAGTGGTGTCCCATGTGATGATAAAGATTGCGGGCCTTGTCATCGAGATGAAGAAAGGTGTGATCGAAGTGGGAAATAAAAGGTAACACTGGTTGAGAATGCAAATATTAATGGTAAATTGAATCTAAGCATACACAAGTTTCTATAAACCAACTTTTCTTGCAGGGTGACTCTTCCATACAGCCAGTTTGGAGTACAAATTGAGTACAACAGTGTATATGTGCAAGTTTCTTCCAAGCTGGGAGTAGTGCTTTTATGGAATGAAGCTGATTCTGTCACGGTAAAAGGCTTTACTCATCTCATCTACAATAATTTTCAAAAGTTTGTGTTAGTGACACTGAATCCTTTATCAAAGTAGATGTTTTATATCTTCACGTCCAAAGTTTTCATCACGTTATATAAAGCAGGCTGTTTAAAATGTATGGATCAACACATTGAAAATATAGGTCCTGTACCATCATTTATTAAGCAGTGAGCACAATGCACAGAGCATATGGTGTGTTGTGGTGTTTCCTAATGCAAATACCTTGCAGTACACTGTAGTATAACTACAATACACTACCATGGGTTGGGGTAACACTAAGGCCGCGTACACACGATCAGCCCATCCGGTTAACCGATGAAGCTGACTGATGGTCTGATGTGCTTACACACCATCGGTTAAAAAAACGATTGTGTTATAACGCGGTGACGTAAAACACAACGACGTGCTAAAAAAAATGAAGTTCAATGCTTCCAAGCATGCGTCGACTTGATTCTGAGAATGCGTGGATTTTTAACCAATGCTTTTGCATACTAACGATCGGTTTTGACCTATCGGTTAGGCGTCCATCGGTTAAATTTTAAAGTTCTCTTTTTTTTGACCAGAGGATAACTGACCGATGGGGCCCACACACGATCGGTTTGGACCGATGGAACGAACCTTCAGTCTGTTTTCATCGTTTTTGACCGATCGTGTGTATGCGGCCTTAGTATAATGTGGGCCATGATGCATACTATAGTGTGAAGATCCCTGAATCTACCCTATCCATCATTAGTATAGTTTAGGATTTGACCTACAATGTCCAATATTATGCTTTTCTTTAGAAATAACATTTAGCACACATCTGTACAGGAACTGTACAGCATACAAAGTCTGCGTACCCATTTTTCTGGCAAAAACTGCTGCTGCATACAGCCACCCATGAGATGAATTAGAAGATGTGGCTGTATGCAGTTATGTTCTAGGGGTTGAATAAAGCACCACATGCTTACGGACCTATGTTTTGAACACACATTATCTGTGTTCAGAGCAAACTTTAGTCTGTGGGTGCTTTGTGCAATTCAACTCATTGGGTGGCTGTACACAGCAGCAGTGGGTCCCATGAAAGTGATTATGCATTTCTGCACACTGTACAGCCCATGTATTCAGTGTGCATGAAGCCTTATACAACTGTGACCATCATCAAGAGAAACTTAATTTTGAAAGCTGTGCTCAAAATAAAACAGGCAGAGGCCAAAGGACTAGTTAACAATATTGCCTGCAGACTCTCTGCAGCTGATCTTTCTTTATTACTTACATAATATTCTGAGACTAGCAGTCAAATGTAGCAGATCCTTAATCTTACACTGGAGATATACAGATATGACAGATATGAGGCTGTAGGCACAGACGTGCCTAGGCACAGTCACATACCAGGAAGTGCACTGCTACTTTTCAGGAGGAATTCCAAACAAAGGAAATATTGTTCAGGCCATTGCTAAGGCACAGTTATCATTTGTAGATGTTCAATATAAAGGTGCTTTCACAGCTGTGAATGTGCCTGACACCAATTACATGCAAGAACACCAGCGGGGCATTAGTTGTAGGAGGAAGCTCCATTGAAAGCAATGAGAGGCTACCGTCTCTTGCAGCCAATTGTGGCCGCTCACACATAATCGTGCAGTGATCAGCTGCTAGTGATCAGCCTCAGGCACAGACTTCTTGCGTCCAGGGATGATCACTTGCCAGAGTTGTCACATGCAATGGATGTGAATGCATGCTAAGACCCCTTTTACACTGAGGTGCTTTACAGGCGCTATATCCCTAAAAATAGCACCTGCAATATGCCTGTAAATCGACTCTCCTCTCACTCCAATGTAAAAGCCCCAGGGCTTTCACACTGGAGCGGTGCACTGGCAGGACGAATAAAAAATACCTTCAAGCAACTTCTTTGAGGCACTGTAGGAGCGATGTATACACCGTTCCTAAAGTGCCCCTGCCCATTGAAATCAATAGGCAGCAATGCCGAAGCGCCGGCACTTTGCTGACGCTTTTAACCCTTTTTCGTCCCCACTAGCGGGGGTTAAAAGCAGTGCTGTGGAGTCGGTAGATAAATGTTCCGACTCCTCAGTTTTTTGTACTTCCGACTCCAACTTCCCGACTCCGACTCCTCTGTATTAATATGCAAATGTATTGTATACATTCCTTGAAGGAAAGAAAGGCAACATACATGTCATTACCACAGGACTACTTGCTGGGAATCCAACAGTCTACTGTATTGAACAGTTTAAGCAAAAGACAAACACAGCTGATCTGCTGCTGAAGATAGGGAGGATTCAGGAAGGGGCATTTATTATAAAACATGATTTCCCTAGTAGAATCCTATAGTCATGTTTAAAGTTTAAGCTAACAATCGTAGTTTACAAGTTTTTAGAGCCTTAGCTGAATGACAGCAGTTTTTCCAATGGTGTACATCTTTAGTCTTGAGCTAATGACCCTCCATTCCCTTCACTTATACAAGTGTCTCTAGTCCTGCAAAAAAACATATTTACTTAATCCCTTATCAGTGAGAGGCTAGGTTACCCAAGGGCACTGCGTTCCCTGTAACAGCAGAACACAACACTATGGAAGTATAAGTATTGCCGCTCCTAATTAGCCATATAGCGAAGCACATGAAAAGCATGCTTCTTCACGGTCACTTAAAATGTTTGTTTTGAGGTTACGTGAGGCACTGCATGCATTGGTCTTTATTCTTACAGTAGAGAAGTCATTAATTATAATTTTTTGTGAATTGGGACATTTAAACTTGCTTTTTTTTAATTTCCAATCTAAATGTAGTCGGGGTTGGAGTCGGTGCATTGTTTTCCGACTCCGACTCCACAGCACTGGTTAAAAGTGCCCCCCTAGCGGTCGAAAAGTGCAGCTAAATCAACGGCTTTACTGCCAACGCCCAGCGCTGCTCAGTTTGAAAGTAACATAGGCCCTTTTTAATGTAATAGCATGTTTAATATTAGACTTTACTAAATAACATGCAACCCTTGCTTCTTTCATGCTGCCATTGCTTCCTTTAGTGGCAACGTTTTTACCTATGGCAGGCATGTGACACAGAGACAGTTTATTTAATGTATCTTACACTTATGTTAATTTGATTTACAGGTGAATGTTCCATCAAAATACATGAACAGCACATGTGGATTGTGTGGAAACATGAATGGGCTGACTCAGGATGAGTTTGTGGATAAAAGTATGTTCTACTACTTATAATCCTGTATTATAACATATTCTTTCTCAGTACTTTTGTTATTTACAGAAACTCATTTTCTTTCACTGAATACACTTTTTAAACAAAGCTATTTTGATTCAGATTCATTTTATAATATAGCTATCAGCACATACTGTAGAACAGGTCACATAAATGTGGTAGTAGATAATTATCCAATCACTGTATACTAAAGTCATATTATACTGAAGATGCAATAGGAATATCAGACATAATTGTGCACAGTGATATTTAAGGGGTATCATAATGGCTCTGGATTGAATGTGTTTTAAATATATTTTTTTTAAAAAGAATTCAAGGAATGGATATTTTTTTATAGTTACATCTGTGCATCTTGGACCAATGGAACTATAAATATACTATACCTATGGGATCCCTTTATAAGCTGATAATCACTGTAGAAGATACCGCTACTCCTATGACCTCCAATAGCTTTTGGGTCCCGTGTAAAGAGGTTGCTGCATTCTGAGCACAAAACACAAGAGGTTGCCCGCTTGGCACGGGTGCCAATTAGACAATGTTTTGCAGTCCTTTAATGAATGCAAAGCATTTTCTGATTAGAAGAGATGGGAAGTTACATAATTGTTTACAAGATATACTGTACATACTATGTTGGTGAAAATATGTGTATTTATACAGATATCCATCTGACACCTGTGCAGTTTGGAAACCTGCAAAAGATGAATGGACCCACAGAGCAATGTGAAGATGTTGTACAATCTGCCCCTAAAAATTGTGGCAATCTGGTAAGATTTTAGAAAAACTTTTAAAAATACAAAGAAGGGAATTTACTAAAAGTCAAACATATGGAATCTAGAGCAGCTGTGTAATTCCAACCAATCAGCTTTTAGCATTCATTTACAAATTTTAAAGTGAAACTTTAGTCAGAAAAGAAAATCCTGCTAGATGACCTAAGGCTAGTCCCAGGTATACTTATGTAAAACATTAAAAATAAGTGCCTATACTATTCATAATCCAGTAATACACTGCCTCACCCTGCTCTGCATATACTCAGTTGCTCTTCATCTTTAGAAATTTTTAGGCACTGCTGAGTTTGTAGAGGACGATCTGCTGACAGCCTTAAAGTGGAATTAAACCTTCCTATCCTTTACAGCCAATGAAGCTGCTTCTGATTGATCTGCAACTGCCATGGTGCTGCCCATGTGATTAGTTAAGACACCAACTATTTGATGGTTTGACAGTTTGGTTGAGGACAAATCTGACAGCCACCCCAGCATTGCAGGAATGTAACTGTATTTTGAAACTGTTAAATTTCGGGGGTTTAGTTCCGCTTTATGATTTACTGCTGTTATGGGGCTCTGGGCTTCAACAAAATGGCATTCTCCAGCAAGAAGAAACAGAAGCAATGTTGGAGGCAATTTACAACACACACTAATAGTGTAATTATTAATGTGGAATGTATGTTTCTTGCTAAAGAACATTGGCCCAGATTCATAGAGCAATTACGCCTGTCTAACTGGTGTTAGACAGGAGTAATTTCAAATTTTGCGCGCCGTATCACTAGTTTGAATCCTCAAACCATGATACGGCGGCTTCGGGCTTCGATCCGAGAGGCTTACGTCTTCGTAAACCTTCGGATCTACGCTGCGATATTTTTGGGGCCGCTGGGAGGAGTTCGTGTCGTTTTGATGCGTCGGGATATGCAAATGAGTTTTTACGGCGATCCACGAAGATACGAGCGGTCTTCGCAATCGCTTACGTCCATTTATTTTTACGTACTGTTAGACCAGCTTTTTGCTGGTCTAACGGTGCGTAGCCCATGTTAAGTATGGCCGTCGTTCCCGCGTCAAATTTAATATATATTTTTTTTTTTACGTAAGTCGGGAATAGAAATGTCCGTAAACTACGCTACTCAAACAACGAATGACGTAACGACGTGATTTCGCGCAATGCACGGCGGGAAATTTGCGAACGGAGCATGCGCAGTTCGATCGCCGCGGGAACGCGCCTATTTTAAATGCTTCACGCCCCCTACTCGCGTAGATGGATTGCGACGGGAGAAATACACTACGCCGCCGTCGTTTACTGGACAAAATCTACCTGGATTCCACGTAGAGCCAGGTAAAAAACGGCGGCGTAGTGTATTTCTGATACGCTACGATAATCTAATTCTCTCTGAATCTGGGCCATTATTTTTTATCAAGTTGTTATCGTTAAAGTTCCACTTTAACTGAACAGGCTGAAGAAGCTGATTTCTGATTCAGCCGGTTACTGTGCAAGGCTACTCGAGGCTGTCTGCTCCAGTTTTATTAAATTCTCCCCTCCCATATGTTTTATTGACGTTTGTATAATGACTTGTAGATTATGCTGTTAATCTCCTTAGCGTTAATCCTGAGTGAGGCTCGGAGTGAAATTTTAGTACCAAAAGGGGTAACCCTGAGCCATTGCAGGATCCTTACCTTGTCACCTGGATCTTGCGATGTCTTCCCGTTGTGTCTGCGAGCTGTCATCTCGTTTGATTCACAGTGCCGAGTGCCAAGCTCCGTTCTCTGCGAGCGCTGCAGCACATTGGGGACGGAGCTTGGTGCCAAATTTAAAAAAAATTAAAACGCAGTATACATACAGTACACTGTAATTTTACAGATTACAGTACTGTATCAAATTATTACACATCCCCTTTGTCCCTAGTGGTTTGTCCAGTGCCCTGCATGCAGTTTTATATTATAAATACATTTCTTTCTGCTTGAAAACTGTAGATTGTCCATAGCAACCAAAATGTGTCCCTTTATGTCAAAAGTGATTTTAGACCAGGTAAAAAACAGCGATAATCAATTAGAATCAAAACAGTAGTGGAAAAAATATTGCGCTTATTTAAAACCTAACCAGCAGCAACTAGAGAGTGTTATATTACACCAAACCAGATATAATATATGCTAATCAATCAGTTAGAATCACTTGCATAATTGAGCGATAGCGATTTTTGGGGAAATTCGTCATCAAACACTGAAAGTAATGAGAGCGACAATTCTGCAACTGAGCAAATTTCAGTGTTTTTGATTTGATTACATTATTGAATAATTTGTATTATTATTATATTATTATTTGTTATAATTATTTATAGTTATTTATTATATTATAATTTATGATGTTGTGTTTGAAACTTTATCATACCCGGGATGTCTACTGGACTCTTTTTTAGACAGATTTAAGTGAGTTATTTCTAAGAATTACAGGCCTACAGTATAAAATGCCGAATTTGCAGGAGAAATATTGTACGGTGTACCACTTTGAGCATCAAAAATCTGGCATAATCTTACTGCCAGGGAGGTTAATTATGTAATAGGGTAACTATGTGGTGAGATTTCATTTTCAAATAATATTCAATGTGCAAGGAAAAAAAAATGCATCTTTGTGTGCACATGATTGGACGATGAAAGTTCCACCTAATTTACTAAGCTGGGGAAAACGTCCCTTGCTAAGTTAAAGGAATTTTTTGGTCATAACGTAAACATTTATATTATAATAATCAGCATTCTATGAGCAAAAGTTATTTTGACAATCCAATATAAGCTTACTTGAAAAAAATCTCCTTTCATGTTTGCTGCCCTTTTGCTGGCCACCTTTTTCCACAACTTCTTGGAATCCCTGCATGCTTTGTAACTTCTCCTCTGCTGTTTAGTTTCATGGGCTTACAGTACACATATAATGTGCTTACATACAGTGCACTACAATGTTAATGTTTTTGATTTTCTCCATGCAGAATGAAACCTGTGTCCGTATGCTTTCCAACGCAGCCTTCGATGACTGTGACCTGCGTGTGCCTCATGATCTGTACATCAAGGCCTGCGTGTCTGACCTCTGTAGCTGTCAGAATTCATCTGATGCCTCATGCTTCTGTGATACCCTGTCTGAGTATTCCCGGCAATGCACCCATGCTGGCGGAATGCCCAAAAATTGGAGAACCGGCACCATGTGTGGTAATAGAATTTTTTCTTGACTTTTTTATTGTCTGTCCTTTTCTAAGGTAGTTTTCCACTGTCGGTGGTTGACTACAGTGGTATTTATCCATACAGGCATACCCCACTTTTATATACACAATGGGGTTGATTTACTAAAGCTGGAAAGCCCAAAATCAGGCTCACTTCTGCATAGAAACCAATGAGCTTTTAAACCCAGCTTGTTCAATTAAGCCTGATAATAAAACCTGAAAGCTCATTTGTTTCGTTGCAGAAGTGAGTCTGATTTTGCGCTTTCCAGCTTTAGTAAATAAACCCCATTGTGTACTTAAAAGTGGGGTATGCCTGTATTAGGTTTATGGTCTTACTGTAGCTAGAAAGCTTCCACTTTGTTAAAAGAGTCTAATGCAGAATGTGCTGCATCAACTATCAGAATTGAAAGGAGTAGTTGAGAACTCAATAGATCACTATTTTTTGGAGGACATTCTTCTGTGTTTTTATTGACCAGTTTTGTAAAGCCAATTTGGAGACACTACTTTCTAAAATTTTTACTGACTTTGAGTGTTTTATTGGCAGAGAGGACCTGTCCAATGAACATGAAGTATAATGAATGTGGTTCACCGTGTGCTGATACTTGTTCCAACTCTGAGCGGACGCTTGTTTGTGAAGATCATTGCATAGATGGCTGCTTCTGTCCACCAGGTAATCTTTTTTTTTTTGTTATTAACAGCAAGCATTCCTTGTGTGTTTTTGGTGATTATTCTGAGTTGGGTTATTTCTACAGATATAAAACATATTAGACTACTAAATCAACATCCTCTAAAGCTATGTAAAACTCAGTTGTTTGAAAAGGATGACACAATGGGGAAATTTCTTTACAGAAGTTGAGAATCTGTAGCTATATTCACGTTAATTATCCAATACAGGAAATAGCTTTTCACATGATTACATAACTAAAACTAATTTAGTTTACAGGGTGAAAATTCTCAACCCCTATAGGGCTCCTGAACTTTTGCGGTGGGTGTGGGTGGTGCCAAAAAATACACATAGTTGAGCTGCATTTTTACCCCCCCTCCTCCACTTAAGTTGCAATGGCAGCAGATGGGAGTGTACACATGCTGTGGCTTTGATGCTTTGCTTTGGCTGTGGCAAAAAATGACCCCCATGTTGTAGTCTGCAGACAGCACCACCACCTAGCATGACCTATTCAAGCAAAGAGGGGCAACATGATACCCCCCCCCCCCCCCCACAGCAACCATGGGCAATGCCCGCGGTTGCAGTTCAGCGGTGCTGCATTTACAGGGTTAAAACAGGAAGTGATCAGGCAACATATCACCTCTTCACCGCCTGTCAAATGTATATGAAAAGCTACCTGACCGCTAGTGTAAGCATAAGATAGGTAAACTGGCCTCAGTAAGTCATTACAACGTTTACTCTGGTTATTGGTACTATAATCATAAGAATTATTAGAACCATCTGTTAATCTCAATCAATGATTTTTTTAGGAACGGTACTGGATGATGTTGATAACCGAGGTTGCATCCCTCTCAGTAAATGTTCCTGCACCTACAACAATAAGAAATTTGCACCAGGAAAATTTTATACCAGCAACTGCCACAACTGGTAAGAACTAAAACTTTGCTGTGAAAGTGCTCAGTCATAGGGTGTTGTCATACCTGCTGGCCAAACACAGATCGCATTTCAGCCATTACCTGCATCCAATCTGCATCCAATCAGCTGCAGTCACTGTTTGGGCATTCTGACGGCTGCAGGTGCTGGCTGTCAGGATACATTGGCTTACAGAAAAGGTTTGTCTATCCTTTCTGTTTAGCGTGCATTAAGGAATGGAAAAGTGTAGTAAGAGGGACCGCTATAACTTGTGACCTAAAGCAATTATCTCAGTAGCTAAACTCCTCGAGACAGTTCTTCTTTATCATGATTTCTTTATTATTTTTATAAACTCCTACTACTATTATTTGTGTAAACCTAAAATATAGGCTATACCATATTTTTCTAAATACGAGAGCCATGGGTATTCTTTGTTTTTTTCTTACCGATTTGTACAGTAATCCAGCACAAATTAACTCCTCCACTTTGCCTCTTTAGAGGAGCTTTGTGTAAAGACCAGTCACTACTGATCCCTCTCCTAGTGCTGTGTGACTGGTCATGTCTCCACCGTCTTCTGTAGTTTCTTTAAAGGGAGCCTTTAGCTGGAGGACCTACTGGGCCCAATGTACAGCTCTGCTCTCTGCACAACATACACTTTTTGTACAAAGTTATATCTGGGTTTGCAAAAGCATTTGGTGCACATTGCATGGTTACTGAGAATCATGTTTAACGTTTTTGTGCCTGGAGTTCCTCTTTGACAATACAGATTTCCCTATGGGAAAGGTCTCTTTTATAAATTCTCTATCAGAATTCTTCATAAGTACTTTCTTCTCATAACTGCAAAATACTAATACATACATATTTGAACATGACAGTATTAAAAAGAAACATATATTTTAAGTTAAAAAGCCTTCTAAAGCTTTTTTAAATTACAAGAAATGAATTTGAGCAATACACATTAATAATATTATTGTATCTGACTGTGTTTGTATTGTTTATTATAGCACTTGTCATGGTGGTCAGTGGAGCTGTAAAGCTTTGCCTTGTGCTGGACGCTGCTCACTTGAGGGAGGCTCACATCTCTACACCTATGATGGCGGTCACTATAACTTCCATGGAGACTGTAGCTACATCTTTACCAAGGTAACATTGCTCATCAAGCTTTCAAGTTTTTACTCTGAGTGCAGCCCTTATGACGAATTTTAATATGCACCGTATTCACCCATTGTAGTACTACTATAATGTTTTCTGTAGTCATTTTCATAATGAATAAATCCAGTAAGTCAGAGATTAAATTGAAGCTGTCCATACACTGAGAGATTTTTTTTTTGTTCAGCCTGAAGGTTGAATCCCCATCTGTGGCTATTGTATTCCAACAGATAGCACTGGCAGCTGGCAGAATACCTTAACAGCAGCTGCATCTGAATGGATGCAGTTGCTGTTTGTTTGACGATTTTTTGCCTGTCTCTTTGATTAATTTTTTATTTAAAAAATATCAGGTGGGAGGGTGCCAACAGGACCACCCATGAAGCGAAATTCAGCCAGTTCATCAGGAACACCAAACAATGTGAAGTGTATGCCTAGTGTAAAGCATTCAATTTTACATAAACTGTGTGATAATATGCTGTAGAACAAGCAAGGTTTACATAAGGTTATCCAATTGATAAGAATCTCTAGATCTCAAAATATCCTGAGCGTAATATATAAAAAAGCCACCTGTATTCTGGCAGGTGGATAGATGAAATGTAATAAAGATAAAAATGATATATTATCACTAAAATGTGATTATTGCTGGTCAGTAATCCTTAGAATGACACTATTTACATACCACATTCCGATAACTCTCCCCTTCGTTCTTCCTTGTAGGACTGTGTCACAAACATGTTCACTGTGCTGACCGAGCTGAGGAAATGTGGAGTGACCAATACGGAAACTTGTCTGAGAAGTATCACCCTGTCTTTGGCTCAAGGACAGACAGTGAGTAGTGCTCAGTGCTCAGTGCACCAGTATAATTTACCTCTCTTTTTAGCTAAAAATATCCTTGTAGTATACAAAGTGAATATCACTTTTTGCCTTTGTTTTGCTCATTGTTAGTCCTGTTTAAAACTTGTGTTCCCCTAGCCATTTTCTTTAGTTTGATCACTTTCCTAAATGAATGTAACCTCTGTAACCTGTAGGTTCTGACAGTGAAGTCATCAGGAACTGTGCTTCTGAATGGGATCTACGCTCGTACACCATTAGTCACAGGTACAGAATCATGTCTGATATCATACTGTACATTGAAAGGTGGTCATACACTGCCTAATAAAAGGACCATTTGTGAGCCAGGCAATGAGATTTTCCAATCTGATCTCGTATCCTTTTGGGTGAATATCTCATGTAGTCTGCAGTTAGCTTATTGCTTCACCTTGCCCTTTTCTTGGATTGATCAAACATCCTGTGTCTAGGCTTGTGTCGGTGCCATTACATTTGGTTGCCATTGGTTACAATTGGGATTAGAATTTAGTTTTCCTTTTCTGTCTGCCATTTGCTCTGATTTTCTGCTTGATCCTCAACCATGCTGATCTACCTCTTAAGCCATGTACACACGATCGGACCAAACCGATGAAAATGGTCCGACGGACCGTTTTCA
Organism: Rana kukunoris; assembly: GCA_029574335.1. Lineage (NCBI taxonomy): Eukaryota > Metazoa > Chordata > Amphibia > Anura > Ranidae > Rana > Rana kukunoris. Next base: position 209,549,743 of record CM056059.1, on the reverse strand, counting down.
TCGGTTCACAGACTGATGGCCTAATGGTCTGATGTGCGTACACACCATCGGTTCAAAATCAGATCGGGCCAGAACGCGGTGATGTAGAACACAACGACATGCTGAAAAACGAAGTTCAATGCTTTCAAGCATGCGTCGACTTGATTCTGAGCATGCGCAGGTTTTTGGTCCAATGCTTTTGCGTACTAACCATCGGTTTGGCCCGATGGTCAGGCGTCCATCGGTCCGATTTTAAAGCAAGTTTTAAAACTTTGGCCCGACGGACGATGGTCCAATGGGCCGTACACACGATCGGTTGGGCCTGGTGAAACTGGCCTTCTTTTGATTTACTTTCACCTATCAATTCTGCAAATAACGTACTTCCTGTTCCTGGGTAGCTATTCACTTTCAACTAACTGTTTGGTACTTTGCTCTGCTTTTGTCCTACTTCAACTATTCCTGTCAGAATTCCATTCAGAAAAATGGATAGCCGCACTCATAAACCTGATGGGTGGTCTTTTATTCAATAGACAGCATGTAAAAAAATAGGGTCACAGCAGTGGAAAACAAGGAGCAGCCGACGCGTTTCGCACTGGATCAGTGCTTATTCATGAATGAATCCCACCGTCCAAAACGCGGTGATGTAAAACACTATGGCGAGCCAAGAAAAATTAAGTTTAATGCTTACGAGCATGCATTGACTTGATTCTGAGCATGCCTTTTTTTTTCTCCGTCAGAGCTCCACACAGACCATAAGAATTTCCGATAGGATTTTATTTACATCAAAAAAAATTATTTCTAAACTCCGACGGAAAACATTCCAATGGGGCCCAGACATGGTCGGAATATCCAATGAAAAAATTCCGTCTGACTTTTTTCATCTGAAATTCTGATCGTGTGTACAAGGCAAATGAGTTCTTGGCGGGATATATTTCTTGCCATTAGCAGCTGTGATATAAATGAATGCACGTACAGTATTCATGCGGTCCTGGTGCAAGTATCTTCCTGTCTGCCATTTACAGGTAGTTAACTGTCCATTTTTGATCGGTCTACATTGCAACTATTGTCAGAAATGTACAGTGTCCTTTTAAAGGTAGGGAAGATTATAATAATTCTAGAACCAGTGAACCACATAAATGGGCAGGTGGATAAACTGGTTTTCAAATCCAGGAGTTCGAGGGGATAAAATATATGCAATTCAACAATGGCAGTTAAATAAGTCAGTTTTGTTTTTTTAACTGATTTGATAACACTCCAACGTGTATACTGTAGAGTGAAGCATTATAATTAAACTATGCTAATCCACTGGGCCCTAATTAACCAGTTTATGAAAACCCACAATAGATCTAAGTAGGCTTGGGTGTGCACTGCAATGTTCATGCATTTAACCCAAAATCATGACATCACTAGGAAGCAATGAAAAAAAGTAATATCAATGTGAGCGGGAAAAAAAAGTAATGGCAAGAATGTCAACCTGTGGCAGTTTTAAAACCTGAAATCCTCTATTCATATAGTCAGCACAGTCCCACTTATACCTTAGTGATTAGCACTTTTTGTTTGCAGCACAAGGTTCCCTGGTCCGATTCCCAGTTAAAATACTATCTCTGCACTTGTGTAGGATATTCTGGTTTTCTTCCACATTCAAAAGACATGCATATTAATTGGCTCTAGGGTTCAACATGGCCCTAATGTGTATGTATGCACATATGATAGGAACCATAGACTGTAAGATTCTTGAAGGTATGGTCTGCTGTGCATGTGTAATATGTAAGTGCTATGTGAATTGTTGGTTCTATATAAAGAAATGTACAGCATTAATCAAACATAAATACCTGCGATGAAACAAATAGAAGTGTGTCACAGCTTCGCCTAAGAAGTGCAAGTGAAATATCTACATACTTGATTTCTTCTTGGATTCCTTGGTTTATTGAATACCAGGTTGTTAATTTACATTCTTTAAATTTGTCTTTTTCAGATAATTTTGCTGTGTTGCAGCCATCTTCTTTTTATCTGGTCATTCAGACCTTCAATGGGATCCAGATCCAGATTCAGCTTGTTCCAGTCATGCAGGTCTCAGTGAGCCTGGACCCTGAGTACAAAGGAAATGCATGCGGTAAAAGTTTATCCATGTCTTTCTATTTTGGGCTTTAGTCTTTAATGTTCCTGGAAGTATAGTAAATGAGTAAATGTGAAGAGGTGTAAAGAAGGCTTGATTTACTGGTGGCCCTTTGGGACCCGACATTGCTTTTTATTCGTTTTAACTGAATATTGTTATTTTCAATATTTTTAGGTCTCTGTGGTGACTTCAATAAGGTCCGGACAGATGATTTTAAGTCTCTGAGTGGAGCACTTGAGGGGGCAGCAGCTGCCTTTGCCAACACCTGGAAGAGCCAGGCAGACTGCAGTGATGTGAAGGACAGTTATGAAAACCCATGTGCACTCAGTGTAGACAATGGTATGTAAGGAATCTTTTATTAAACATATTATGAGATAAATGGTGGGGTATTACTGTAGGGTTTTCAAAGACAAGACTTAATTGCAGAGACAAGTGAGCAGATTGAGGGTGCAGAGAAAACATAGTAAACTGCAAAGCTACTCAATCTGAATCATGGTGTCATGCTCTTTTAATTATATAACTGGTTATTTATAGTGTGTTGGAGTATGTGATTCATACAAGTGGGAGAAATCCTGCTCTCGTAAGTTGTTGTCCGTGTATGTTTATGAGGTGTTTGTATGTGTAATCGTTTATCTGTAGTTCCTACATAGCTAAGCATAAATTCCATTGTTTATGAAATATTATTAAAATGTCTCATTCCCTTAACTTGCTTGCTGTTCTGTCCAGCCACCACAAGTGAACAGATGAAGCCCTGTGTAAGCTTCAAGTTCTAACGCAGAGCTTACACAGGACTTTCCCTACATCCATATGACCGTGCTGGGCTAATCACCAAGCACCAATGTTATCATGTGGGAGCTCTTCCATATCTAAACATAATGGGTATTTCTATTTGCTCCTAATGGGCAAATAGAGCGCTGCCTGGTATGGGTGGAAAAAAACAGAATCTGTGGCTTTGTTGTGGATAAACAAAACAAAGGTGCACTTTAAGGTAAATATATCATGAATATCATACATACTTTTAACAAAGCCAATCTGTATAAACAGTTGCTTAGTTATTTAGTGGCATCTAACCCTTTATTTACTAATCTTTAGAGAGGTTTGCCAAGTTTTGGTGCTCTCAGCTCTCGGACAGCAAGGGAACCTTTGCCCAATGCCATGCTGTTGTGCATCCAGCTGTGTATGAGAAGGTGAGTGATCTGCATTATAGAAAAAATAAATGTGTTAGATAGACCATATGGCAGGGTAGACAATGTAAGTCTATAAAATACACTGGAGTGATTTACTAAAACTAGTGGTGTAGCTGTGCATAGTAGTCAATCGGTTCAATTGAGATTTGACAGAAAAAAAAAAACTGGTAGCTGATTGGTTTATATGCAGAGCTGCACCAGATTTTCTACTCTCCGGTTTTAGTAAATCAACCTCACTATCTTAAAGAAAATATGGTGCTAAATAATTTATTATGACGTTTTAGTTTACCTGCTTTAACAAAGCCTTATTTTTATAACTTTCCTAAATATAAATAATGTATGACATTCAAAATCAATATAATAGCAAAATCAATAGTTATAAGATTTTCCAAATTTCATACATATTTCTTGCAAGCCTTCAGTAGACTATTTTAAGAGTGATCACTAAGACATGGTGTATATTTGTGTTTTGTACCAACAGAACTGTATGTATGACAGCTGTAACTATGAGAAGAGTGAAGAACGTGTTTGTGCAGCCTTATCTGCCTATGCACGGGCCTGCGCTGCTGAGGGAGTGACCCTGGTTGGCTGGAGAGGTGACCTCTGCGGTATGTATGGAAGTTTTTATATGGCGGATATTATCCAAGACATTTACGTTATACTTTTGAATAAAAAATTGTTTTGAACAGTTTATTCTGTGTATTTGAGAAATGTGTCTTCTTTTGTACAGAGGGTTTAGTATCACAATTTTATTTTTTAGATCAGCTCTATTACATGATGTATACATATTATACATAGGCTTACAAAGAATTTCAAAATGTTTTAAATTTAGAATTAAGCCTGAATCTTTGCTCTAACTCAGCGGTTCTGGGTGTACGTTTGTACCCAGTATCCTAATATAAGAAGTAGTCTCCTTGTTTTTGCAATTTGATATTGAATAGTCAATGTATATACTTTCTATTCTAAGTTGGTGCTTCTGTGCTACTTTGTTGTTGAAATATAAATATCTATTATTATTTTAGGATAGGAAATGATAGAATTTTGTGTGGTTATTTCATCCAATCTTATGCACGTTTCTGGAAATTTTATGGAACAAGTTTGAGTGGGTTTATGAGAAATAAATTAGTATAAGTTAAAAAAAAAAAAAAAAGAAGGAATAGATAAAAAGGTAATTTGGATTTTTGGGGGTCTAGTAGAGGGTTGTTTGGAGTTTCTAGCTCTGACTCTGTGTTATATTCCATTACCTCCTTGTTTTTCTAGGGTTGGTGGTAAGTATAGATTGGTTGACACTGATCAATTGATACATATATCATATAATATGATGCTTAACCACTTGAGGCCCGCGCTACCGTCGGATGACGGCAACAGCGCGGGCCTGAAAATCCAACATGCCGTCATTTGACGGCATGTCATTCTGGCTTTCCCAGCGCGCTCTGTACAGCGCGCTGCGGGGAAGCCCTGTGTTGTCCGTGTCCCTTGGACACGGCCAATCACAGATCGCGGCAAACGGCCAATCAGAGCGGCCGTTTGCCATGCGATCTGTGGGCGAATGAGAGATGATCTCTCATAGATCATCTCTCATTCCCGGCTCACACAGAGACAATGTCCTGTCTCTGGAAGGGAGGAGCCTGATCTGTGTTCCTTCCTACATAGGGACACAGATCGGTCACCCCCCCAGTCACCCCCCCCTCCCCCTACAGTTAGAACACACCTAGCATACACATTTAACCCCTTCCTCACCCCCTAGTGTTAACCCCTTCAATGCCAGTCACATTTATACTGTAATTAGTGCATATTTATAGCACTGATCGCAGAATAAATGTGAATGGCGCCAAAAATGTGTCAAAAGTGTCCGATGTGTCCGCCATAACGTCGCAGTACCAATAAAAATCGCAGATCGCCGCCATTTCTAGTAAAAAAAAATAATAAAAAATAATAATTCTCTCCCCTATTTTGTAAGCGCTATAACTTTTGCGCAAACCAGTCGCTTATTGCGATTTTTTTTTTTTTTTTTACCAAAAATATGTAGAAGAATACGTATCGCCCTAAACTGAGAAAAAAAAATGTGTTTTTTTTTTTAATTGGGATATTTATTATAGCAACAAGTAAAAAATATTGTATTTTTCTTCAAAATTGTCGCTCTTTTTTGTTTATAGCGCAAAAAATAAAAATCGCACAGGCGATCAAATACCACCAAAAGAAAGCTCTACTTGTGGGGAAAAAAGGACGTAAATTTTGTTTGGGAGCCACGTCGCACGACCGCGCAATTGTCAGTTAAAGCGACGCAGTGCCAGAAGCTGAAATTTTACCTGGGCAGGAGGGGGGTGTAAGTGCCCAGTAAGCAAGTGGTTAATATTTTTGAAAAGATTTGTACCTTGTAGTAAAATGTTAGGTTCACTTAAGATATTAGAGATTCCACTCCATTGATAAATCATCATTAAAGTGTAAAAAAAAAAACAACCTGTGGGGGAAAAAGTAAAATATATACTGGTAGTTATCCTTGGCTTCTGCCCATTGTACCTAGGTGAGGGTAATAAAGAGTTCCTGGGAGCGCTGTTTCTGCTGTTTTGGTGTAATTTCTTGTAGGATTTGAAATTAATATTTTTCGAAGGGTCTCACTGGAAAGATCATTATGTCACCTTCTCCAGTGAAGAAACTAGGGGTATTTTAAGTATATTTATGAACTTTACTCCCACAGATTTTTCAATTTTTACTATTCGATGTGGCAATCTGTTATGGGGTTTGGGGACCCTGATGAAATAAGGAATCCTTAACATTAAGTGTAAGGTTGACTTTAAGACATTTTTCTTAACATGTTTGATTTCTGTATTAAATGGCTTTATGAAAGTCAAACTTTTAAATATTATCTTCTGCTTTACCAAAATGTGATTTAGGTTGTAATCCTTACAAATGAAAAAAAAGTTGTCATGGCTAATGTAATTTTCATCTTTTCCAATTTTAGAAAAATACACAAAAGACTGCCCAAAAAACAGCACTTACCAGTACTCTATTACTACTTGCCAGAAAAGCTGTCGCTCTCTCAGTGAGCCTGACCCCAGCTGCAGCTTCCATTTCACTCCCCTGGATGGCTGTGCTTGTCCAAATGGAACATTCCTTGATGAAAACGGAGCCTGTGTACCAGCTGGGAACTGCCCTTGTTACTACAATGGTTCAATGGTGCCCCTTGGAGAGGTCATTTATGACAATGGTGCCATGTGGTAAGCTATATAAAAACAGGGTAATCATGGGTTTTGATAAAAGCTAATACAGAATTTAAGACAGTACTTCAATTTATTTTTATTTAGCTGTTTATTATTATTTACCTTTCCCATTAAGTTTTTTTTTTTTTTTTTTATGTCACAATGTCCCTAAAATCAATATATGTTTATAAATATAAAAGGCTCTCTTCTTCTCCCTCATAGATAACCCGAAGGGCATATTATATGCATCTTCCACAGACCTGAATGCGTGTGTGTTTAAGGTTCTAGTGCAACAAAAGATTTTATTGACTCAAATTTCCTAATGTTTACCCTGGTATATCAAATCATGAGCATAGGTTAATTAAAAAATAAAGCACGCATCTTAAAACTGTGTTCTCTGGTGGTTTTCTTACTCCTTCTTTGTTGCCAAGACATAGGATGAGGCTACAACCATTTAATCATTAAATCAAACTAATGCTTTGCCCATGAAGGACAAAAGTAACAGGTTCACTTAAATGCAATTCTTCCTAGCTACACCTATGTGGCGTCATGTTGCTACCCCATTGCTTCATTCAGACACTGAAAACAAAAAGAGGAAGACCTCTGAACACAGAGCTAAAGACCCTCTCCACACGTATGACAATGCCAGGTGCTTAAGAGGCTAATCACCAAGTTTCTTCACATGGAAGGAAGGACAGTGCGTCACACTCCTATATCCGATTTATTTTTCCCTTCTGGTGTCTAAAAGGGAGGGCAGGAAAGAAGAGTATGTGCAACTGGGAAAGGTGACAGTTAAGTAAACCTTCATGATCATTTGAGATTTGACATTCCTACTGTAAATGTGATGCAATATGCAGAACAGTCACAAGATGGCACCATTCACAATTGTGTAGACTCTACAGTACATGCAAACTGTATGTCTGTTCTTGGCTACATGGTCCCTAATATTTTATTGAATAGATAGAAAATGTCATATTTCTAAACTTTATAAAACTAGAAAAGCCTTTCTTATCCTATTCCTTTCAAAATGTTTAAACCCCTGAGCGGTATTCCTGAGTCAGGCTCGGGGTGGAATTTCAGCACCAATAGCTATAACCTCGAGCCAGACTCAGGATTGCATCGCAGTATCCACAGGCACAGGTTACTTACATTGTCCCTGGATCCTGCGATTCCTCCCCGCTGTGTGATCGAGCTGTGTCTCCTCGCTCGATTCACACAGTGCCGAGTAATGACGAGTTCCGTTCCCTGCGACGTTGCGCCAAATTCAAAAAAGTAAATACACACAACACATACAGTATACTGTAATCTTATATATTACAGTACTGTATGAAGTAAATACACACCCCCTTTGTCCCTGATAGTCTGTCCAGTGTCCTACATGTACTTTTATATAATAAAAACTGTTCTTTCTGGCTGGAAACGGGAGATTGTCCATAGCAACCAAAAGTGTCCCTTTACATCAAAAGTGCTTTTAGACCAGCTAAAAAACAGCGATAGATAATAAATTAGAAGAATTGAGTGATGCAGAATTGAGCGATAGTGATTTGTGGGGAAATTCGTCATCAAACAATAAAAGTAATGACAGCGACAATTTCTGTGTGAGCAAATGTCAGTGTTTTTGATTTGATTACATTATTGAATATTTTTTATTATAATTACATTAGTATTTGTTATAATTATTTATAGTTATTTATTATATTATAATTTATGATTTTGTTTTTTAAACTTTATCATACCTGGGATGTCTACTAGACTCTTGTTTGGACAGATTTAAGTGAGTTATTCCTAAGAATTACAGGCCTACAATATAAAACGCCAAATTTCCATGCAAAATAATGGCACCACTTTCAGCACCTAAAATCTGACATAATCATACCGCAAGGGAGGTTAAAGTGTTTCAATAATTTAGTAACAGCGTATAGCTGTAGGCTAAGAACAAAATATGCTGGCAAGCATAGGTTAACATACATGTATTTGATTCTTCATTCCAGCACATGTACAAGTGGAAGACTACGCTGTGTTGGGAAGACACTCAGTATTGCAAGTAAGAAAATATAAAAAATGAGAAATGATAATATACCATTACTGTTAATTGTAAAGTCATCGGATTCACTGAGGTGTTTAGTGACCATATACATAAACTAGAGCAAAGGCCATGCTTAATACTAAAGTGTTTTCAGCATCCCCCAACTGATAAAATGAGGTATCCTCATAATAGACTAAAGCTTCCAGTTACAGAGGCTCAGAGATATTTTGAGATGTACAACCTTTTGTTAGTCATCAAAAGATAAGCTTAGACAAATTCACGATACAATTGGGCTCTATCACTGTATCAGAAGTGCTAACCACCTAACCCAAAAATTTAAAGGACATCTAAAGCCAAAGCTTTTTTTATTGTCAATAGAGTGGGGAATATGTCAGACCCCTTTCTAAATGTATTGCCCTCTTTCTCCCAATTCTGCTTGGCTTTATTTCCTGACACTAGCAAACAGGAAATCTCGCCAAAGTGAGACAAATCCCCATTGCACACAATTTGAAATGGCAGGATGCAAAGATAACAGTCATGTTTAGGCCCTACAAATAATTTAGATCCTTTACACATATATAACCTAAGTACCATAGAAATTGATGGAGATATTGTAAAATAATGACAGTGATGAGGAAAATTACATGAAGCTCCTCCCCTTCCAGCATAGGACTGTTCACAGTAAACTCTGACATGTGGAGGGTGATGTTAATGTGACTTGGGATTGTCTTTAGAACAATGGAATCAAAAATAAAAATAAATATGCAATTGTTACTTATAATTATGACTAATATGCAAAAAGTCTCATCATACTGTACTGTATGCTTTCCTTAGCTACGAAAGGGTGCACTCAGCAAACATAGGGCTCAGCAGGCAGAAAATGTGGATGCAGTCATATAATTCGTTTCTCCTGTCATTCTTTTTTGTGCTAAAAATAAAAGATCAGAAAGAGAGATAGTGGTTCCCTGTTTCTCCACCACCTGAGGTGAGATGTTTCTCTCTCCTAACAGCAGGGCCATGGTTAATAGTGATGAGCGGAATACGCCATATTCGATTTCGCGATATTTCACAAATATATAGAAGAATATTCGCGAAATATTCGTTAATATAGAATATTCGTGATATTTTATAAAAAAAAAAAAATTTGCGAAATTTCGCAATACGCGAAAACGGAGATTATTTCCTGGATTACTAAACTAATATGCACTAAACACTAACTCTACTTACACAAACTTATATGACTAAACTAAAGCAAATTTTTATTTATTTTTATTTTTTTATACACAAAACACAGAAGGGCAGAGAAAGTATTCGCGAATATTTGTAATACAAATATTCGCATTGCGAATATTCGGCAACATAAAAGGATCGCCTCAGCTACTCGGCCCAGGGTCTCTAATCATACCAGCAATGCTTTTAGACGTCGATGGAGATCACTAGGATGTGATCTGTTTTAAAAATAAATTTGAAAAAATACGAATATTCGCAATAGCGAATATTCACCGCGATATTCGATTTATTCGCAAATATGCAATATTCGTAACGAATATTCGCAATGCGAATATTCGTGAGCAACACTAATGGTTAAGCTGGCCATATACAAATGACTTAATAAAAGAAATGTAACAGATTTCTTCACCCACTCTCAAGAGAGCAGTTAGACGAATCTTCCCTTCCAGCTATTGTATTCTGACAGCTGGCTTCATCGGCTGTCAGTATAACTGACCAGTGCCTGCATCTGATTGGATACAGGCTCTGTTCAGCCAACAATTTTCTTTGAACAGTTGGATTTTGTCAAGCCGGGCTGTGGGGGTAAGGGCATTAGCAGCCCAAATGTTGCCTGATTTAGCATGCATTGGCTGAAATTCCGGCCATATATGGCAGCCTTAAAGGCCCATACACACTATAAGATTTTTTGCAGATTTTTGTCTTCAGATTTCCAAAAACCATGTAGTGCAAGGGCTTGCTTGATTGCATACAAATTGAAACTCTTAAGGTTTGACCTCATATTATATAGTTTTGGTAAATCCGAAGACAATCTAATAGAGTGTATGGGGTCTTAGTTGCATGTATTACAGGGTTCATTCACACCAGACATGCTGGACAAAATATGTACCATGTGTATTATTTTTATCTTTACAAATTTCCAACACAGTTTTAATGAATAAACTCTGACAGTTGGAGTTATGGATCTATTAATGAACCATAAAGCTTTCCCTACAAAACAAAATACTTTCCTGCCCAACTGCCTGTACCTCTAAACCTCTGTTCAGAAACAGGAGACAGGAGTGTGGATCTGATGGTCCCACGCTGAATTCAGTGGTTCTTTATACCAACCTTCATCTCATTAAGGTGTCCTGTATTGATGTGAAGTTCAGCAGGGGGAACCATTGAACATGGCGGGAGAAAAATGAAAATCAGAACTCCCAGAACTGTAGGTTTCTGAACAGATTTTTAAGGGACAATTACTCTTCGGTGGAGTTGTGTTTGGCAGTGTCGACCAAAGGTTGTAATCAGTGTGGAATCTCACATTGTGTTTTTCTTTAGAGTGCCCAAAAAACATGGTTTATTTTGACTGTGCCAATGCGACAAATGGAGCAAATGGAGCAGAGTGTCAAAAGACATGTCAGACCCTGGACATGGAATGTGTAAGTCTCTATATACACAGCTGTCACTAATAATATTTCACAAATGTATTATACATATATCATACATATCTCACACATTAGGATTCTCTCTTGACATTTTTATTTTCCCCTTGGTTGGATCATTTTTGCGTTTTGGTGGGAAAATCTAGTAGGGTAGTGAGAAGGTAGTGGTGGTGGTGGGTATGTGGGAAAAAACAGTGAGCAGTTACAAGACTCTGCAGCTTATGCAACACACAGACAGCATCTCTGCCATATGAAAGGCTTCTAAATCATGCATTTTACACCCAGCACATGCTCAACATACACAATACATATGCTATGCTGTCACCAGTAGCTCATTCAGCTTCCAGGCTTTTTTTTTTTTTTTGTAAAGCTTAAGTGAACAAGCTGAAGTTAGAAGCTGATTGGCTTTCATACACAGCTACACCAGATTTTGTACTCGCCAGGTTTAGTAAATCACCCCTATGGAGTCTGTCGGCTTCTTTGTGATTGCTGCTTATAGGCACAAGCCTACTTACTGTACCTAATGGTGAATCTGGCTATGTTCAAGAGCCCATGTACTAAACATTCAATAAACAAATGCTCTAATACATCCTATAGACAGAAGATTACAATTGCCAGGCACAGCCATTGTCCTCTATATCCAACTCCATTTTTATGTCTACAAATTTCTAATAATGACTATAAAAGTGAATACAATTTCTGCTAATTACTAGTTTTAAAAATGAAACATTAGGAGGATAAAGAGTATTTTTCGCATTAATCACAACATCACAACAGTGTTACATTATAGTCATTCAACATATACATATTTGACACTTGTAACTACAAAACAATATCTAAACTAAAGGTCTTTTTTCTTTTTTTTTTTAACTCAGTTAAGTATTCAGTGTGCCTCTGGCTGTGTCTGTCCGAAAGGGCTTGTGCTCAATAACAATGGCAATTGTGTGCCCGAGGAAGAGTGTCCATGTATACACAATGGTGAGGTTTACCACAGCGGGGAGAGCATTCTGCAAGACTGTAATACCTGGTGAGTTATTTTACTTCACAAAGTAAGACAGTCATACATTAATTTGATGATTCATAATATTACAGGCTGTCTTAATGTTTTCTTAATAATTGGTAAGCTATAGATAAGCTATAGATATAGTTTTGACCAACCTACTTCTCTATTGATCTTTGTACAGGAAAGGTAACAGGTAGATTAGGAAGCACTTTACATAATAAATAATTTATACAGTAGCCCTAAAATGTCAGACTATTACATAGCTATATAGCTCTGTTTAAATAATAAAATGTATAGGGTCAGTGCACTCAAACATGATCAGTGCCCATCAGTTCCGCCTCATCAGCGCATATCAATGAAGGAGAAAATGTACATGTTTGCAAAATTTTCTAACAAATGAAACATTATTTGAGCAGTGATTAAATACCACCGAAAGAAAGCTCTATTTGTGTGAATAAAATTATACAAATTTGGTGTTGTCACATCCCAGAGAGAGCTATGGTACAGTAATGCCTCTTATATAAAAATGAACAGGACTTTAAGGATGCTACTATTATAATGAATGGTGGCATCTTTAAAGTCCTGTTAGTTTACACTAGAAGAAGCTATTGATTGGTACCACTCACCACCTAACTTTATGCTAAATAAAATGCATAATTAGGTTTCAATTATGATCAGCCACTTAACACTTAGAGAGAGGTACCTTTATCAAAGGTAGTTGAAAGTCACCTATGACTCCGAAGACACTACCTCGGGGCCCTTTTCACTAAACTGTGCTCAATTGTTGAAAATTATGATATCAAAGTCAATTTGAAAGCCCAAAATGATGTATAATTTCTGCTAACTCCTTTATGTTTTAGTACTTGCAAGGACCGGAAATGGCAATGTACCGAGAAAGAGTGTCACAAGACCTGTGTAGTATATGGAGAAGGCCATTATAAAACATTTGATGGCAAACGTTTCAGTTTTAACGGTGTTTGCGAGTACACTCTGACACAGGTACTTACAAGTCTATCATATGTCAACAATGTTCATGCATCTTTCTTTATTGAATATACACATATGATCCTACCTGGTAGACACATATGCTACGCATGTGTGGAAACAGATAATGGTCTGTAATGGACAAATTTTGAAAACAACTATGTATATTCTACTAAAAGAGGAGAACTCTAAAGCTAATTTCCTCTATATGATTGCCCACAAAGTCAATGCTTTTCACCTGTATAATTACTTTGGCACAATGTAGTACAACCTCAACAACATGCTCAGATTTCTCCAACCAACACAATCTTTTTTGTAAGGCCTTATCAATAATTTAATAATAATATTTCACGTTTTACAAGTATTTCTGGAAAATGACGGCAAATTATGACTATAATGTGACTGTAGTCCAGTGAAATAATTCACTATAGACCATTTATATGTACTGTATATATATTTGTTACTTAAGCATCCCAAATGTTGATTACAGAAAACTCTCTGTTAATTTATAGGACTACTGTGCATCCAACCCTGGAAATGGTTCATTCAGAATTATCTCTGAAAACATCCAATGTGGAACAACTGGGACTACCTGTTCCAAGGCCATTAAAGTATTTTTGGGGGTGAGTACTGAGTGTTCAGAACTTCACATCTATGCTACATCTTCAGTACATTTCACAAACAACAATTCAATAAAATATAACTTACCTTTAGTGTGGTAGCCAGGTTAAGTACATTTTCTGCAAGTACAGAAATAATACTTGTTGATCCTGCCAGAAACCAAGTGTCCTCATAGCTTTCTGTGCACCGCACCGAAATCTAAATCAATGTTATCAGTTTTCTCATCTATTTTCTATCTTCTCTCTACAAAAAAACCCTCCTCTCTATGTAATGGAGATGCGAAGAGAGGGCAGTATTTGTAGCTCAGGTTAGGATGGCACCACTGCATCTCCATAGATACAATTATACTGTAGCTTTGTGTAGCCCAGTGTCTTGCTTTAGGAAGAAATAGGAAGAAAGCATTTTCTTACTAAGACAGGTAAAGTGGCACACTGATCTCAAAAGGTTATCATTTTGCTTTTTTAACTCAGCCTACATGAATTATATTATTTGGTTGCATGATAATTATCAGATTCCTACATAATAGTGTATTACTTGTACTTTACAGAACTTTGAGTTGAAATTGAGTGATGGTTCCTTTGAAGTAGTGCAAAGAGACACTGGTGGTGATGTTCCCTACCAGATAAGGAAGATGGGAATGTACCTGGTCATTGAGGCTAAGAATGGTTTGATCCTGATGTGGGACAAGAAGACAAGCATTCTGATCAAGTTAAGCCCAGAGTTCAAGGTAAAGAAGCTGTCCTCCTTCAGAGACGCAATGGTAGAGATTTACTGAAAATGGAGCACTCAGAATAATGTGAAGCTGGGCATAGAAGCCAGTTGACTTCTATCTTCAGCCTGTTCAATTAAGCTTTGACAAAAAAAAACATGGAAGCTGATTCAAATAATAAAGTTCAAGTTTATTAAATCATCCTTAATGTTGACAACAAGTTGCTACTCTAGGCAATAAATGTTGTGTTCACCAAACTGTTTTTTTGCAACCATCCATCCAAAGCACTGAGGCTGTTAGCATTAAAGAATTGTGATGAATTTAGAATGTCAGGGTTTAATATTTGTATTACTCCTTCTTAATATTATAATACACTATGCTTACCGAATGCATTAGACTTTTTATTTGTATTTTTTAACGAACAAGCTCTTTAGTCTTTGATGAAATTTTAAGGACTATAATACAATGAGCAACAAAATAAACACCAGTACATGATAGTACAGGACAAATAAACCCACACAAAGTAAAAGGGTGAATGCATTACACCTTTGATCAACCACGGCCTTCAACTAGTGGCTTTGACATTACAAAAGCCAAGTTAAAACATTTTAAAGACACACCTAAATCTGAAAATATCTAGTTTAAGGAATAATTAGCATTGGATATGGTTTTATATCATCGTGCTGTATACCATATGGGAGGTTAATAAAAGCCCAACTCCAGCAAAAACTTTTCACTTTGTTTTGAATAAAGTGGTTTCGAGCCTCCATCAGGTTTTATTGCTCTCAGTGTCCTTGATGGGGATATTTCCATTCAATTTCTGTAGAGGCAGGAATGAATGGAGAAATCCCTGTAAAGGAGACATATATATATATATATATATATATATATATATATATATATATATATATATATATATATATATATATATATATATATATATATATATTTTTTTTTTGTAAAGATAAGCCTTCGGTTTCATAGATAGCAGGGCTCTATCCAGATAGTAACATTCATCTTCCCCCTAATATAGGAAAGGATGTTGTTTCACACTTTCTTAAAGCTGAACTACAGGCACAATTGAAACATGTTCCTCAATAGCAACAAAGAATACAAATCTACTTTGTGTGCACCAAATGCCTTTAAAGACCCAGATATTCCATGTAAAAATATGTGTGACATCACCTGTGTTGAACAAAGTCTGTGTGGAGAGCAGATCTGTGGGGGCTAAGCAGGTCCACCCACTACAGGCTGCCTGCAGAAAATTACAGGCGGGGGGGGGGGGCAGATACAAGGCAGTTGTTACCTTACACAAGGGGAGAAGGCAGCAGTGACTGGTCTTTATTACAGGAAGCATTTGCATAAAGGAATACATTTTGTGCACAAATCTGGAGGATTTCAACTTAATAAAGGATATCAATATACGAGTACACAAGCCTCTTGTACTGTATTTAACCTCGCTGGCGGTATGATTCTTTCAGATTTTAGGTGCTAAAAGCGGTACCATTATTTGCAAGAGAATTTGGCGTTTTATACTGTAGGCTTGTAATTCTTAGGAATAACTCACTGAAATCTATCCAAACAAGAGTCTAATAGGCATCCTGGGTATGATTTTTATTTTTTTTTCTTATTAAAAATTATAATATAATAAATAATTATAAAAAATTATAACAAATAATAATATAATTATAGTAACAATTATTCAATAATGTAATCAAATCAAAATCACTGAAATTTGCTCAGTTGCAGAATTTTTGCTGTCATTATTTTTTTTTTTTTATGACGAATTTCCCCATAAATCGCTATCGCTAAATTCTGCAAGTGATTCTGATTTATTATCGCTGTTTTTTAGCTGCTCTAAAACAATTTTTGCCATAAAGGGACACTTTTGGTTGCTATGGGCAATCTACAGTTTGCAGGGAGAAAGAACAGTTTTTATTATATAAAATGACATGTAGTGTACAGGGCAGACCACTAGGGACATGGGGGGTGTGTATTTTTTACATACAGTACTGTAATCTATAAGATTACAGTGTACTGTATGTATAGTGTTTGTTTACATTTTTAAATTTGGCGCCGTTCCCCCCCCCTACGTCGCGACGCTCGCAGGGAAGGGAATCGGCGGAACACACAGCATCAGGCGGACATCCGCCCGCCGTGTACTGCGGGGATTCATCGCTGGATCGCAGAGAAAAGGTAGGTAAACTTTTTTCTGCATCCAGCGAGGTAAGCGCGTGTGTGGCACGGGGTTACCGATCTTAGCTTTAAAATCTCACCCCGTGCCACACACGGGAAGACCGCCAGGGAGGTTAAATAATATTTGCTTATCCTGGAGTACACTTTAAAAGAAGCCTGATGCCCTCATAAAATGTAGAAACGTCCTTTCAATAGACCATCCTTATACAGTTTTCATTGTTATTTGTAGAACTGTAGGATAAACATATGAAGCAGCCAAAAAATGTATGTCTAAAATGTTTACTACCTATGCTGTGTTTTATAGGTTCTGATGTGTGTTGATGTATCATATTATCCATTTAAAATATTTTTTTTCCATTAGGGAAATGTTTGTGGCCTCTGTGGTAATTATGATGGTAGTGTCTCCAATGATTTCACCACAAGAACACAATCGGTTGTGGTCAATGTAGAGGAATTTGGAAACAGCTGGAAAGCTTCACCAAGCTGCCCTGATGCTCAGCGTTTAAAGGATCCATGCATTGCCAATCCATACCGTCAGTCTTGGTCTCAGAAGCACTGCAGTATTATCATGGATGCAACATTCTCGAAGTGCCATTCTAAAGTGGGTTCCTATGTTTTGTTTAACAGATGTGATACCGTGTTCTCATTCATGTGATAGTAATCTCCCCCAAACATTATTTTTTAGTTTGAGAATTTGATTACTGTATGATTTCAAAGGGAGTGGGGAAGTGGGGGCAAATTTCAAAACATTGGTCACACAGCTTAGCTGTACATAATCTTAGTTGTTCCCTTGCACAATACTGCACACAGCTGCTAGCTATCAAACCCAGCTGTCATTGACCTCTTTGGTCCTTGCTAATCATAAGGAACCAATCAAAGTGGTTCCCTGTATTGTGATGACAATGACAGCTATGACATGGTTGGAGCGTCTATTCCGAAAACAACTTGCAGCCTGCAGATGCCTGAATGATGGCAATGTGCCTTAGCTTAATATTTTAAATGTCAAATCTAATTACATATTAAAAGAGATGTATATATATATATATATATATATATATATATATATATATACACACAGTATATAAAGTTACTGGGTGTTATTTACTACAACTTGAGAGTGCAAAATCTGATGTAGCTGTGCATGGTAGTCAATCAGCTTCTAACTTCAGCTTATTCAGTTAAGGTTTGACAATAAAACCTGGAAGCTGATTGTTTTCTATGCAGAGTTGCACCAGATTTTGCACTGTCAAGGTTTAGTAAATAACCCCGATTGTCAAGTTACCAGATGCATATTGGGACTGCTTAATTTGGCCTGGACATCTAAGCTTTACATTCAATACATTTTTATTGTTTACAACGCATAAATTATCATGACAGTTAAGCCACGTACACACGATCAGTTATCACCGATGAGAATGGTCTGATGGACCGTTTTCATCGCTCAAAACCGATCGTGTGTGGGCGCCATCGGTTATTTAACCATCGGTTAAAAAAAGCCAACTTGTTTTAAATTTAACCAATGGATTCCTAACCGATAGGTCAAAACCGATCATTAGTAGACACGACCATCAGTTAAAAATCCACGCATGCTCAGAATCAAGTCGACGCATGCTTGGAAGCATTGAACTTCATTTTTTCCAGCACGTCGTTGTGTTTTATGTCACCACATTCTGACACGATCGGTTATTTAACCGATGGTGTGTAGGCACGATGGACCATCAGTCAGCTTCATCGGTTAATCGATGAAAACGGTCCATCAGACCATTCTCATCGGATGGACTGATCGTGTGTACGCGGCATAACATTGTTATATTAGTTCCAAAATGAAAACTAAAAAAAAAAAAAAAATATTATGGATATCAAGACAAGTAAACAAAAGAAAAAAAAGCAAGTGTAGCAAGTAACATAATAATGAGAAGGGTTCTTTTAGTAGTCTTGAAGCGCACTTAATGCAATCAGTTACCAACAATATATAAGTTAGTCATCATAGTCTAACCTTGAGATAGGATTTCTCATAGCTGAAAAAGTGAAGAGAAAAGGAGAGAGATAGATGAAATAATAAAGGGAAAAAATTTAAAAGAGTAATGTATTGGGATGAAATCCCCAAAACAAGGAGAGAACTAGGACGAAGCTGTAGCCATATTGGGAGGAGAGTAGTTAGGTGTCCGCATAGTGCCCTGGGGTCAAAGGTATGTGGATATATGATGCCCAAGGTTCCCAAGTTCATTGGGAAACAGAGCACTTCGGTCATTGATAATTCTAGCAATATTTTCATGTATCATAATGACATCTAAGCTTTAATGGCTCCTGGTCTCAAAAGTGTTAAATGTCCTGACAGAGAGCTGACAAAAGATCCAACCCAACAGTGTCAACCCAAAACTAATATTTCTAACCATGATCTACTTTTAGGTTGACCCTACTCCATACCTTGAGGCTTGTGTTAGTGACACATGTGGGTGTGACACTGGAGGAGACTGTGAATGCTATTGTACTGCTGTCTCAGCTTATGCCAGAGCTTGTAATGATGCCGGAATCTGTGTTTCATGGAGAAGCCCTGAAATATGCCGTAAGTTGACTAAGAGTTTTTTCTCATAAACATTAAGAAAACTATCAAGTTACATGCAAGCTGATTCCGCATCATTGATAGAGGAACAAGGCAACAATGGGGAAGGAACTAGCATATCCAGAAATAGATAAGCAATTGCAGCTCCAGTATTTTTCTTGTGTAAGGTTTCCTTTAAAGGTCACACTTTCTTTGGAAAAAAAAGGTGGAAACTAGAAGATTTGTTCATTTGTTACATCATTCATTTTAATGTAGTAACAAATGACCAAATCGACACTGCTGCAAATGAAGTCATAGGCCAAATGTAGGAAATGTATAGAAAGTTTTAATAATAACGTTTTTAAAACAATTAACTTTAATTTGAAGAACTGTTCTGTTGTTTAAATAACATACTTACAGTATTTAATGATCTTGTGTCTCAAGATCATTAAATACCGTAAGTATGTTAGCCACATACCACAGCTGTAAGTACCACATTCCTATGTTCTATAAATCTAACTGGAGTTTCTCATTGAAAGATGAGAAAGAATCTTTCTTGATATCAGCTGTCTATCCGCATTCAGATTGGGAGAGAGGGGAAGAACTAGGAACCAATTACATTCTTCTGTATGCACACGTGGGACCATGGCAGACCTCTAAGGTCTTTTGTTTCAGACATAGTACTCTATATGGTACTTTCTTATATTCGCTGCTGTTGCATGTGGATGCCATGTAATGGTCCTTGAAAATGGAAATCAGAGTTTGGAGCTCGATGGATTTGTTCATTTGATCTGCTGCTGAAGCCAATTGACTTCAGAGCTGATCAGTGCATTCTGACAGTTGAAGTTCCCCGCTGTCAAAGTACAATAGCACAGCGGGGAGGATTTAATCCATTTTATGATCAAGTTGAGCTGTAATGGCTGAGCTGAACTTAATGGTTAAATGTAACGTTCTTATTTGTTATAAGTATCGGCTTATATTTAGTTATGGTTTATGTAATAATTAGTGTTGAGCGGAATACGCCATATTCGATTTTGTGATATTGCGCGAATATATAGAAGAATATTCGCGAATATTCGCTAATATCGAATATTCGTGATATTTTATCCAAAAAAAATTTTGCAAAATTTCGCTAATGCGAAATTTCGCTAATGCGAAAATTATTGCGAAATTCTCATAAACGGAGATCATTTCCTGTATTACTAAACTAATATGCACTAAACACTAACTCTACACTAACTCTACTTAAAAGAAAGGAGAATAAGGGGGAAAAGAAGGGCGGAGAAGATAATCGCGCAATATTCCTATTGCGCGATTATCTTCTCCGCCCTTCTTTTGCATCAGAGCCAATCAGAATAACTCGAATATTCGGCAAAAGGAATATCGCGCAATATTCCTTTTACCGAATATTCGAGTTATTCTGATTGGCTCTGATGCAAAAGAAGGGCGGAGAAGATAATCGCGCAATATTCCTTTTGCCGAATATTCAAGTTATTATGATTGGCTCTGATGCAAAAGAAGGGCGCATCAGAGCCAATCAGAATAACTCGAATATTCGGCAAAAGGAATATCGCGCAATATTCCTTTTGCTGAATATTCAAGTTATTCTGATTGGCTCTGATGCAAAAGAAGGGCGGAGAAGATAATCGCGCAAAATTCCTTTTGCCGAATATTCGAGTTATTATGATTGGCTCTGATGCAAAAGAAGGGCGCATCAGAGCCAATCAGAATAACTCGAATATTCGGCAAAAGGAATATTGCGCGATTATCTTCTCCGCCCTTCTTTTGCATCAGAGCCAATCAGAATAACTCGAATATTCGGCAAAAGGAATATCGCGCAATATTCCTTTTACCGAATATTCGAGTTATTCTGATTGGCTCTGATGCAAAAGAAGGGCGGAGAAGATAATCGCGCAATATTCCTTTTGCCGAATATTCAAGTTATTATGATTGGCTCTGATGCAAAAGAAGGGCGCATCAGAGCCAATCAGAATAACTCGAATATTCGGCAAAAGGAATATCGCGCAATATTCCTTTTGCTGAATATTCAAGTTATTCTGATTGGCTCTGATGCAAAAGAAGGGCGGAGAAGATAATCGCGCAAAATTCCTTTTGCCGAATATTCGAGTTATTATGATTGGCTCTGATGCAAAAGAAGGGCGCATCAGAGCCAATCAGAATAACTCGAATATTCGGCAAAAGGAATATTGCGCGATTATCTTCTCCGCCCTTCTTTTGCATCAGAGCCAATCAGAATAACTCGAATATTCGGCAAAAGGAATATCGCGCAATATTCCTTTTGCCGAATATTCGAGTTATTCTGATTGGCTCTGATGCAAAAGAAGGGCCGAGTAGCTGATGCGATTCTTTTATGTTGCCGAAAATTCGCAATGCGATTTTTCAGCAACATAAAAGAATGGCATCAGCTACTCGGCCCAGGGTCTCTCTCTAATCATACCAGCAATGCTTTTAGACGTCGATGGAGATCACTAGGATGTGATCTGTTTTAAAAATAAATTTGAAAAAATACGAATATTCGCCATAGCGAATATTCGCCGCAATATTCGAGTTATTCGCGAATACTCGAATATGCAATATTCGTAGCGAATATTCGCAATGCGAATATTCGTGAGCAACACTAGTAATAATACAATTATTTAACTCTTTGTTTTTATTAAAACCAATTAAAGGGCCTGCTACAATTTTCAATCTATTAGGTTGTATTGTATTTTATTTGTTAATTTGGGATTCTGCCTATGAGCAGCATATATATTCAGGCTGCAAGCAGAGAGATGACATCACTGTATTCATTAAAGCTGAGTATACATGAATAGTTTTTTATAGTTTATTCAACACAAGCGAGGTGGATGGAGGAATCCTCCCCGCTGTGCTATTGTACTTTGACAGCGGGGAACTTCAACTGTCAGAATGCACTGATCAGCTCTGAAGTCAATTGGCTTCAGCAGCAGATCAAATTACTTTTCCAGCAGTTCCGTTGGACAGAAATTGATCTACCAATTGACCTCTGTTGAACAGGGAGAGCCACACACAGTTCGAAATTCAGCTGGTCCCTGCTGAACTGGACAAATCCCAGTACGTGTGAACTAGGGTTGCACCTATACACCTATATACCGATACTTGTACACAAGTACTTGCCGATACTGAGTACTGATAACTTTGTGGTGCGATTTGAGCCCATACTAAGTGAATGGACTCAAATCACACTGCAAATAATCACATGCGATTTGAACAAGAAAATGGTGCAATTTCTGCGCTAATTGCATGCGTTTTTCCACACTGCTCCTTTGTGAACCCAAGCTGAAGTCACTATGACAAGCCTGTGTTGAGAAGCATGTTTTTAGCCCATTCATTGTGTATGGGATCAAAACGCATAGTAAAGGTATTGGTTTTAGGTTTAATTACTCATGCAAATGCTTAATATTGGCACTGATACAGGTATCAGTGCAACCCTGGCGTGTACCCCAACTTAACTCTAAGGGAAAACAGGGTGTCGGTCGCCTGGCTGAGCTGTCTGGCAAGAGATGTATACTGTAGATTGCAAAAGTAGATTGGACAGAAGTCTTTTGGCAGATAAGATGACTAATATGTATGTTATTTTTCCTATCTCTAGCTATGTTCTGTGATTACTATAACCCTGACGGAGAGTGTGAGTGGCACTATAAACCTTGTGGAGCTCCCTGCTTGAAGACCTGTAGGAACCCCAGTGGCCAGTGTATGAACAACCTGCCAGGATTAGAGGGTTAGTGGAATCCATTAAAACACTTTCTATACTATATAAATAAAAGTGTTTTACTATCCATGAAGCTTCTTTACCACTCCAAATATACACTTTTTAAAAGCATGTTTAAATGCTGCATTTCTTTTTCTTAGTAGAATCGGAAACTCTCTTTCTCTCTAGCTAGGTAGTTAAAATAGGGATCTGTCACATCCTATTTCTTGTATCATATTTGTTTTTCCTATTTGCTGTAAATGTTTATGGATTCAAAGATTTTTTTTTAATTGTTATACATCTTATGCCAGGATGTTATCCGAAATGTCCCAAAGCACGACCTTTCTTCGATGAGGACATCATGAAGTGTGTAGCTCAAGCAGACTGTGGCTGCTATGATGATGAAGGCGATCGTTACAATATTGGGGATATGGTACCCTCCTACAAGAACTGTGAAAGCTGGTAAATATCTAGTTTTTTATTATTATTATTATTATTTGATATTGAAGTGGAAATCCTTCTAAACTCACATTTATTTTTCAGCATTTGCACCAAGAAAGGTCGTCGCTGTCAAATGGATCTCATAGGTGGGTGCTATCCTTCATCTCTTTTTTTTTATTTATTTAAATGGTAGACATGTCCTTGACCCCTATTGAGGAACTTATGTGCCATTCTCCCCTTTGAAAGAAACCTTTTTTTTTTGTGCATTCGGACGTATCAAGGAATATAATTAATCCAGAGAGAGTTAATCCCCTAGCACAGTCTCCTCCCTCGTTGCACAACTCAGCCTTCTACTCTTCTTGGAATATTTAATTACTGCCTGTGCTGGCCAAGCTCATCAGCCCTTCACTTTTATGTAGCTGATAGGTGAGGAGTGAAGAATAATATTGTAAATTGTCATTTTGGTGACAGCTCTCACACGGCTGCTGCTGCTGACATTATATCCAAGAAAGAGGCATCCAGCAACAGTCATGGGGATTTTGGATGTCTGCACAAGGGAGGCTTTTATATGTAAATAATATGCATTAAATACACATATAATTTTATGTCAATATTGTTGTTGAAATTGATAATCTGGACCCTTTAGTGCCGGTTCACACTACAGCGACTTGGAATCTAACTTATGTCGCCCCAAGTCGCACGACATGCGAAATTCCATTGAAGTGAATGAGAGCCGTCTTAATGTACACTACTGAAGTCGCTCCAACTTCAGAAAGGGTTCTTGTACTACTTTAAGGCAACTTCTAGGCAACTTGTGCCCATTGATTTCAATGGAAGTTGCCTCCAAAGTCACATCACTGTCTTAACTGAAGCAACTTTACAGGAAGAGAAAATTGTTATCTCAGGCAAACCCCTCCCTCCCACAGAGCTGATTATTGTTTGATTGGCCGCTGGCAAAGTCGCCTGTCCTGGAGGCAACTTGAAGTTGCATTGTAAGTCGCTCCAAGTCGCGCTGAAGTCGCACTGAAGTCGTCTTGCAAAGTCTCGCTGGAAGTCGTATTGCCCCTGTGTGAACCGGCACTTAAAGTGATTGTAAAGACTTGTTTAAAAATTAAGAAAACAAATAAACATGTTATACTTACCTCCTCCATAAAATTGGTTTTGCACAGAGCAGCCCGCATCCTCCTCTTCTCTGGTCCCTTTTTGCTGCTCCTGGCCCCTCCCTCCTATCGAGTGCCCCCACAGTCAGCAGCTTTCTATGGGGGCACTGGAGCCGAGTCACAGTTATGTGTGTCCATTCAGACATGGTGCTCCAACCCGGAATAGAATGCCTTAAGATTAATAAAACTTCTGCCTTTACAATTCTTTTAACCACTTAAGCCCCGGACCATTTGGCTTGCCAAAGACCAGAGCACTTTTTGCGATTCGCCACTGCGCTGCTTTAAATGACAATTAATGTCCATCTTTTCCCACAAATAGAGCTTTCTTTTGGTGGTATTTGATCACCTCTGCGGTTTTTATTTCTTGCGCTATAAACAAAAATAGAGTGACAATTTTGAAAAAAAAGCAATATTTTGTACTTTTTGCTATAATAAATATCCCAATTTTTTTTTCAAAAAAGCAATTTTTTTCTCAGTTTAGGCCGATATGTTTTCTTGGTAAAAAAAATCGCAATAAGCATATATTGATTGGTTTGCGCAAAATTTATAGCGTCTACAAAATAGGGGATAGTTAAATGGCATTTTTATTATTATTATTTTTTTTACTAGTAATGGTGGCGATCTGGGATTTTTATCATGACTGCGACATTATGGTGGACACATTGGACAATTTTGATACATTTTTGGGACAATTGTCATTTTTACAGCGATCAGTATATAAAATGCTATAAAAATGCACTGATTACTGTAAAAATAACACTGGCAGTGAAGAGGTTAACCACTAGAGGGCGCTGAAGGGTTAAGTGTGTCCTAGGGAGTGATTCTACCTGTTAGAGGGAGGAGCTACTAGTGACACGTCAGCGATCACTGTTCCCAATCACAGGGAACAGTAGATCCCTGATGTGTCACTAGGCAGAACAGGGGCATGCCTGGTTACAAAGGCATCCCCCTGTTCTGCCTTTGCAGACCGCAATCGCGGGCCGTCCAGGAACATTGAGTTCCCGGGACCCACGGGCTCACTCATGAGGCAGGTGGCTGGATGGAAATTTAAAGGGACGTACAGGTATGCCCATTTGCCTGCCCATGCCATTGAGTCAACGTATATCATTGTGCGGCAGTCGGCAAGTGGTTAATCACATAAAGATTGATTCCACTGAGCAGAAAAATCTGGGTTGAGTTAGTACAAAGTCTGTATGATTTACTGTAGTGTGCCCATAGAGAAAACAAAATCACATTAAAGCAAGCCAGTGCTTTGTCCATTCAGGGAACAGCATCAAGATTACTTCAGTCCCCCCATTCCCAGCATCACATACCTTTCCCTCTTCCTCATGCTTCACTCTCCTGCTACATTTAGTTCCAGGAGTTGAAGGAAATACACAGTATGTCCAGGTATGGAAGAGCACATATCTCAACCATGTGATAGCACAAAGCCAATCAGCCCTCTGTGAGCTACAACTTCAGCAACTTCCAAAGTCCACATGACTTTGCTTTAATTTTAACTGAACAGAGAGGCAGGAAAGTGAAGTAAAGGTAAGTATATAGTATTGTATGCTGCTGGAGAAGGTTTTTTTTCTGTGAATCTGTTGCTTTGCCCTCATTGGCAAAGCACAGAATTAATTTTTAGTTGTGTATATACAAGGTAATTATCATTTCGGTGGTCGCATTATGTTTTCTATCCAGTAATTAATGAATATATCAAAGAATGACAGTTTATCTTTAGGGTAGTCTAAAGCTGGGCACACACTATGAAAAAATTGGGCAAAGGATCGTCCGGTTTTCCTTGTTGTTTCACAGCAAGTCGGAACCAACGTTTTTTTTTGTATTTTGTTTCTGATCATGTGCATACTTTCGTATCTGATTTTTCTCTCATGAAAACCATATGAAAACAGTAAACATTACATAAAAATCATTCGTTCTGCTCTCATACGGGAAACCTTTTGGAGTTTGTCATAAAGTCTGAATCAGATGTGGAAAGTTGTGTACAACACGTATGGAATTTTTCTTCTGATTTGCTCATAGTGTATACCTAGCATAACACTCCCCTGCCTCTCATTGACCACAATGCAGTGTACCTGTGGTTAGCTGCACTTTGCCATCGACTTTCTTGCATGCAGGACTTTTGGTGCGCTTTTAGATATTGCATCAAAACCGTGGGACATAATATGACAAAGCACAACTAACCTGCACCAATACCGCAGGTACACTGTGTACCCCAAAGTGCAGTGGGGAATTGTGAAGCTGCCCTTGGTGGCATATCATATAAAAAAAAGATGATAACGAACAACCTCAAATCTCTTAAAATCTCCCGAATTGCTATGTACAATAAAAAGTCTCTTTACATATGCTGTAAAATAAAAATTGTCCAGCTGATTGGCAATTGCAATTGCAAAGTCGTTAACCAGTTCCCTTATCTTATCTTTGACCACACGTATAAATTCAAAAAGTCATCAATGCTGATGAGCAATTATTTTTTCCTATGTATGGATACTCTAAGTGTGACTGTGTAATAACTGATGCATATGTTTTGTAATCACTCTTTAACTCACAGCATGCTACTGTTACTATGGTAATATGAAGTTCAACTATGGTGACATCATCTACAATACCACTGATGGAATTGGAGGATGCATAACTGCTACATGTTCATCAAATGGAACCATTAATAGAAATGTCTATCCATGCTCAACTACGACCAAACCTGCCACTACCTTTCATTTTGATACCACTGCCAAGCATGCAGAAAACATATCAACTCCAGGTAGGATTTCTTCTCAGATGTTCGTACTTAGCAATTCCAGCTACAACATCTTTACAAGAACTGCTAATTTTTCTAGTACAGGGTATAAAAAAAAAAATGGGAGCACTTTCTATAAGAGATACAGACAATTTTTCTTACATGCTAACTACATCTAGTTAGTATTTTGTACACACTGCAACTGAACTCAGGCAGATATAATATACATATGTTAATGCAGTTCTGTAATCATTAATAGATCATTAAGTGCATTTACTATATGCAAGCAAATGTAAAGGTTGGACTTGGCACCAGCCTCTTGCAGTCCCTTTATAGCAAAGCTCAGACTGCAAGAAAGAGAAGCAGCATAAGGAGTCATCCTGATGCACTGCGGGGTTCATGTACAAGCAAGGAGTATGCTGATAGTAGAAGAAAGCAAAATGACAGAGAGGTGTTTTTCCTGGTCAGGCAGGGCTATGTTTTGTGGCAGATTTATATAAATCTCCAGTCACAATGAACACAAATGCAAATCCATTGGCAGATAATACAGCTACCTTGTAAGTATCCACATTTGAGTATAGATGGTAGCATAGAGTTCAGCTGTAACCTAGTAATTATCTTCAAAGCCTTATTTTATACAGGTGTAAAAAAAATATAATAATAGGATCTCTGCACCCATGTGAGTAAGTCCATACAAAAACAAAGAGAGACTTAGAAATAGATTACATTTTAATTTAAATAATTTTCTTCTTTAACAAACAATGTTAACTAATAAATTTACTTTTTCAGCCACAAAAGTAATTAGTATTATATTTTTCTTTGCAGTACCAGCTTCACCAACCTCTGTGTCTTGCCTTGAAGAAGTATGTAAATGGTCAATGTGGTATGACATCACTTGTCCAACATATGGTGAAAATGAAGGAGATTTTGAAACCTTTGAGAATATAAGACAAAAAGGATACACTGTGTGTAAAATATCATCCGAGGTAGAATGTCGAGCACAAAAGTTTCCAAAGATCCCTATTGCTGATTTGGGTCAGATTGTTACGTGCAATACATCTGTGGGACTTGTGTGTCATAATCGAGATCAGTTCTCCCAGCTCTGTTTTAATTATGAGATCCGAGTTCTGTGCTGTAGCTTTGTGCCTTGTGGAGCATCAACCAATCCTTTTTCTTCTTCTGACACTATAGCTCCTTCACCATTCATGACAGTAACATCGGAATTTACAACGGCCTCAACTGTCCAACCAAAAGGTACTGTTAGCAAAGCACCAAGTCACTCAACCCAAGGTTTTTCATCAATAAAAGCAACAACTATGTCTACTACTGAAATGTCAAGACCAACAAGTATACCAAACGTGTACATATCTAAATCCCATGAAACAACTTTTACCACTCCCTGCAAAGAACAGCAATGCTCTTGGACACCTTGGTATGATGTGCATTTTCCCAGTATTGGTGAATCTGATGGAGACTTTGAGACCCTGGAGAATATCAAAGCTGCTGGCAACATTATATGTCAAAAACCAGACAATATTGAGTGTAGAGCTGAGAGATTTCCAGATAAAAGCATTAGAGATGTGGGCCAGGTAGTTACTTGTGACATCGCTCATGGTCTCATTTGCAATAACAAAGATCAGAATTCAAACTTTCCACTTTGCTACAATTATAGGGTTAGAATCCTTTGTTGCTCCATGGAGGATTGTAAATCATCCACTACTTATGTCCACTCTACAATCAAGGATCACACAACAGAACATTTGAAAGAAACCAGTGCTGTATTTTCAACAATTGCCTACAATTCTACTGCAAACACCATCATACCCAGAACAGCTAAAACAACAAGAAATCCATCAACACCTTACACAGACCGTACTACAACAAGGAGAGAAATTACAACTTCAGAAATAAACTGTATGCCTACATGCCAGTGGTCACAGTGGTTTGATGTTAGCTTTCCTAACATGGACAAAAATGGAGACTTTGAAACTTACGAAGAAATAAAGAAGTCAGGGTTTCACATCTGTGAAGAGCCTTCAAAAATTCAGTGCAGGTCTGCAGATCTCCCAGACATTCCACTGGAAGAATTACAGCAGAATGTGCAATGCAATGTTAGCTATGGCCTTGTTTGTCAAAATGAAGATCAAACTGGACCATTTCCGTATTGTTACAACTATGAAATTCGTGTCTTTTGCTGTTCTGGCTGTGCATCTACAATGGTTTCACCTGCATTTACAGATCATCCGACATCTGATGTAGAGGTGCATACATATGCACCTCTATCAACCAAAACAACTAAAGTTATAACAGCACCACTAGAAATGGAAACCACAAAACCCACACTGAGCACAATGAAAATATTATCTACTACTAGTAAGGCAGCAGGTTCTATGACTACTAAAGTGTCTTCCCATGAGCCTTCTAAAATGACAACTATAGTTGAAACAACAGAACATTGGGAAACCAAATCACAAAAAACTGTTTCCACAATTAAACCCACTACCAAATATGGTGAGATGACAACTAAAGCTACATCTCCTAAAGTAAACACTGCACCCCATATACCAACCACAGAATATAAACATGAGTCTACCTCTCATGGACCAAGTTTCACCAAGACAACAAAAATGTTTACAAAGCCCACTGAAGTGACATTTGTCTACAAATCTACATCCAGTATGCCTACAACAGCAAAAACAACATCTCCTAACATAGATACAGCATCCCATAAAACAACCACAGAATCTGAGGTTACATATTCCCATAAGTCTACATCAAGTAAACCTGTAACAAAAAAGGCAACATCTCCAAAAGTAAGCACTGAATTCCATAAATCAACCACAGAATCTGAACGTGAAAAATCCACCTCTCAAAGACCAGTTTCTATTAAAACCACTAAAATCTCTACAGCTTCTGGGAAAGTTACATCTGCCCACAAGTCAACATCAAGTAATCCTATGACAACAAAAGCAACATCTCAAAAACTAACCACAGAATCTGAACATAAAGAAGCCACCTCTCATGGACCAGTTTCCATTAAAACTACTAAAATGTCTACTGAATCTGGAAAAGTGACATCTGCATACAAGTCTACATCAAGTAAGCCTTTAACAACAAAAGCAACATCTCAAAAAGTAAGCAGTGTATTCCATGAACCAACAACAGAATCTGAACATGAAAAATCCACGTCTCAAAGTCCAGTTTCTATTAAAACTACAAAAATGTCTACAGCTTCTGGGGAAGTTATATCTGCCTACAAGTCAACATCAAGTAAGCCTATGACATCAAAGGCAACATCTCAAAAAGTAAGCACTTCATCCCATAAATCAACCACAGAACATCAACAGGAAAAATCTACCTCCCATAGACCAATTTCTATTAAAACCACTAAAATGTCAACAGAATCTGGAAAAGTGACTTCTGCTCATGAGTCTACATCTGTGAAGCCTATTACAACCAAGGCAACATCTCATAAAGTAAGCACTGCATCGCATAAATCAACTACAGAATCTGAACATGAAAAATCCACTTTGCATGGACCAATTTCTTTGAAAACCACTAAAACATCTACAGAATCTGGTAAAGTGACATCTGCCCACAAGTCTACATCAAGCAAGCCTATAACAACCACAGCTACATCTCATAAAGTAAGCACTGCATCTCCCAAATCAACTACAGAATCCGAAGGTAAAAAATCCACCTCCCACGGATCAATTTCTGTTAAAACCACGAAAATGTCTACAGATTCAGGGGAAGTTACATCTGAGCACAAGTCGACAACAAGTAAGCCTATAACAAAAAAGACTACATCTCATAAAGTAAGCACTGCATCCCACAGATCAACTACAGAATCTGAATATGAAAAATCTACCACCAGTAGACCAATTTCTATTAAAACCACTAAAATGTCTACAGAATCTGGAGAAGTGACTTCTGCTCACAAGTCTACATCTGTGAAGCCTATTACGACCAAGGCAACATCTCATAAAGAAAGCACTGCATCCCATAAATCAACTACAGAATCTGAACATGAAAAATCCACTTCCCATGGACCAATTTCTTTGAAAACCACTAAAACATCTACAGAATCTGGTAAGGTGACATCTGCCCACAAGTCTACATCAAGCAAGCCTATAACAACCACAGCTACATCTCATAAAGTAAGCACTGCATCTCCCAAATCAACTACAGAATCCGAAGGTAAAAAATCCACCTCCCATGGATCAATTTCTGTTAAAACCACGAAAATGTCTACAGATTCAGGGGAAGTTACATCTGAGCACAAGTCGACAACAAGTAAGCCTATAACAAAAAAGACTACATCTCATAAAGTAAGCACTGCATCCCACAGATCAACTACAGAATCTGAATATGAAAAATCTACCTCCAATAGACCAATTTCTATTAAAACCACTAAAATGTCTACAGAATCTGGAGAAGTGACTTCTGCTCACAAGTCTACATCTGTGAAGCCTATTACGACCAAGGCAACATCTCAGAAAGAAAGCACTGCATCCCATAAATCAACTACAGAATCTGAACATAAAAAATCCACTCCCCATGGACCAATTTCTTTGAAAACCACTAAAACATCTACAGAATCTGGTAAGGTGACATCTGCCCACAGGTCTACATCAAGCAAGCCTATAACAATCACAGCTACATCTCATAAAGTAAGCACTGCATCTCCCAAATCAACTACAGAATCCGAAGGTAAAAAAATCCACCTCCCATGGCATCAATTTCTGTTAAAACCACAAAAATGTCTACAGATTCAGGGGAAGTTACATCTGAGCACAAGTCGACAACAAGTAAGCCTATAACAAAAAAGACTACATCTCATAAAGTAAGCACTGCATCCCACAGATCAACTACAGAATCTGAATATAAAAAATCTACCTCCAATAGACCAATTTCTATTAAAACCACTAAAATGTCTACAGAATCTGGGGAAGTGACTTCTGCTCATAAGTCTACATCTGTGAAGCCTATTACAACCAGGGCAACATCTCATAAAGTAAGCACTGCATCCCATAAATCAACTACAGAATCTGAACATGAAAAATCCACTTCCCATGGACCAATTTCTTTGAAAACCACTAAAACATCTACAGAATCTGGTAAAGTGACATCTGCCCACAAGTCTACATCAAGCAAGCCTATAACAACCACAGCTACATCTCATAAAGTAAGCACTGCATCTCCCAAATCAACTACAGAATCCGAAGGTAAAAAATCCACCTCCCACGCATCAATTTCTGTTAAAACCACGAAAATGTCTACAGATTCAGGGGAAGTTACATCTGAGCACAAGTCGACAACAAGTAAGCCTATAACAAAAAAGACTACATCTCATAAAGTAAGCACTGCATCCCACAGATCAACTACAGAATCTGAATATGAAAAATCTACCTCCAATAGACCAATTTTCTATTAAAACCACTAAAATGTCTACAGAATCTGGAGAAGTGACTTCTGCTCACAAGTCTACATCTGTGAAGCCTATTACGACCAGGGCAACATCTCATAAAGAAAGCACTGCATCCCATAAATCAACTACAGAATCTGAACATGAAAAATCCACTCCCCATGGACCAATTTCTTTGAAAACCACTAAAACATCTACAGAATCTGGTAAGGTGACATCTGCCCACAGGTCTACATCAAGCAAGCCTATAACAACCACAGCTACATCTCATAAAGTAAGCACTGCATCTCCCAAATCAACTACAGAATCCGAAGGTAAAAAATCCACCTCCCATGGATCAATTTCTGTTAAAACCACGAAAATGTCTACAGATTCAGGGGAAGTTACATCTGAGCACAAGTCGACAACAAGTAAGCCAATAACAAAAAAGACTACATCTCATAAAGTAAGCACTGCATCCCACAGATCAACTACAGAATCTGAATATAAAAAATCTACCTCCAATAGACCAATTTCTATTAAAACCACTAAAATGTCTACAGAATCTGGGGAAGTGACTTCTGCTCATAAGTCTACATCTGTGAAGCCTATTACAACCAGGGCAACATCTCATAAAATAAGCACTGCATCCCATAAATCAACTACAGAATCTGAACATGAAAAATCCACTTCCCATGGACCAATTTCTTTGAAAACCACTAAAACATCTACAGAATCTGGTAAGGTGACATCTGCCCACAAGTCTACATCAAGCAAGCCTATAACAACCACAGCTACATCTCATAAAGTAAGCACTGCATCTCCCAAATCAACTACAGAATCCGAAGGTAAAAAATCCACCTCCCACGCATCAATTTCTGTTAAAACCACGAAAATGTCTACAGAATCTGGAGAAGTGACTTCTGCTCACAAGTCTACATCTGTGAAGCCTATTACGACCAAGGCAACATCTCAGAAAGAAAGCACTGCATCCCATAAATCAACTACAGAATCTGAACATAAAAAATCCACTCCCCATGGACCAATTTCTTTGAAAACCACTAAAACATCCACAGAATCTGGTAAGGTGACATCTGCCCACAGGTCTACATCAAGCAAGCCTATAACAATCACAGCTACATCTCATAAAGTAAGCACTGCATCTCCCAAATCAACTACAGAATCCGAAGGTAAAAAATCCACCTCCCATGGATCAATTTCTGTTAAAACCACAAAAATGTCTACAGATTCAGGGGAAGTTACATCTGAGCACAAGTCGACAACAAGTAAGCCTATAACAAAAAAGACTACATCTCATAAAGTAAGCACTGCATCCCACAGATCAACTACAGAATCTGAATATAAAAAATCTACCTCCAATAGACCAATTTCTATTAAAACCACTAAAATGTCTACAGAATCTGGGGAAGTGACTTCTGCTCATAAGTCTACATCTGTGAAGCCTATTACAACCAGGGCAACATCTCATAAAGTAAGCACTGCATCCCATAAATCAACTACAGAATCTGAACATGAAAAATCCACTTCCCATGGACCAATTTCTTTGAAAACCACTAAAACATCTACAGAATCTGGTAAAGTGACATCTGCCCACAAGTCTACATCAAGCAAGCCTATAACAACCACAGCTACATCTCATAAAGTAAGCACTGCATCTCCCAAATCAACTACAGAATCCGAAGGTAAAAAATCCACCTCCCACGCATCAATTTCTGTTAAAACCACGAAAATGTCTACAGATTCAGGGGAAGTTACATCTGAGCACAAGTCGACAACAAGTAAGCCTATAACAAAAAAGACTACATCTCATAAAGTAAGCACTGCATCCCACAGATCAACTACAGAATCTGAATATGAAAAATCTACCTCCAATAGACCAATTTCTATTAAAACCACTAAAATGTCTACAGAATCTGGAGAAGTGACTTCTGCTCACAAGTCTACATCTGTGAAGCCTATTACGACCAGGGCAACATCTCATAAAGAAAGCACTGCATCCCATAAATCAACTACAGAATCTGAACATGAAAAATCCACTCCCCATGGACCAATTTCTTTGAAAACCACTAAAACATCTACAGAATCTGGTAAAGTGACATCTGCCCACAGGTCTACATCAAGCAAGCCTATAACAACCACAGCTACATCTCATAAAGTAAGCACTGCATCTCCCAAATCAACTACAGAATCCGAAGGTAAAAAATCCACCTCCCATGGATCAATTTCTGTTAAAACCACAAAAATGTCTACAGATTCAGGGGAAGTTACATCTGCCTATAACAAAAAAGCACATAAAGTAAAGTCGACAACAAGAATATAAAAAATCTACCTAAGACCAATTTCTATTAAAACCCTATAACTGGGGA
This sequence comes from Rana kukunoris, assembly GCA_029574335.1. Lineage (NCBI taxonomy): Eukaryota > Metazoa > Chordata > Amphibia > Anura > Ranidae > Rana > Rana kukunoris. The sequence goes on along the minus strand of CM056059.1, from coordinate 209,514,670 downwards.
AGTGACTTCTGCTCAAAAAGACTACAACCAAGGCAACATCTCATAAAGTAAGCACTGCATTCCATAAATCAACTACAGAATCTGAATATGAAAAATCTACCTCCAATAGACCAATTTCTATTAAAACCACTAAAATGTCTACAGAATCTGGGGAAGTGACTTCTGCTCATAAGTCTACATCTGTGAAGCCTATTACAACCAAGGCAACATCTCATAAAGTAAGCACTGCATCCCATAAATCAACTACAGAATCTGAACATGAAAAATCCACTTCCCATGGACCAATTTCTTTGAAAACCACTAAAACATCTACAGAATCTGGTAAAGTGACATCTGCCCACAAGTCTACATCACAGCAAGCCTATAACAACCACAGCTACATCTCATAAAGTAAGCACTGCATCTCCCAAATCAACTACAGAATCCGAAGGTAAAAAATCCACCTCCCACGCATCAATTTCTGTTAAAACCACGAAAATGTCTACAGATTCAGGGGAAGTTACATCTGAGCACAAGTCGACAACAAGTAAGCCTATAACAAAAAAGACTACATCTCATAAAGTAAGCACTGCATCCCACAGATCAACTACAGAATCTGAATATGAAAAATCTACCTCCAATAGACCAATTTCTATTAAAACCACTAAAATGTCTACAGAATCTGGAGAAGTGACTTCTGCTCACAAGTCTACATCTGTGAAGCCTATTACGACCAGGGCAACATCTCATAAAGAAAGCACTGCATCCCATAAATCAACTACAGAATCTGAACATGAAAAATCCACTCCCCATGGACCAATTTCTTTGAAAACCACTAAAACATCTACAGAATCTGGTAAGGTGACATCTGCCCACAGGTCTACATCAAGCAAGCCTATAACAACCACAGCTACATCTCATAAAGTAAGCACTGCATCTCCCAAATCAACTACAGAATCCGAAGGTAAAAAATCCACCTCCCATGGATCAATTTCTGTTAAAACCACGAAAATGTCTACAGATTCAGGGGAAGTTACATCTGAGCACAAGTCGACAAACAAGTAAGCCAATAACAAAAAAGACTACATCTCATAAAGTAAGCACTGCATCCCACAGATCAACTACAGAATCTGAATATAAAAAATCTACCTCCAATAGACCAATTTCTATTAAAACCACTAAAATGTCTACAGAATCTGGGGAAGTGACTTCTGCTCATAAGTCTACATCTGTGAAGCCTATTACAACCAGGGCAACATCTCATAAAATAAGCACTGCATCCCATAAATCAACTACAGAATCTGAAAAATCCACTTCCCATGGACCAATTTCTTTGAAAACCACTAAAACATCTACAGAATCTGGTAAGGTGACATCTGCCCACAAGTCTACATCAAGCAAGCCTATAACAACCACAGCTACATCTCATAAAGTAAGCACTGCATCTCCCAAATCAACTACAGAATCCGAAAAATCCACCTCCCATGGATCAATTTCTGTTAAAACCACGAAAATGTCTACAGATTCAGGGGAAGTTACATCTGAGCACAAGTCGACAACAAATAAGCCTATAACAAAAAAGACTACATCTCATAAAGTAAGCACTGCATCCCACAGATCAACTACAGAATCTGAATATGAAAAATCTACCTCCAATAGACCAATTTCTATTAAAACCACTAAAATGTCTACAGAATCTGGAGAAGTGACTTCTGCTCACAAGTCTACATCTGTGAAGCCTATTACAACCAGGGCAACATCTCATAAAGTAAGCACTGCATCCCATAAATCAACTACAGAATCTGAACATGAAAAATCCACTTCCCATGGACCAATTTCTTTGAAAACCACTAAAACATCTACAGAATCTGGTAAGGTGACATCTGCCCACAAGTCTACATCAAGCAAGCCTATAACAACCACAGCTACATCTCATAAAGTAAGCACTGCATCTCCCAAATCAACTACAGAATCCGAAGGTAAAAAATCCACCTCCCATGGATCAATTTCTGTTAAAACCACAAAAATGTCTACAGATTCAGGGGAAGTTACATCTGAGCACAAGTCGACAACAAGTAAGCCTATAACAAAAAAGACTACATCTCATAAAGTAAGCACTGCATCCCACAGATCAACTACAGAATCTGAATATAAAAAATCTACCTCCAATAGACCAATTTCTATTAAAACCACTAAAATGTCTACAGAATCTGGGGAAGTGACTTCTGCTCATAAGTCTACATCTGTGAAGCCTATTACAACCAGGGCAACATCTCATAAAGTAAGCACTGCATCCCATAAATCAACTACAGAATCTGAACATGAAAAATCCACTTCCCATGGACCAATTTCTTTGAAAACCACTAAAACATCTACAGAATCTGGTAAGGTGACATCTGCCCACAAGTCTACATCAAGCAAGCCTATAACAACCACAGCTACATCTCATAAAGTAAGCACTGCATCTCCCAAATCAACTACAGAATCCGAAGGTAAAAAATCCACCTCCCACGCATCAATTTCTGTTAAAACCACGGAAATGTCTACAGATTCAGGGGAAGTTACATCTGAGCACAAGTCGACAACAAGTAAGCCTATAACAAAAAAGACTACATCTCATAAAGTAAGACTACACTGCATCCCACAGATCAACTACAGTCTAATCTGAATATGAAACTGCATCATAAATACCAGAATCTGAACATGAAAAATCCATAGACCAATTTCTTTGAAAACCACTAAAACATCTACAGAATCTGGTAAGGTGACATCTGCTCACAAGTCTACATCAAGCAAGCCTATAACAACCACAGCTACATCTCATAAAGTAAGCACTGCATCTCCCAAATCAACTACAGGATCCGAAGGTAAAAAATCCACCTCCCATGGATCAATTTCTGTTAAAACCACAAAAATGTCTACAGATTCGGGGGAAGTTACATCTGAGCATAAGTCGACAACAAGTAAGCCTATAACAAAAAAGACTACATCTCATAAAGTAAGCACTGCATCCCACAGATCAACTACAGAATCTGAATATAAAAAATCTACCTCCAATAGACCAATTTCTATTAAAACCACTAAAATGTCTACAGAATCTGGGGAAGTGACTTCTGCTCATAAGTCTACATCTGTGAAGCCTATTACAACCAGGGCAACATCTCATAAAGTAAGCACTGCATCCCATAAATCAACTACAGAATCTGAACATGAAAAATCCACTTCCCATGGACCAATTTCTTTGAAAACCACTAAAACATCTACAGAATCTGGTAAGGTGACATCTGCCCACAAGTCTACATCAAGCAAGCCTATAACAACCACAGCTACATCTCATAAAGTAAGCACTGCATCTCCCAAATCAACTACAGAATCCGAAGGTAAAAAATCCACCTCCCACGGATCAATTTCTGTTAAAACCACGAAAATGTCTACAGATTCAGGGGAAGTTACATCTGAGCACAAGTCGACAACAAGTAAGCCTATAACAAAAAAGACTACATCTCATAAAGTAAGCACTGCATCCCACAGATCAACTACAGAATCTGAATATAAAAAATCTACCTCCAATAGACCAATTTCTATTAAAACCACTAAAATGTCTACAGAATCTGGGGAAGTGACTTCTGCTCATAAGTCTACATCTGTGAAACTTATTACAACCAGGGCAACATCTCATAAAGTAAGCACTGCATCCCATAAATCAACTACAGAATCTGAACATGAAAAATCCACTTCCCATGGACCAATTTCTTTGAAAACCACTAAAACATCTACAGAATCTGGTAAGGTGACATCGGCCCACAAGTCTACATCAAGCAAGCCTATAACAACCACAGCTACATCTCATAAAGTAAGCACTGCATCTCCCAAATCAACTACAGGATCCGAAGGTAAAAAATCCACCTCCCATGGATCAATTTCTGTTAAAACCACAAAAATGTCTACAGATTCGGGGGAAGTTACATCTGAGCATAAGTCGACAACAAGTAAGCCTATAACAAAAAAGACTACATCTCATAAAGTAAGCACTGCATCCCACAGATCAACTACAGAATCTGAATATAAAAAATCTACCTCCAATAGACCAATTTCTATTAAAACCACTAAAACATCTACAGAATCTGGAGAAGTGACTTCTGCTCACAAGTCTACATCTGTGAAGCCTATTACGACCAAGACAACATCTCATAAAGTAAGCACTGCATCTCCCAAATCAACTACAGAATCCGAAGGTAAAAAATCCACCTCCCACGCATCAATTTCTGTTAAAACCACAAAAATGTCTACAGATTCAGGGGAAGTTACATCTGAGCACAAGTCGACAACAAGTAAGCCTATAACAAAAAAGACTACATCTCATAAAGTAAGCACTGCATCCCACAGATCAACTACAGAATCTGAATATGCAAAATCTACCTCCAATAGACCAATTTCTTTGAAAACCATTAAAACATCTACAGAATCTGGTAAGGTGACATCGGCCCACAAGTCTACATCAAGCAAGCCTATAACAACCACAGCTACATCTCATAAAGTAAGCACTGCATCTCCCAAATCAACTACAGGATCCGAAGGTAAAAAATCCACCTCCCATGGATCAATTTCTGTTAAAACCACAAAAATGTCTACAGATTCGGGGGAAGTTACATCTGAGCATAAGTCGACAACAAGTAAGCCTATAACAAAAAAGACTACATCTCATAAAGTAAGCACTGCATCCCACAGATCAACTACAGAATCTGAATATGAAAAATCTACCTCCAATAGACCAATTTCTATTAAAACCACTAAAATGTCTACAGAATCTGGGGAAGTGACTTCTGCTCATAAGTCTACATCTGTGAAGCCTATTACAACCAAGGCAACATCTCATAAAGTAAGCACTGCATCCCATAAATCAACTACAGAATCTGAACATGAAAAATCCACTTCCCATGGACCAATTTCTTTGAAAACCACTAAAACATCTACAGAATCTGGTAAGGTGACATCTGCCCACAAGTCTACATCAAGCAAGCCTATAACAACCACAGCTACATCTCATAAAGTAAGCACTGCATCTCCCAAATCAACTACAGAATCCGAAGGTAAAAAATCCACCTCCCATGGATCAATTTCTGTTAAAACCACAAAAATGTCTTCAGATTCAGGGGAAGTTACATCTGAGCATAAGTCGACAACAAGTAAGCCTATAACAAAAAAGACTATCTCATAAATAAGCACTGCATCCCACAGAACAACTACAGAATCTGAAAGAAAAATCTACCTCCAATAGACCAATTTCTATTAAAACCACTAAAATGTCTAAGAATCTGGGGAAGTGACTTTTGCTCACAAGTCTACATCTGTGAAGCCTAAAACCAAGCAACATCTCATAAAGTAACATCTCATAAATAAAGAATCTGAAATGAAAAATCTACCTCCAATGACCAATTTCTATTAAAACCACTAAAATGTCTACAGAATCTGGGGAAGTGACTTCTGCTCATAAATATACATCTGTGAAGCCTATTACAACCAAGGCAACATCTCATAAAGTAAGCACTGCATCCCTTAAATCAACTACAAAATCTGAACATGAAAAATCCACTTCCCATGGACCAATTTCTTTGAAAACCACTAAAACATCTACAGAATCGGGTGACATGACATCTTCTCACAGGTCTACATCAAGTAAGAATATAACAACCACAGCTACATCTCATAAAGTAAGCACTGCATCCCACAGATCAACTACAGAATCTGAATATGAAAAATCTACCTCCAATAGACCAATTTCTATTAAAACAACTAAAATGTCTACAGAATCGGGAGAAGTGACTTCTGCTCACAAGTCTACATCTGTGAAGCCTATTACAACCAAGGCAACATCTCATAAATTAAGCACTGCCTCCCATAAATCAACTACAGAATCTGAACATGAAAAATCCACTTCTCATGGATCAATTTCTTTGAAAACCACTAAAACATCTACAGAATCTGGTAAGGTGACATCTGCCCACATGTCTACATCAAGCAAGCCTATAACAACGACAGCTACATCTCATAAAGTAAGCACTGCATCTCCCAAATCAACTACAGAATCTGAAGGTAAAAAATCCACCACCCATGGATCAATTTCTGTTAAAACCACTAAAATGTCTACAGATTCAAGGGAAGTTACATCTGAGCACAAGTCCACATCAAGTAAGCCTATGACAACAAAGACTACATCTCATAAAGTAAGCACTGCATCCCCCAAATCAACTACAGAATCCGAAGTTAAAAAATCCACCTCCAATAGACCAATTTCTATTAAAACCACTAGCATGTCTACAGAATCTGGGGAAGTGACATCTGCCCACACGTCTACATCAAGTAAGCCTATAACAACAAAGACTACATCTGCATCCCACAGATCAACTACAGAATCTGAAGTTAAAATATCCACCTCCCATAGACCAATTTCTTTTAAAACCACTGGGAGAACAGCAGCGACCACCAGGGAAAAATTCAGTGCTCAACAACCTACGTCAACTAAACAATCAACTTCATCTACATATGAAAGTCTTAGTACTAAAAGCACTGTTTTCAAGACATCAAGACCAGTTACAGCAGGCACAAAATCATTTTCTACCACCAGGTGTATGTGCAATTTTAACGGAACTATAGTTTCTCCTGGTAAGTACGTTTTTACAGTTTGTTCAAAAATTTGAATTTAAATGTCACTATTCCAATTCTACATGTTTTCAAAAAGATGTAAATAATCAATGTATGGACTAAAACCAAAATCCTAAGTTTTCGAAACAATGTAATATGAATGAGAGTTTACTTTTACAAATGAGATTGTGGCAAGTGAACCAGAAGCATTTAAAAATAGCTGTGAAAATTAGACATGTACTGAGAGATAAAGCTGAAGTCGTACAATGAACAGTGTATATAGGCTTTACATGAAGGAAAAAATGTAAATGTCTTAGCAGTTAGTGTTAAAAAAAATAGCAAATTGACAAGAACTCATAAAGGTACGTGGTTAATGAGTTACTACTTAGTTCATTTTCACACAGTTTACACACAGCTTTCTCTATCATTGTTGTGAGAATTCATTGATTTTAACAGGGAACTTCTTGCTCAAAGGGCAAGAGACTGGCAAGGAGGGGAGGAGATGACTAGTAGGGATGAGCTCCACGTTCGATTTGAACGTATGTTCGACTCGAACATTGTCTGTTCGTACGTTCGACGAAATTCAAACAAAACGGGTCGTTCGCGCCAAATTCGAGTGACGCGCAACGGCCTATAATTCACTGCGGCATTGCGCGCTGATGATTGGCCAAACATGCACTATGACCCTGCATGTTTGGCCAATCACAGCGCGCAAAAAACGGAGAGCCCTAATTGGCCAAAGCCAGGGTGGCTTTGGCAAATTATGGCTCAGGGCTTTAGCACACGCCCCACACTATATAAGGCCACCTGCTGGGTGGCCTCGTGTAGTGTGCTCCAGCGCTGAACAGAGATCAGTCAGAGAGACAGAGAGATAGTCTTGTGTGTGTGTGTAGAGGATAAATATACATCCCTAGGAGTTGTACATATATTTATACACTGTACTGGCAGGCAGGTGATTGTGCTATTTAAAGACGTTATCACAGGTATAGACACCCAACAGGTACAATATTTAAAGGAATTTTTCATTGTTTTTTTTTTATTTAAGCATCATTAAAATCACTGCTCCTGGAGCAGTGATTTTAATGATGCTTGAATTTAAAAAAAAAAAAAGAAAAAGAAAAATTCCTTTAAATATTGTACCTGCTGGGTGTCTATAGTTTGCCTGTGAAAACGTCTTTGAGAACCCGGGTCTTGCCCGAGGGAACATGTATCAATGGAAAAAAGTCCTGCTCTGAAAAAAAAGACCGTTTTTAAAACTTTTTTCCATTGATACATGTTCCCTGGGGCAAGTACCGGGTTCTTAAAGACGTTTTCCAACAATAACTTGAATATTGGGCTTTAAAATGAGCACTTTTGAATTTGAACGGTCGAGTTCCATAGACTTCAATGGGGTTCTAAATGTTCGCGCATACGGTCTGTTCGAACGTTCTGGTTGCGAACCGAACGCTGGGGTGTTCGGCTCATCCCTAATGACTAGTTATTCACCAGATGCATTGGTAATTGTTCTCCCACCAAATCTATAATATTTAAGTTAAAGTGGTTCTAAAGGCTCAGGCCCCGTACACACGGCAGAGAACCTCGACGGGCGGAACACATCGTTCCGCCCGTCGAGGTTCTCTGCCGGCCGTCAGAATCGACGACCCGCCCGTCGGGAAAGGCAACCAGCCATTCATCCCGACGGGCCATCGAGCAAATAGAGAACCTGTTCTCTATTAGCTCAACGGGTTTCCCGACGGGCGGGGCTCGCCGAGAGAGTACACAAGGCCGAGGTTCTCGGCAGAATGCGGCTCCCAGCGAGGTTCTCGCTGGTTTCTGCCGAGAACCTCGGCCGTGTGTATGGGGCTTCATGTTTTTTTTTACCTTAAAAAGGTAAAAAAAAATGTCTCTGTGCAGCAGTCCCTCCAGGTCCTGATAGAAATTCAGGTCCTGATAGAAATATGCCTGCTGGTCCTGATAGAAATTCAGTATCCTTGTAATCTCCAGTGTACTGAATCTAAACAATGCTGTCAACCCTCCCAGCTATTTTTTGTGAATTAAACAACTCTTTCCCTTTCCTTCAATGTAATGTGGATGTGGAAATTGGGATATGTTTGTAGTCTTTCTCCAAGGTGATACCTTTTATTGGTAGTTTACATTGCCTAGCAAAAGAGTATGTATTGCTGCATTGTAGCTTTCCTGACCTTTAGTTATTGTTTTTCTAATTATTACTTGTTTGTTTTCAGGCAATGTTCTATATAACACAACAGACAATGAAGGCTGGTGCTTCTATGCACGATGCAATGACAAGTGTCAGGTAGAGAGATACAGTGAACCTTGTTCTACTGCGCCTACTGTGTCAAGCAGCACCAAAACTGCTAAAACGGTGACTGCTAGCACTGCCACCACTATGACCTCAAAGACAGGAAGCACAACAAAAACAGCCGCAACAAGCACTAAGACTCCACAGACGAAGACTTCAGCATCAAGTGTCAGCTCATCGAGCACCCCAACTCCTGGCTGTAGTGCAGTTATGCCTCCAAGAAAGGTAAGGGCATACCTAGTTTTCATCTGTAACATCACTTACATGCAAATGGACTTACATGTTTATATTATTGTTTTTGTAAACCAAAAGCAATAAAATAGGGTCCTGCCAGTCCAATAGACATAAAAGCTCTGTACATGCTTCAAGTAGGCATATGTAAGAACTTTATAGAAATACTAGTATGTTAAGTACTACTGGCAATGCATGACTGGTCACACACACAGGAGACTTGTGATGGTCAGTGCATAATGGAAGATGTCACACATTCATACCTGCACTCAAATTCCATGTTAGGCCTGCTGGGTTGCTACTGCCAGAGCAGGTGATATTAGTTAATGTATACTTGGTGAATACATCGAAAATGTGTTCTAGCAATATTGGTGGGAACTAATTTTGTGTTGCTGAGCTTGATTGTGCGCTGGGTCACTTTTGTATTTCTCAGTATACTGCTATTCCCTTGTTCTATGTCCTTGTTCTATTCAGCCTTTAAGGATATTTTTCAACAAGCAGGGTTTATATAGAAGGTTTAGCACAATAGCCCATATCCAAGGAAAACAGGGCATCCCACCAAAGAAAAGTGTGATAATTCGCAGCAGATTCTGTTATACCAGGTCAGTTTGGTGGTACTAGTCCAAGAAGGGTATTCCTCTGTTCAGTTGCCCATTATTACAGCAATGACACCCAACACATACTGCAATTAGCACAAGGGTTATTGTAGCTCTTGCTTTCAATTACAGTGCCATCTCTTGTAGCGTGGGCGAAGTTACCTATTTTGCTCTGCATCCCTTTGAGCATTGAATAGAAAATATGGCATTCCATTGCAAGTCAACACTGAATACAACAACCCTTATAATAACTAGTGATGAGCGGAATACGCCATATTCGATTTCGCGATATTTCGCGAATATTTCGAAGAATATTCGCGAATATTCGTTAATATCGAATATTCGTGATATTTTATAAAAACAAAAAAAAAAACAAAAAAAAAAGATTGCGAATTTTCGCCAATGCGAATTTTCGCTAATGCGAAATTTCGCGATTTTTTTTTTTTTTTTTATAAAATATCACGAATTTTCGATATTTATGAATATTCGGTATATTTTATAAAAAAAAAAAGCGAGACTTCACATATGCGGTCGCGAATATTCGTTAATATCGAATATTCGTGATATTTTATAAAAAAAAATGCGAATTTTCGCTATTGCGAAATTTGGCGATTGCGATTTTGTTGCGAAATTTATTGCGAAATTTGAAAAATGCGAATATTCGAAATAGCGAATATTGGCCGCGATATTCGAGATATTCGCGAATACTCGAATATGCAATATTCGTAGCGAATATTCGCAATGCGAATATTCGTGAGCAACACTAATAATAACTTCACTTCTGTCCTAACTCAACATCAAAGAACTCCCCCTAATCCTACTGTAACAACAGCAAACATTTTTGTGGAATGACCACAATCTCATATATATAATTCTTGAAATTAAAGTGGTATTAAAGGTTTGACTTTTTAAAAAATAAAAATAAAATAACAAACATGTCATACTTACCTATTCTGTACAATGGTTTTGCACAGAGCAGCCCCGATCCTCTTTTTTTCAGGTCCCTCGCCAGCGCTCCTGTCTCATCCCCCTTGACCCCAATAGCAAGTCTCTTCCAATGGGGGCACTGATGAGTTCTTTCACCCGAGCCCTGCTCTATGCGTCCACAAGACACATAGAGCTGCGGCTCGGTCCTGCTTCCGTTCTCTTCAATTTTTCCACTGGCTGTGATTGACAGTATGGGAGCTGATGGCCAATAAGGAGAGGGAGTCCTGGGAAAGCCGAGACTCCCGAGATCGAGAGAGAGCAGAGTATTGGGGGGGGGGGGGGGCAACACACAGAATGTTTTTTCATAGAATAAATGAAGGTAAGAAACCTTCAGCCTTTACAATCACTTTAAGATCAAGTTCCTGCAAAAGGACAAAACGTGTCAATTGTAATTCTTTTTTTTTTCTACACAGGTGAATGAAACCTGGATGATAGATCAATGTACCCATGCTACCTGTATTGGTCAAAACAATATTGTCGTAAACAAAAAAGAGTGTGCACCAGTTAAAAATGTGGTCTGTGCCAACCGTTTAAAGCCCAGGAAAACATTTGATGAAAGTGGCTGCTGCTATCAGAACGAGTGTGATTGTGAGTCCTACAGAGTAGAATTATTTTGCTGCATGTAATGATTTATTTAATTTGCTGTAACGTTTACTAAGTTATGCTTTTTTATGCTCTTAGGTGTCTGTGGTGGTTGGGGAACATCCCATCATGTCACCTTTGATGGTACCTACTATGCTTTTAATGGACAATGCACATATATCCTTGTTCAGCAAATCACTCCAGTCTTTGACCACTTTCGGGTTTATATCGATAATTTTGCTTGTGACCCGGAAGACCCATCTTGTGTTAAGTCCCTTCGTATTATGTACAATAATGACACGATCGTCCTGACCTCTCAATCTTTGATCAACCGAATAACAAACAAGGTAATGATTTCTACCTTCTAAATAGATTTGTAGTTTGATAAACTGTAAACCTATCATGGTCATTTGCTGGACATTATGTCATGGCAAAAATAATACATATGCAGTATATCTCTCCAATGTATACACACAGAAAAATACCTGGTGATGTGCCAAAAATGCACTCTGCTCCTACTTTCTTGTTGTGGGATGACAGCACGTGGCATTTTCATGGTGTTATCTCGGCCCAAGTGTCTTTTGTTAACCTACTGACTCTCTTTCCACTGCCCTCATCTGCACATAGGAACAACTTTTTCTGTAGTGAAGATAGAAAATGGTAGGGCTGATTAGGCTCCTTGAGATAACACTGATAACAAGTTTGCACAGGACAGAGGACAGCTCTGAATTTCTAACACGATCAACAGTTATTTTTACACAGATATAACAAAATATGGTTTATTTCAAAGACTAAGGCTGGCCATTCATCAGGAACCACCTGAGATTCAAACTGTCTACAGGCCAGGTTAAATGTACCAAGTTAATAGAGCGATCAACTTGGGTACAACCAGCCTGTTGGATTTTACTTGCGATTATTGTTAGCGACTGCTATAGCAACTAGCAACAATCACTGTATTCTCCTAACGGGTATGGCTTGCGCTGTCTATGGCATGCATAAAAGATAGCAAATAAGAAATGTTAATTGTTATGCCCCGTACACACGATCACTTTTTGTGATGAAAAAAAATGACATTTTTAAAAATGTCATTTAAAATGATTGTGTGTGGGCAAAATGTCATTTTATGTCTTCTGAAAAATGACCAAAAAAAAATTCGAACATGCTCGAATTTTTTATGTCATTTTTTAAAATGTCATTTTTTGTGTCATAAAAAATGATCGTGTGTGGGCAAAACTACGTAAAAAATGACGTTTTAAACCCGCACATGCCCAGAAGCAAGTTAGGAGACGGGAGGTAAAACTACCATTCATAATGGAGTAAGCACATTCATCACGCTGTAACAGACAAAAAAGCAGGAATCGTCTTTTACTAACAAGTAACCAGCTAAAAGCAGCCTCAAGGCAAATAGAACTTCCCCTTTAGAGTGCCGTCACTTTGTTCATCATTTTCCAAAAATGATGGTGTGTACGCAACGTCATTTTTTAAAATGAAGTTTGAAAAATGTCATTTTTTTTCATGAAGGAAAATGACATTTTTTTTCATCACAAAAAGTGATCGTGTGTACGGGGCATTAGAGGTAACATACACTTTGCATTTTAGCCAGTACTTTATTTTCATTTTAGGTTTTGTTACTTATTTCTCACTAACTATTCCCATTTTTACCTAAAGTTTTTGTTTATATGTTACAGATTTACATCAACAACGAAAGAGTTTACCCTGCAATCAGCAAAAATGGTATAACTATTACATCCTCAGGCATTTTTATGGTAGTGGAGATACCGGAAATTGGAGCATACATGTCCTTCAATGTTCTTAGTTTCACTGTCAGGTTGCCAATCAACAAGTTCTCAGGCAATACTGAAGGTCATTGTGGTAAGTATCCAAAATGTTGGATTTGTTCTGTTTGTGCTGAATTATATAATCATTCATACTAATAAATGCACCTAATTTCAATAGGAAAGTGTTCTAACAGTAGAGCAGATGATTGCATTTTGCCTAACGGACAGCAGGCTTCATCATGTACTGAGATGGCAGGACATTGGGGAGTACCAAATCAGGACTTGTCATCATGCAGTTCCATCACCACCAGTGCCCCCACTGTTAGTAGCCAGCCAACATTATCTTACTCTCCCCTTCCATCCACATACTTCTCCAGTCACTCGTCCAGTGTACCTCAAACTCTACCAACTGTAGTTCCATCAATGGAAGTGTCTCTACTTCCATCAACATTTTCCACCGTGGCCCAGACAACAGAGGAACCCTGCAACACCCCTGCAGTCTGCATGGTTATTCTGAGCAGGTGAGCTTTTTTTTTACTTTAGAAATGATTGAAGTCATGTAAAGATTTGGGTAAAATTTAAAATATGAGGAATAATATGTGCAATCAATGAAGACACATTATAACAGTGTAGTAAAAGTCGCATAAGTTATTGTAGTTGACTTTGAAGATTGTGCCACATAAATTTACACTAAAGCCTTTTGGAAATTTCAATAGTGTCTTCAAGGAATGCCATAAAGTTGTACCACCAGAGCCATTCTATCAAGCTTGTGTTAGTGATGGCTGCACCAAAACAGAAGGGGAGGTTTTGTGCTCCAGTTTACAAAGCTATGCTAGGCTTTGTGGAATTGAAGGTGTCTGCATCGACTGGAGGGATAGCACTAATGGCGTATGTCGTAAGTATAAATTCAGTCATAAGAACCAGTTATGCTTTGCATTTAAATTCCTAGTTTATTGCATATTACACAGATAAATAACTCCTTTATCTTTATACAGCCAAGAACTGTTCCTCACACCTCATATACAAACCATGTGGGCCTGCCGTAGAACCCACCTGTAACTCTAAGTAAGTGTATTTTTTTGTTGCTTTTTTATCTTTGTTGGGATTTTGTTTTGTTTTTGACTCTAACTTCTGTTTTCACTTATAGGTACAATGATGAATTCTATAACAAGACCACAGATTTCTTGGAAGGATGCTACTGTCCTGAGGGCACTACAAAATTCAACACTATATCAGACAAATGTGTAACCAGTTGCGGTATGTAGTTTTCCATCTAGTTAAAGTATTCAAGATCTAATTGACTGCTCTGCATAGTTATAAATATACTCTCTGTTCATGCAGGATGTACTGGCCCAGATGGAATGCCTAGAGAGGTAAGGAATATAAGAGTTATATAATCGGAAACAAATATGTGGCATATAAGACTGTGAACAATGTAGTATGTATTGACGTTCATTTACTTGCAGCCGGGAGAAACATGGGAAAGCAACTGTCAGACCTGTATGTGTGATAATGCAACAATGAGTGTGCAGTGTGCAGCAAAATCCTGTCCAATGTCTACTCCTGCATCCTGTACTGAAGAAGGATCTATGCCGGTTTCTGTACTCGACTCATCGAACCCCTGCTGTCATATCACAGAATGCCGTAAGTACAGTGGTGGTTGTAAATTCAAAGCATAGTGAAAATGTACCAGTGACCAGACTATTAAACCATTTACATATTCTTAACAAAAAATAAAAGTACTTTCAAACAAGTCATTAATCACCTCTCTAGCTGCTTATAAGGTAAAGTAATTATACCTCAAAGAACCTAAAAGTTTACAGCAAAGACTCTAAAGTCAGTTTAAGTCAGTTTGTAATTTCATAGAGATCTGCTACTAAAGATAAAACAGAAACTACTGTTTGTTTTACATTAGGAAGGTTGGCACGTTGCCGAGATCTGCTCTCAATTAAAGTATAAGTAAACCCATAGGTGTGTGCAGCCTATAGCATTAGGGTGTGCAACCCAAAGCTCAAACACACATGCATGTGTGTGTCTACATGTATTTGGCCCTGGTACATGAATCTACCTGCTGGCCCAATGAATGGGAACTGTGTAAAGACTTCTCTGTAAAGACCCATGCAGTGTTTAATCGGCTGTATGCAGACGATGTTCAGTTGGTCGTTGATGATCTATTTGACCCCGCCCCTGGTCAGCAGCTTGCCTCCTGCCTATCGGACATCAAACAATGGATGGACTACAACTCCCTCAGTCTAAATGCCAAAAAGACAGAAATTCTCATCTCTGGACACATTGATCCTGCTGTCTTTCTGGGAAATTGGCCCAAGATTTTTGGGCCTTGTCCTGTTCCGGTGAATCAAGTATGTGTCCTGGGGACAATTTTTGACTGCAACTTGAGCTGGATACTCCAAGTCAAGCAATGTATCAGAAACGCTCTGTATTACATCAGATGTCTGAGAAAGGTTAAAAATCTATTCTCCCAGAACCACGGGAAAGTTTTGGTTCAATCGCTTGTCAATTCCAGGATTGACTTTAACAACATTGTGTATCTGGGCATGCCTTTAAAGTGGTTGAAGAAAATCCAGCTTGTCCAGAACCAGGCAGCCAGACTTATCGCCGTATTAAACAGGCGAGAGCACATCACCCCTATTCTTCGATCATTGTACTGGCTCACTGTAGTAGACCGCATCGAGTTTAAGGCTCTTTGCCTTGCTTTTCTTGCTTATCATGGGATGGGCCCACAATATCTGAATGCCTTAATAATGCAATATGCCCCTGCTCGAGTACTCAGATCACTAACAGCTGGTCTTGCCCGTCTACTCTCTTTTGGGGGCAGAGGCTCCTCTGTGAGAGCAACGGCTTTGTGGAATAGTGTCCCCGCTTCCATTCGGTCACTTCCTTCCATCATGTCCTTCCGCAAAAGGGTAAAAACATGGTTCTTTGAGAAAAAGCATGCCGAGGTGTGCTAGTCCCTCTTGCTGTCGGCCCGCTGTTTTATGTTTTTAGTTTACTTTTGTCCTTCTTATTTGGCTTTAGTTCTTTTCACCCCTGATTAGAATTACTTATTTCCGGTTATGCTTCTTGCGCTTAGGCACTGCCCTGACGGGTCAGTATTTGGCGCATTAGAAATCTATTAAATCAATCAATCAATCTTGTGGCAGGTATAAGGGGGATCTTTTCCATCTCCCAGCCAGAACACAGAGCAATAATGCTAATGTGCACAAGGTAAATAATGTGTGCCCAGGCACACCCTGTGTGTATGCCTATGTATAAACCCTTGCTTTCTAAAGCAATCCATTCAGTTTAAAATCAAAATGAAAGGCATTGTATATGTTTATACAATGTATTATTTATACATATAAAAAACATCATAAATACCTTTTTTCCCCTTTTTTATAAGTGATCACATATTCTCTGTTTTCTGCTGCATAAAGAGCTCAGAGAGCTGGGGGAGGAGAACCAGCAGAACACCGATCTTCCTAGTGAATTGCTGTGCAGATGGGGCATGTCAGCAGAAGTTTGATCATTGGAGGAGAGTACTAGCCAAGTTGTAGCACAGTTAGAAAACTGACCAGGGTGCTCTCATGCCTAGTGTTTTCAGTTATTAATAGGAAAGCAACAGGACTGGCAGGAACACCTGGAATTTCACAAAAAGGAAGTAATGCAAAGAGAACAGGATATTTTTCATACAGGTACATGGTACAGCAGGCACATATTTGAAATATGAAATGTTGGGTTTAGATATTCTCATTCTAGGGATAAGTGAATCTGCATTGGTTCAGTTTTTGCAAACCTTGCTCAAAGGTCACAAACTTTGAGATAAACCCCATTAAAGTTTATAGAGGGGGGAATCTTGTTATTCGATTCCACCAATTTGTAGGGCTAATAAGAAAGCAAGCTATTTTTAAACAAAATGTACAGAAAGCTGGGCACTGCCATGGGGTACATACCGATGACAAAATGAAAGAATAAGAATAAAAAGTTGGTTTCCCTACATAGGTCTTCAGCTGAAAATTCCCAATTTGAGAACCCAAACTTCATTCCTACACTTCCTAGAAAAAAAAAATGATATCAGTTTGCACTTTGAAAATTAATATATATATATATATATATATATATATATTTTTAGGGTGTTTTTAAGAAATATGGACTCCACAGATAAAGTGAAATGGCAGATCCCTATGACAGAATGCCTTTGTTTATGACTAATCTTCCTGTTTCTCCATTACAATGTATAGAATGAATGATCAGTTGTTCTTTTTCCTGCTAACAGGTTGCAACATCAGTCTGTGTTCCAATGTAAAAGCAGTTTGTGAGCCTGGCTATGAAGCTGTGCTGCAGATGAATGCAGGAGGTTGCTGTCCAGTCTACAAATGTGGTAAGTGATTGTTTACTTTCTCTAACACGAATATTGAGTTTTTGTAATATTATGAAAATAGTCTGATTAATCCATATTATATGTTCAGTCATTACCTAATTGTGCTCCCAAATCTCCCACTCTAGAGTATTCATGTGTTTCCTCCACCATAGGGAGAAATAGTCTTCACTATTCAGTGTGGCTTGTAAAATTCCTTAAGAGGCTGCTGCTGGGAGCTCAGTTTTATGTAGGCATGGCTCTAAAACAACAATCTAAACTCAGTGTGGTGGATCTACTAAAGGGAAATAGACTTTTCAAGGGAAGTTGCACTTTGAATGGACATTTTTGCCAGAGCTTAGTGAATGAAATGAATCTCTGGTGACTTCTATACAAGCAAAGATGGTGTATTTTTCAATTTTTCTTGAACGTGAGTGAATATTCTTTACAATGTGACATGCCACCACATTCATTAAGCTCTTGAAAAATTCTCATGCAAAGCAAAACGTTACTTGCAAAGTGAACAAACTATTAACCTTTATTAAATCACCCCCAGTGTGCTGACTGGCTCTTCGGAGTCGAGGCAAGAACATTATTTTGCTGGATAAGAAGACAATGGGCCAGATTCAGCAACACTTGCGCTGGAGTATTTCGATATGCGCCGCGTAACTGTGAAGATGCGCCGTCGTTTCTATGTGCCCGTACCCACCAAACTAGATGCGCCCAATAACGGGCCATTTGCGACCGGCGGAACGTTCCGACGCCAGAGTATCGTCAGCGCTTAATTTCGCTTGGCGCATCAGTCGCGCCTATTGATTTCCCCTGCAAATATGCAAATGAGGGATTTTTCCTAATTCACGAACGGATTAGCACCATACGCTGGCTACATGCGCCGCGCGTATCTCGTCCGTCCGGCGCAAAGTTATTTCTACAAATAGCTGCTTTATCTTTACTCCAGACGGCCACAGGTCAGCAGGAGAGCAGCTACAGCAGCGTTACCGACGATAAGAGCTAGCTGAGCACCCCCACTTGCAGGACAACACCTCTGTCCATGCTTGTCTGTCAAATTTTACAGCCATGGAGGAAGACATCATAGGTCTCCATAGCCGAGATGACGGCTGACAGCTCCTGGCCATTAAAGTTCAGCTTTCTCCTGTGTGTTTGCGGGGAACGGGAGCAGCCATCTCAGAACAAAAGTAACATCACTGCGGGGAGGGGGAGCAGGATATACTTTAGTGCCGGAATGGCGCTTCTACGGGCGCATTTAAACGCCCAACGGAAGGCATTGCGCTGACGTTTCCCGTGAAGTGGTGCCGACGGAAGTTGTGAGCATGCGCACAAAGGGGGCGAGTTGAGCCTCACTCACTGCGCATGCTCCGTGGTTGATGCACTGAACGTAAGCCTATGCGCTGGGCTCCGCCCATCATTTACATATGATCACACCCACTTCCCCTTGCGTCGGGTTACGCCAGCGCATTATCGTTACTCTGGCGCAAGTTTACGCGCAACTGCTATGTGAATAACAGTACTTGCGCTGAAAGGGTCGTCAGAGTAACGTAAATGAGAAGCGTTACTCTGGAGCAAAGATGCTCTCATCTACCTGAATCTGGCCCAATGTATGCAAAGATAGTGAGAGGGGGTAGGGATAGGTGGAGCTTTGTTGTTCAGCAGGCAGGAATGACAACCTGTGGAGGGTGGTGCTGGAGGATTTTGGGGTAGGAAGTGGGTGAGCCCCTCCAGGTCCGCACTTACCCTATGGGTGGAGCCCTCCAGCGGTCACGGCTCCCATGGTGCCCAGTGCCGCAGCTTCTGTGTTGACCCAGTCTTCTTTTGGGTTCTGAGTCTTTGGCCTCCTGTCCTGATTGGCCAGGGTGGGAAGCCGGAAGCTGATGGCGAGTGTTGATTTGCTGGTATCGTAG
Organism: Rana kukunoris; assembly: GCA_029574335.1. Lineage (NCBI taxonomy): Eukaryota > Metazoa > Chordata > Amphibia > Anura > Ranidae > Rana > Rana kukunoris. The sequence continues at coordinate 209,495,303 of CM056059.1, read as the reverse complement.
GGTGGAAGGTGCTCTGCACCCTGAGGACATCATGAAACAGGCCAATTGAGGCCTTGGGCTCTAGTCACGTGTTTGTGGAGGGGGTGACGGACCTAGTGGAGATCTGTTGGTCCGGTGCCCTGCACAATGCACGGCCACACACATGGAGCAAGGATTGTAGGGGCTGGGGGGGACACCCCTTGTGGACCGGCCGCCACTGATGACAAAACTGGATAGGAATTTAAAAGCACACTGGAATATTGGCATATCCGCAGTTATTTTTTTCTTCTTGCTGCATTATAAGGGATAAAGCGTAGGTGTACCTGTATTGGATAGATGTACTTAATATGTTTTGTTCATTAACATATACATTTCTTTTGATTATTTCTCCACAGTTCCAAAAGATGTCTGTGTTTATAATGGAACAGAGTACCAGGTAACAAAAACTGTAACCCATCTCCTCTGGATCAGCCTTTGTTGCTTATATTGCTTTCTTTAGTTGTAATTTGATCAAATCTTTTTACTTTATTATGTTTTAGCCAGGTGGAATTGTTCCTTCTTCCAACCCCTGTGAAATGTGCATGTGTGATGGCACAATGAATATGACTTCGGAAATGCACAATATAAACTGCACTCCAGTGTTGTGTAGCATCAAATGTGCAGAGGTAAGTCTCAGAGATGTAACATACTCAAGATCCTCCCTGGAAGCTACATTTTAAGTGACAATCCCTGTGTTGTATCCCCTAGGGTTTTACTTACCAAAAAGTTCCTGGACAATGTTGTGGAACCTGTGTACAGACTCAGTGTATCATGGATCTTCCTGATAACTCCACTTATCTGCTCAATGTAAGTGTCGTCGTTTTTAGGCAATGCAAAACTTTTCAGATCTACTGAGGATTTTTTGCCTACACATTTGTTTGTATTTTTCTTAGCCTGGAGAAACCTGGTCACATCCTGGAGATAACTGTACCGAGTATGAATGTGTGAAAAATAAAGGCAAATTATTGAGTGTTGCATCCAAAATATCATGTCCAAAGATCAACCTGGATGACTGTGTACCAGTGAGTATTGACACAGTGACAGCTTGTAAGCATTTTACTTATTACAAATGCAGACTATTCACTTAGTAAAGTGAGGCTGTGTTCACTTCAATTATTCATTCATGTGCAACCAAAATACTTTTTTCTTTCCCTTGCACTTGATTGAGCATTTAAAGTGAACACAGTTTGATCTTGCTTCATTTTGCTAAGTGCACAACCTCTACTCCTTAAGTAAATCAATCCCATTAACATGAAGTAAACCTTCAGCTAATTATCATTCAGTTTGACACATATTTATTAATGATTCAATTAACAGTCACAAAAGTAAGGCTTGCCATACATTATTAACTTGCTTGTACAACTTTCCTTTAAATTTACCAAAACCATATAATATGAGGTCAAATCTAAACGCTTTCAATTGGTATACAATCAGGCAGGCCCTTGCACTACATAGCTGAAGGTAGAGCTATAGGACATTGAGAAATGGTCAAGAAAATTGTATAATGTATGGGCAGCTTAACTTTTCTATTCAGTTTTAACATAATTGATAAATATCTACTCGATTACCTATGTTTTTTGCAAAACAATCTTTTATCCAGTCACCATTTAGTTCTTTATATATTTTGCCATTGAGTTCTGTAAATTTACAGATTATTTATTACATACAATAAATAATTTTGATTAATTCATTCACCATCTATTTTTTGGTTTATTTATATATATATATATATATATATATATATATATATGGCAAATGTTCAATCTGTTATTAAGTTACATTAAATGTCAGTAAATATGTACTGGAACTTTTGTGTTAAAAATCAGCACTATTTTGTTTTAGTTAACCCAATAAGTGATTTCTAAATGTTATATAATTTTCTCCCTTCTTGATGTCTAATGCCGCTCATACACAGCTCAAACTTTGGATGATTCAACCTGAAGTTCCTTCTGAAGCATCCAGCATTTGAACTGTGGGTGGCCCTGTCAACACAACTGAGCTTGACAAACTTTGATATAAAAAGTGAAGGAGGCGGGTGGAAAATTTTCATCCGAATAGTGACTGCATCCAATCAGATGCAGTCACTGTTCAGTTATATACAGTTGATGGCAGCAGTGATTTCTTCATCCACAGTGCTCAGGCAGACCATAGATAATGCGATAATTGCTTCATTCAATTGGCAGTAATTGCATGTAAGAATCCGACATGCTGGTTGTTCCCAAGTCGGTCAATAGATACAATCAGCCTGCCCATAGATGGTTCGAATCTCGGCTTGTGCCTGCTAAACCGGCTGAGATTTGACCATCTATGGACAGCTTTAGTGAGAATGGAAAGATTTCTCTGTGTATTGCTTGCCTAACAATAAACACAATAATAATCCAATACTACTATCATATTTCTCTTTTCAGGGAACAATTGGGAAAGACAGTAAAGGATGTTGCCTAACTTGTAAGTATTTTATCTGGCTCTATTCAGTATAAGGCGCGTAGACACGATCAAACTTATCCGATGAAAACGGTCCGACGGACCGTTTTCATCGGATTTGTCTGCTGGGCTGTTTTGGTCTGATGGTTGTACACACCATCAAACCAAAGTCCCCGCGGACAGACATCGCGGTGACGTGGCGGTGACGTGGCGGTGACGTTGACGCCGCCACGTCACCAAACCAGGAAGTAAAATACTTCCACGCATGCGTCAAATCCATTCGACGCATGCGGGGGATTTTTGTCCGCTGGTTAGGCATACTAACCAGCAGACATGTCGGACAGATGGGTTTCCAGCAGACAAGTTTTAAAGCATGCTTTAAAACTTGTCTGCTGGAAAAACCTGTCTGCTAGCCCGTACACACGGTCGGATATGTCCGCTGAAACTGGTCTGCGGACCAGTTTCAGCAGACAAGTTTGATCGTGTGTACGCGGCCTTGGGGTGTTTCAAGACATATATTTTATCAATGCTTTACAAAATGCTATAAACGCATTTGTAAACAGATGCCACACAAATCATAAATATAAAAGAGTTTGGTATTTTTTGTTACTTTTTTTATGAAGAAGAAGAAACTCATTTGAAATTATTTGAATGTGGTGATTATCAACAAATAATGTATTGCTAGTATATCAACTATTTCTTTAGAATGTCAGACAGGAAAAAAACACACAGAAAGGATTGTCATAACAATAAATAGACATTTACATTCAGATTTCACTGTTATTTCATCCAGGTGTCCAAGAAACACCCAAGTGTCAGAAGGTAAAGACTGAGGAGATTATCCTTCAGAATGGCTGCAAGTCTCTGAAGCCTGTAAAGATGTCCTACTGCAAAGGGAGGTGTGAAAGCTACTCCAGGTATGTTGATTACTAATGAGAATTAAGATACGGCTGTGTAGCACACTGTAATTAAAATATAATTAAAGGCAAAACTTGTTTTAGTTTTTGATGAAGTGGAGAGGGATTAGAACTGTTTTCAGTTGTTATTGCTGTCTGTGCCCCTGTTAGAGAGATTCACCCTCTCTATTTGTCCCGTTTACCATTATCACTGAGTACTGAGAGTGAAAGTAAAGAAAATCACAAATTTCATGTTGTTCCCCAACAGGAAGGGTGGGGATATTTTCCAATGGGGACACTAGTTCTGGTAAGGCCTCTTTCACATGGTCCGTGTCCGAGTGTGGGCTCTGCTTTGCTCAGAGGGGATCGCTCTGCCGATCCCCGCTGAGCCGGCAGATGACAGGTCTGTCTCTGCACACTGTGCAGGGATCAACCTGTCAGAGCGGTCAGGGGCAGAGGCAGGACAACAACTATGTTTTACCTTAGTTTACTGTTAAGCAGGAGGCCACACGATGCTAAATATACACATCCTAGCAACCTAGCTAGGAGGGTGCCACATATGCGTTAACCTTGTGAATGCTTTGCTGTGCAACAGAATTGATACATTTCCCCTGATTGTTTTTATGCACTTATAAACACTGCTGTCTACAGTATATGTACATTTTTGCTAAGTTATAAGACTGAGGCCACGTACACACGATCAGTCAAACCGATGAGAACGGTCTGATAAACCGTTTTTATCGTGCCTACACACCATCGGTTAAAAAACGATCATGTTAGAACGTGGTGACGTAAAACACAACGACGTGCTGAAAAAATGAGGTTCAATGCTTCCAAGCATGCGTCGACTTGATTCTGAGCATGCGTGGATTTTTAACCGATGGTTGTGCCTACAAATGATCGTTTTTCTGCTATCGGTTAGGTATCCATCGGTTAAATTTAAAACAAGTTCCCTTTTTTTAACCGAAGAATAAATAACCGATTGTGCCCACACACGATCGGTTTGGTCCGATAAAAACGGTCCATCAGATCGTTCTCATCGGTTTGACCGATCGTGTGTACGCGGCCTGAGGCTCCAGCTGCTTTTGTTCATGTGGTTCATGCTCCAACCCCTACGAGATGCTTGAACCATCTTTTAACCCTGTTTATTGCAAAAAAATCTATCTTCGAAAATACATGAAATCAATGACTGCCTGAGCTTTCTTTTATTTTTATGACAGTTGCATCTGTATAAATTGAAAGCTTTTATTTAGAGAATCACTGAGGCCAAATTAAATGTTACTTAAGTCTGTACATGAGCTGATTACATTAAAGCATGGATGAACATGTAGTGCAGCCTATGGTTCTATATTACTATACATGTAATATAGTGCAGCCTATGGTTCTTTAGATGTAGTGCCTGCATTCGTTTTTACCTTTTCAGTCTAAAAACAAATGCAGCAAGTACACATCCTGTGAGTTTAAAAGAAAGCACAGAGGGCTGTGTCTTTATTTTATAAGATACTAGTCAGATTAACCCACCATATAATGAAAATTAACAAAGACAGACATGTTTGAAGTTCAGTCTGTGTAACTACCATGGCTGCCTTGTTTGATACAATGGAGAAATAATGCAAACCATGAGAATAAATAAATTGCTAAATACATTTTTTTTTCAGGTACTCAGCTAAATCCAAATCTATGGTGCACAAATGTAGTTGCTGTCGGGAGACAGAAACAGAAATAGTAACCATTAAATTAGGCTGTCCAAATGGTAATATAATCAAATACAGCTTTGTTGATATCAAAAAGTGTTCCTGTGCTGACTCCGTATGCAGTAAAGAACAAGACGGAGAAGCTCCTTATGTAACAAACTCTATACCTCAAACCACTGTAAAAGTAAAGAAGGATACAAAGCCGACCAAGGACAGCAAAGGTCAACAATCAGAGAGCAAAGAATCAGGATCAGAGTCTATCGAAAACGAAGAGCGTGACACTAGCTCAGAGGAGACAAATAAGTCTAAGCCAGGTGGGAAACAGGTAACAAAGCAAGTCCCCCAGAGTACAAAGAAAGGTCCAAATACATCAAAGAAATTCACAGAAATGTTGAAGAAAAGCAACATGCCAATAATTGAAAATAAGTAATAATAATTAGTACTTGATCACCTAATCCAAAAAAAGCAAAATATACAAAAATGTTTCTGACTTTAAAGCGTGGTTAAACCCAGGTACAGAAGATATTGGGGTTTATCAGTCCTTAGATGTGTTTTTTTTCCTTTATGTTTACCTGCTGTTACTGCAAATGTGGAGGGAGCTATTGTAGTTCTCAAGGCTGGACATCAAACATTTCTGTCATAGTTCATCTCCATTATATGGTGGATGAGGAAGTTAGTAGTTTTTATAGAAAAATAGGATTCTTTGTGTTTTCAGTTAAGGTTAGAGGAATGACACGGGGCATTGCATTTTTGTACTTGCTGAAAATATTCTTAGCTTGAAAAGGAAATGCATTAACCACATCTAAGGACTGATAAGCTGAAATATATTACATTTTTGTTCTTGGGTTTAGTTATCATTTAATTATCGTATTTATAACCAATGTAATTAAACCTTATGACTAAACGTATTGTACTTAAATAATGATGTGCTGGGTGAGATTTCTTTGTGAACAATAATTTCTGTATTCAAAATGTTGTCATTTATATTCATAATGTTGATTAATAAACTTATTTTGAGCAAGTTACCCTATTGTTTTTTATTTTATGAAGGTCGGGTGTAGTTTGTATTTATTATACGTCTGTTTTGAGTATACTGAGAACAGACCACTTGAATACTCTCCCTTGCTTTATCTCTTTCGCAAGGCACACAGTGTTTTCCACAGCCAGGCACCCACTTAGGCTCATTTCTTGAATAATCAGTCTAGTGGTTATGGTTGTTTTGGAGTTTTATTTGAGAACTTGGATAGTGAAATGAATGTGGTCGGATACTCCAGATTCAACTAATTACAGGGAGGACAACTGCTTCAACTTGACTGTGGAATTCCTATTTGCAGCAACATGCACTCTTGAGCAATTCCTCTTTGAGAAGGATATACTATTGTTCTTCAGGACACTAGCCAGCATCCCCTTTCTGCTGTACCCAGTAGCTAACTTTCCTAGCACAGAGGGATAGCCTACAAAAGAACAGGCATCTAGATATTTGGTCTGTGCTCACAGAAGTTGCAAACATATCCTCTCAGGCATGGCTCCCCTCTACCAACTCTTCAGAACACATGGGGCCAGATTCACAGAGCCATTACGCCGGCGTTACAGGAGATGCGCGGTGTAAGTCTAAATTTGCGCATGCGTATCGATGCGCCGCATCCCCAAAACGATATACGCATGAAATCTACTTTTTTTGGACCGGCATAATTTTGATAGACCGGCGTATCCGTCCGCGCAAAACTGCGCTAGACACACCATTGATTTGCTATTCAAATATGCAAATGAGGGAGTTACGGGGATCCACAAAAGTAATTTGGTGCAGCGCAGGCTACGCGCTGTGCGCAACAGCTGCACGTCCTGTCTAAAATTAGACCATATAAAAGGTGGAATAAAATTAGACAATCCGTCTACATGTCAGCTAAAGCAACACTGTTAGTGAGGAGCTGAGTAGTCACACTTGCTGCACAACAAACTGTATGCCAACATGCCAGGGGCATCCATGCTCATAGCTATACTACTGACTTTAGATGAGCAAAGAAGGAGGAGGGCACGGAGGAGGGCATGGAGGAGGGCATGGGAGAGGATTTTTTTTTTCAAAAACGTTTTATTTGCTTTTATAAACATTAAAAAACAAATATACATACATATATACATCAATACATAACATACATACAAATTACAAACACGGTCTCATTATCTTTCAATAGCCCTTTAAAACCTTGATGGATATAAGAATCTAATCTAATAGAATATTCTTCTCTGATACAAGCCCCTCACTCTTCACTTGATATATCACACACGCATAGACATCTTTGGCATGAGTGATTCTGAGGTGTCTCGCATCTTCAGATTCACCCATCATGCCATCCTGGAATTAACCACAACCCTGCAGGAGGACATCACCAGCCCAACACATGACACCACCCATGACACCCATGACAGCTACATATACAATCAAAGCCCCATCCCCACATATGTCGAACAGAACATGTATGGGGACAGCTGGCTGGTTGGTGAGTGACATGGGTGGCAGGCATGACTGTCCCCTCCATGATGCTGAAATCACAAGGGGCACATGCACTACTAACATCCTCCTGTCTTATCCCTTCAGGGTGACTCTGCATATGCCCTGGGACCCCATCTCATGACTCCTATCCGGAACCCCCCATGGTACCCTGTTGTATTCCCCAAACTTTGTATGCCAGATCATCGGTGCATGTTGCATGCTGCACAACTTCGCAGTGAGAAAGGGCCTGGAGATTGACATAAGTGATGACCTGACCCCTGAACCAGACAATCCCCCCCTAACTGAGGCTATGCCATCTTCTGAGGTAAGAGCAGCCAGGAGACAGCTCACATTAGGCATCTTTGCACATTAAACACACACATTAATCATGGCACAATGAGAATGCATGCATGCACACCACTGTGGTCCCTAGCACAGACACATATCATCCTCATCAAATTGGATTAGCACAAGCCCACCATGCAGGACTTGTGAGCAGCGACGCCACGCCACACCACGTCTCCAATTATGTCAGTGTACATTCATACACCATTCACACGGACCTGGGGATCACTTCTCCCTGGTCCTGGGGATCACTTCTCCACCACAAATGAAGGTGACACCCCTTTTCCGGCAGGAATGTCACCCCCACATTCCAAAATCATTCACAAACAGAAAAAAAAAATGCCCAGCAAAAATATAATTAAAAAAAAAAACACAACAAAGAAAACACAGAAAAGACAAAAATCACTCTGCAAAACAGTCACCAAATATCTCAAAGACACGTCACAAACAAACAAACAAACGCTAATAAACAACATAACAAAAGCACCTTGCTGTATAGGAAGGGATACAAAGGGATGTACTTTTGCAAAGGAAGGGCGTTTGTGTCTGTCTATTTAAGCTCTCTGCGTAGTTCACTAAGTTGCCCGGGTCCACTTCGAATTTCACTGATTGCGCCGTTCCTGAGTTGTGAGCATGCGCACAGAGGTGCTGACCATGGTCTGCTTCATGCGCGCATGTGCGATCCGGCCGGCCCTTCATTTGCATGGGGTCACAGCTCATTTCAATGAAACACGCCCACGTCCTTCCCAATTTGAATTACTTCGCCTTACGCCTCGGAATTTACGTTACACCGGCGCAAATTTCTGCGCAAATACTACGAGGATACGGTGATTGCGCCTCTACATTGCGCCGGTCTAACATAAAGGAGGTGCACTACGCCGGTCAAAATATGCGCCAATGTACATGAATCTGGCCCATGGTCTCCAGCTTCCTGCTTCCAGCCTGAGGCCACATGGCAGCAGGTGCTGAGGAGGGCAAGACGCCCCCTCCTCACTGGACTCTCTTCTCCAGGCAAAGACCACTTCTTGTATCTGTATCCTGTATCCTGAATATACTGAAAATACCCCTTCCCAGCATGCATAGGGCCCTATGCCTGCAATTGGCTGGGATGGCACCAATTTTCATGCCACTGATCTGCATAAGTCACTCTTGTCCACCCAGCAATTTCCAAATCTTCCTGGATACAGATGAGTCAATGCAAATCCAGTAACACTTGTCAAAAACACAGGACTCCCTGGCTGCACCAATTCAATCTCCTTGTTAGGCAGGACAACAACTATGTTTTACCTTAGTTTACTGTTAAGCAGGAGGCCACACTATGCTAAGTATATACATCCTAGTAACCTAGCTAGGAGGGTGCCACATATGCGTTAACCTTGGGAATGGTATCTGATAACAGTGCTGTATTACCATTCATCAGCAATTTCTTTTTTATTTGATAACAAGTGAATGATACTAGCTGAGGAAATGACAATCCACGTCCAAATGTAACTATTGATTAGAAAAAAAATGGGAGAAAAGGAACAACCAATGGGAAGAGCCTCCTATTTGTTCATATAGGACTTTAAGGCCACGTACACACGATCAAATCTTTCTGCTGGAAACGGTCTGCCAGACCGTCTCAGCAGGCAGATTCGATCATGTGTACGGGCAAGCTGACGGATTTGGCCAGCATGCTTTCAAATCTGTCGGCTGGGAACCCGTCTGCCCGACATGTCTGCTGGTTAGTACTCTAACCAGCAGACATGTCTTCTCGCACACGCGTCAAATGGTTTCGACGCATGCACGGAAGTGTTTTACTTCCTGGTGCGGTGACGTGGCGACGTCAACGTCACGCCACGTCAGCGCGCGTCTACCGGGGGGGATTTTGGTTTGATCATGTGTACACGATCAAACCAATACGTCCCCAGCAGACAGATTTTTTTAAATCGGTCTGTCCGACCGATTTGAACAAATCTGTCTGCTCGTGTGTATGGGGCCTGAGAGATGTACATTGTCAGACAGGCAACAAAGTAAAATGATTATATTAAAATCAAATTAGCTTTTTTACAAATTAATAAAAGCATAAAATTGGTCAAGTAATGACCACATAGGGCCAGATTCCCGTAGAATTGCCGCTGGCGTAACGTAAGCCATTTACACTACGCCTCCGCAATTTAACAGAGCAAGTGCCGTATTCCCAAAGCACTTGCTCCGTAAGTTGCGTTGGCGTAGTGTAAATGGCTTTGCGTATCCCCGCGTAATTCAAAGGGGGCGGCTTGTATTTAAATTAAGCGCGCCCCCGCGTCGATCGAACTGCGCATGCGCCGGCCTCAAAAATAGCCCAGTGCGCATGCTCCAGCTCACGTCGGAAAAAGTAAATGAAACCGACATGAGCATCGTTTACGTAAATCCCTATTCGCGAACGACTTAGTAAAACAACGTAACCGACGGAAAAGGTGACGCTGACCCGACGCCATACTTAACATGGCAACGATGGAACTTCGTAAGGTTACCCCTCATATAGCAGGGGTAACCTTACGCGTACGTAAACAACGTAAACAACGACGGGGCCGCGTAAAAACGTTCGGGAATCGTCGGATTAGTCTCATTTGCATAGGCAAATGATAAATCATCATAAAGGCCACCTAGCGGCCAGCGATGTCATTACATCTACGATCCGTAATTGTTTTACACATGTCGGATCTTCACTGTATCTATGCGTAAGTGATTCTAGGAATCACACGCATAGATACCCAGTAAAAAAAAAACAGAGATACGACGGTGTTTCCTACGAAACGCCGGCGTATCTCTTTTGAGAATCTGGCCCATAGACTTTAACAGTGTCACATTGTATATATAGAACAGAACAGGTCCAATGCTTTTCGCAGACTTGATTTGCTACCTCAGGGAACTTTGATATCCATTTAAAGAGTCATAATTTCCTAACAATATAATTAGAATTTCACAGTTTAAATTGGTCGTGAAAAAATGGTGTGTAGGCTTCAGAGCATTTTTTGCGACGAGAAAAATGGGCATTAAAAATGTTGTACATGCTCTATTTTTTCTCGTCGTTTTTCACGTTGTCGTTTTTGTTGTCGTGTGTGCGCTTTAACGGCGAGGGAAAAAATGTGCATGCTCAGAAGCAAGTTATGAGAAGGGAAATTTGCATAATCAGCCCAAAGGGTGCCGCCATTCGAATGGAACTTCCCCTTTATAGTACCATCTTACATGTCGTATGTCACCGCGCTTTGCTCGAGGATTTTTTATCACGATCGCTTGTATACAAGGCAGGCTTGAGAGGAATGACATCGAGAAAAACCTTTTTTTTTCCATGACATGAATAACGGTCGTGTGTACGCAGAATAAGGCTGGGTTCACACCTATGGAATTGGATGTGGATTTCCCTGCATCTAATTCACATAGTAGGAGAATGTGACTGGCTCCAGGGCTAAAATTTGGTACCACGCGGTACAGTGTTTAACCACTTCAGGCCCGCGCTACCGTTGGATGACGGCAACAGCGCGGGCCTGAATATCCAACATGCCGTCATTTGACGGCATGTCCTTCAGGCGTTCCCAGCGCGCGCTGTAGAGCGCGCTGCAGGGAAGCCCTGTGTTGTCCGTGTCCCTTGGACACAGCCAATCACAGATCGCGGTGAATCAATCAGAGTGGCCGTTTGCGATGCGATCTGTGGGCGAATGAGAGATGATCTCTCATAGATCATCTCTCATTGCCGTTTTACACAGAGACAGCGTCCTGTCTCTGGAGAGGAGGAGCCCGATCTGTGTTCCTTCCTACATAGGGACACAGATCGGTCACCCCCCCAGTCACCCCCCCTCCCCCCACAGTCAGAACACACCTAGGATACACATTTAACCCCTTTCTCACCCCCTAGTGTTAACCCCTTCAATGCCAGTCACATTTATACTGTAATTAGTGCATATTTATAGCACTGATCGCAGTATAAATGTGAATGGCGCCAAAAATGTGTCAAAAGTGTCCGATGTGTCCGCCATAACGTCGCAGTACCAATAAAAATCGCAGATCGCCGCCATTTCTATTAAAAAAAAAATAATAAAAAATAATAATTCTCTCCCCTATTTTGTAAGCGCTATAACTTTTGCGCAACCAGTCGCTTATTGCGATTTTTTTTTTTTTTTACCAAAAATATGTAGAAGAATACGTATCGCCCTAAACTGAGGAAAAAAAATGTTTTTTTTTTTTTAATTGGGATATTTATTATAGCAACAAGTAAAAAATATTGTATTTTTCTTCAAAATTGTCGCTCTTTTTTGTTTATAGCGCAAAAAATAAAAACCGCACAGGCGATCAAATACCACCAAAAGAAAGCTCTACTTGTGGGGAAAAAAGGACGTACATTTTGTTTGGGAGCCACGTCGCACGACAGCGCAATTGTCAGTTAAAGCGACGCAGTGCCGGAAGCTTAAATTTTACCTGGGCAGGAGGGGGGTGTAAGTGCCCAGTATGCAAGTGGTTAATGCTGGTCTGCTATAGGCTTTGACAGGCTGCCTGCAGCAGAGCTGGATTCTGCACCTGTCCCTTCCGGGTGCACCTAAACTCCCGAAGGTATGCACTGCAGATTAAGGGCTCTTAGAAAGATTGTTTATGTTTGTCTTCATTTTAAAAAGTTTTGGTCAGTCTACTTTTACACTTATACGACTTGTAGCACGATTTTGGACAGCAAAATTGTATGACAAGTCATTCTTCATGATTTTCAATGACTACCATTCATACTGGCACAACTTTAAGTCGTGCTGAATTCAAAGTAGTTCCTGCATTACTTTTTTTCTGAAGTCGGATTCCATATCAACAGATTCGACTTTGGCATGCGACTTGCACAAGACTTGTGCATGAAGGGGAACTCCACGCCATTTTTTTATTTAAAAAAAAAAAATGGGTTCCCCCTCTTATGAGAATACCGGGCCCTTCAGTGTGGGGTCCCCCACAAAATCCATACCAGACCCTCATCTGAGCACCAGCCAGGCCAGTCAGGAAAGGGGGTGGGGACGAGCCGTGCCGTCCCCCCTGTCAAAACACAATAGCTTAGAAGGGGACGTTTTTTTTTTTTGCGAAGTGAGCTGCTAATAGCAGAACTTACATGCTATTTACTGTGTTGTGTGTTTATTTTTTTAGACATTTTCTCCTTTTGAGCTTAGTTTTCTTATTGCCCCGGGGCCACCCTGCCTGACCTAGATATGTGGGTGTCCATTTCGTATTGTGTGTTCTCCTCTTTGGAACAAAATCCTTACTTCTTGTCCTAGTGCGCTCTGTGTTTGATGTTTATGTATAATGCTTACTTTGTAGAACCAAAATGTTAAGGGGTGGTTAGAAACAATAAATTGGTCTTGTTCATGATTTGAAACCTTTTCTTTCTATTAAAAATTAAATGAATAACAAAAAAAAAACGACAAAGGTTCAATGTTTTGTGCAGGCATTCCCAGCACCACAGACACGGGCAGAGATAGAGGGATGCAGAGCCTCATCTCTCCTTCACAACGGTGATTGAGAGCAGCTTTCGAGTCAACATGGCTGTGTGTCATTTTTGGGAATGACTGCATGCAAGGATGTAGTGCAAACAGAAAAATCAGTGCTACTACCCATACAACACATAGATAGCAGAGCTCCCGGGTGCTTGATCCACAGTCACTGGCTGAGTAGATTAATGTAGGAAAGATGATCTGCACTCTTCAAAAATCTTCATTTTATTAAAAAGCCACAGTGTAAACGCAGATAAAATCAGTTGACGTGTTTCAGCCTATAAGGCTTTGGTTTTAACCAAATGTTATGACTAAGGCCTTATAGTATCCTCTTTCCTTCATGCAAAGATGTAGTTCTCCACAGGAATGCACAAGTAGAGGAAACTCTTTCGGGACTCCTTCGGTCCAAGAAGGCACAGGGGACACCTACATACCTCTGGCTAAGTTGCACAGCCGGGGACTTTGAGAGGAGAAAAATGATAAAAACATGAGCATGTAAGTTATGCTATTAGTATAGAATAAAAAATAAATAAAAAACAAACCTTCCCACTGACTGTACACATGTGCAGCGTCTCGCCGGATGTATATCCTCTTCTGTGGGGTGCATATGTGTTCCTGTGTTTGTGCTGGAAGTGTGCTGCACAGAGTCCAGGCTCTCATCAAGAGCCCTGAATCCTGTACTAATGATGAAGAACCGGGAGGCCTGGTTCCCGATCACCTGATAGTTTGATAGCCTCTGATTGGCTATCATGGTGGTCAGTCACTGTACACTGTTTTTTTGATTGTAGCGCTACCCCATTCAGGAGCCGCTGATTGATTTGGAATCGGCGTATTAAGTTATCTCTGTATGTTGTCTAGGGGTGACTGCAGTGAGCAGAGCAATAAGAGAATGTCCAAACCTGCCGCTGAAGTTTTCTGAATGCTTTATTTCCTGGTCCAACACGAACAACATCAACATGACGTAGAGAGAAAAGGTTGATGAAAGGAGGAAACATTGCAGTATCAGGCTTTGGATGAAAATTAAAACAGTCCTGCTTTCCGTAGTGGAACAGTTCGTCACCACTCTAGCCAGAGTGGGTAGAGTGCCTCCGGACAGACTTCTGCCACAAGCCTGGCAGCCGGAATGTCACTTAAGGTTGCTGGGAGGAACAAGTCTCTCTCACTGACTTGGCTCTAGTTGAATTTAGCGTTTTAAGATGAAGACCCCTGCCACAGGCCCAATGTTGGACTGTAGAGCAAATCCTCCCAGAAAGTTTTCTTTTCAGTAGGGGTCACCAGCTGACAGTCTATGGTTATCTGTCAGTTCCTGGCAACCAGACCCCCAATGGTTCGTTTAAGCCCTTTTGGATCACCTGCCTCCGGGTTCTCCTCAAACCAATCCGCCACCGAACAGCACACAGCTTAGGATCTCTTCAGTAGAAGTGGAGCCCCCAGCAAGTTGCTAGGGCCCCTTTCAGCATCAGCAGGGAACTCCGCATAGCATGCGCCCCCGGCCTGGTAGGCCATATCGCCGGGGCTCTGTTGGGTGCGCACACCCTAAAGGTGGGTGGCACACCTGGAACCTGGAACCCACGAGGACCCCAAAAAATGGGGTCTGCCACAGATATACCCTTCCCCAGCATGCTCCGCGAGGGAAAACCCCTCCAATTGGCTGCTGGGGAAAAGTTGCTCTGCCTGAATTCCTCTGGCCCCATCTGCCGCCTAGAGATGGAACTGCATCCCTAGAGCACAGAATGACCCACAGGATAATTCAGGTAGCAACATAACTCTCCCACTAACTTTAGCGTAGTGCCTTTTCTGAAAGAAAGGGGGCGCTACATACTCCCCCCACTTGAAATTTCACTGTCCCCAGTATCCTAAAGCTTTCAAGCCTGAATGCCAGCCTGATACCTACTAACCAGTAAAGAAAAGTAGGAAAAAGAGAAACACAATAGTAAACTGTCACTTATACATAATACCTTATTGGAACATAATAGACAAACTTAAGACATCACATGACATTACAATACATACACAACCCTATCTATCTATGGTGCCCATTCTCTGCAGTGTTGATAGTAGGTGGGTCCAATAACCTGCATAGGAAATACAAAAGAGAACATACACAAAAATATACATCCTGATATATTAAGAACCTCTCTATATACAAATCTCCAAAGTCAGAATTTAGACTGCACACTCGGTCCCGAGCGTGAAATCTCTCTTCCTCCCAGGAGTCTAACTATAAGTGCTTTAGCATTTCTGTCACTCTGTTGCAAGAGATAAAACAATATATACATTCTTGTCCTGCAATAAGAAAGAAAAAATGCATGACTCTGCTCCTAGCGGTCAGTGTGCTGGTACTGCGGCAGTCCAAGTTCAATACAAAGAAACAGCAGCAAAAGGGAAGTAGAAGATAAGACATTCCTTTCACTGAATCTTCCTTTGTTGCTGTGTAGAAGTTGGCAAGGTCCCACTCTAACTGACTGAACCCAACCCCTCCTACTTCACATGTGCACCAGATAAGGATCTGGAGAGGCCAGGGGGAAAAGGGAAACGGAGAGAAGAAACAACTTGAGTAGGGGCGAGAACCCTTGCCCAAAACTTCTTCAAAGTATTTAGGCCAGATAAACCAACAGACCACTTCAGCATGGTCCGATGAAAACGGTCCGTCGGACAAGTTTCATCGGACATGTCTGATCGTGTGTACGCGGCCTTAGATGTGTCCATATGGCCTCCTGGCACCATCCCTCCCAATCCTGATCCACTTGATATAAAAGGGAGGATGGCACATAAAGGTACTCATACCCATAGCGGGTGGCAACCCTCTGGATCACCAGGCACTGGAGCCTGGCCAAATTAGGCAATGTACGTGGGTCTCCGCGTCCCGGCAGCACTATAGCGTCTGGTGCCCTTTTTATAGTGGGCACAGCAAGGGGCATGGGCGTTTCTTTCTCCTGGTCCTGTTGGAGGTGCGGAATCCTCCAAACCCCTGTGACTCTGGAAACCTCGATTCGAATATGTCATCATGGAGGTCTCCTTCATCCGAAAAGGAATCCAGTTCTGAGGAGTTGTACTTCTCTGCAGGTAAATAGGCATACACTTTTGAAGGGTCTTTCGGCCAATCTGGCAAGCAGCTCTTCGTGGGTAGGCCTCGACCGCGGCTGCGGGAGGCTGGAGCAGGCCTTGCTCCCATGGAGGCACACCACATGGAGACCACTGTAGAGGTGGTGGTCTCCGGTATGGTCTCTGCATGTGTGCTGGTCACATCGACCGGGTCATCCTGTTGGTCTTTCTCGGTCATAGGGCTTACCTCCGGTGAACAAGGTGGCGAGGTAGCCGTCTGGAGAGTCCAAGTTAATGAGACCGAGATGACCACGTGCTACTGACTCTCTGAAGCCTGCACTGAAGGTGTAGAAATAGGTGTGTCACAACCTAGTAGCAGTAGTACATGCGGGCAATCTACTGATAGTACCAGACAAATTTCCCTGCCCCAGCTGCTGCAGCGCCGAAAGAAGTACTCTCCCAGCCATCCACATGTCCAGCGGTTGAATGCTAGCTTAGCGAAATTGCTAGCACTTCAACTGCTACTTTTTCAGTTGGTAGATTCTGCCCCCTTCCGTGAGTTTGTGGAATGTGCAGTACCTCAGTGGCAAGTACCGAAACGCCACTTTTTCTCACAGAAAGCGATTCTGGCTCTCTACGGGCATGTGGAAGGCAATGTCCATGCCTCGCTGGACAGGGCGGTCAGTGGTAAGGTGCATCTTACCGCTGACTCATGGTCCAGCAGGCATGGACAGGGACGTTACCTGTCTTTTACGGTGCATTGGGTAACTCTGCTGGCAGCTGGGAAGGACGCAGGGCAAGGTACAGGAGGTTGTTCCGTCGCCACGCCTCCAAAACACTACTACTGGTTGTGACACACCTCTCTCCTCCACCCCCTCCTCTTCTTCTTCCTCTGTGGCCTCTTCATGTGGTGATGTTTCCTCTGAACCAGCTGTGCTCCATAGGCGTACGAGGGGCTACGCAGTAATGCAGGCCAAGAGATACCATGCAGTGCTAGAGCTGGTGTGCTTGGGAGACAGGAGCCACACTGGGGAAGAGGTTCTGTCAGCTCTGCAGGGGCAGGCTCAGAGGTGGTTGATGCCATGCCAGCTGAAGCCTGGAATGGTGGTCAGCGATAATGGCACCAACCTCCTCTCTGCCCTGCGACAGGGAAAACTCACCCATGTGCCCTGTTTTGCTCATGTCCTGAATTTGGTGGTGCAGTGGTTCTTGGGCAGGTACCCGGGCGTACAGGATGTCCTGAAGCAGGCCAGGAAAATCTGTGTGCATTTCCAGAGGTCATATAATGCCACTGCTCGGCTGACAGGCCTCCAAAGGGAATACAACCTGCCCAAGAACCGCCTAATCTGTGACATGCCCACCAGATTGAACTCTATGTTGGCCATGTTGCAGCGGCTGCACACACAGCAGAGGGCCATCAATGAGTACCTGCGCCAATATGGCAGCATAACCGGGTCAGGGGAGCTTAGTTTTTTTTCACCACGCCAGTGGGCCTTGATCAGGGATGCATGCACTGTCCTGTCACCATTTGAGGAGGCCACAAAGATGGTGAGCAGTGACAGTGCATGCATCAGTGAGACTGTCCCTCTTATTCACATGTTGGAGCACACGCTACGTGGAATAATGGAATAATGGACAGGGCCCTTGAGGCAGAACAGAGGGAGGAAGAGGAGGACTTCCTTCCCTCTCAAGGCCCCCTTTATCCAGACAGTGGTCCTGCTTGCCCACCTAGCACACAGGAAGAGGAGGAGGAGGAGGAGGATGATTGTATCAGCAGCATGGAGGTGGAGCCTAGCACTCAGCATCAGCAGCAGCAGTCTTCAAGGGATCATTTACAGTCCCAAGGAACACGTGGACTTTTACGTGGCTGGGATGAGGTGGCTGCGGATCCTGTCGTCCTCAGTGACCCAGAGGACTGTGCCCGAATGCCTCTGCAAACCTACGCTGCATGGCCTCACTGATCCTGCAAAGCCTGCGTAAGGATCCTCGTGCTATCAAGGAGAGGGATCATTACTAGCTGGCAACTCTTCTTGATCCACGTTACAAGAGTAAGGTTCTGGACCTTATGTTGCCATTGCAGAGGGAGCAGAAGATGAAACTTCTGCGGGAGGCCTTGCAGAAGGGTCTGTGCAATGCGTTCCCAGAACCAGGGGGATTACCAAAACCTGGCCCTGGACAACGTCTTGCTGAGGCTTCGGTGAGTCACAAAAAAAGCGATGGAGAAGGTGGCCGTCTGACCAATGCGTTCAGACAATTTTTTAGTCCGCAGCCCCAAGGTCTGACCGGTTCCAGCAACCATCGCCAGCGTCTGGTTTACATGGTCCGGGAATACCTAGGGGCAAGATCCGACTTGGACACCTTCCCCACTGAAAATCCTCTCCCTTACTGGGTCTTGAGGACGGATCACTGGCCAGAGCTTGCACAGTACACAATTGAGCTACTGGCTTGCCCTGCATTAAGTGTTCTTTCAGAACGCACATTCAGTGCTGCTGGAGGCTTTGTGACCGATCACAGGGTGCGCCTCTCCACCGACTCTGTTGATCGACTGACCATCATCAAAATTAATCAGGCTTGGATCAACACCAGCTACCAAGCACCTGATGCTGATGTAACTGAATAATAATTTTTTGGTGAAATGTCAGATCCCTTTGAGACTGCGTATGCTGATGCTGAGTGACTGTCCTGTTATGCTGCTGATGGAATATCCTTCTCCTCCTCACTTTTCTTGCTGATAGCTAGTAAGACATTTTTTGTTTCTGGGCTCCGCCACCAGTGCCTAAGGCCCAATTTGTGTGCCCCTGTTTAACAGGGGCGTCTAATAACAATGTTTGATGCAATACTTTGCACGTGCCTCTTTGTTGCGCTCCAATTACAGTATTTGTGAGGGGTTGCAGTGTTGTGTTGTGCCTAAGGCCCAATTTTTCTGCCCCTGTTTAACAGGGGCGTCTAATAACAATTTTTGATGCAATACTTTGCACGTGCCTCTTTGTTGCGCTCCAATTACAGTATTTGTGAGGGGTTGCAGTGTTGTGTTGTGCCTAAGGCCCAATTTTTCTGCCCCTGTTTAACATGGGCGTCTAATAACAATGTTTAAAGCAATACTTCGCATGTGCCTCTTTGTTGCACTCCAATTACAGTATTTGTGAGGGGTTGCAGTGTTGTATTGTGCCTAAGGCCCAATTTGTGTGCGCCTGTTTACCAGGGGCGTCTAATAATAACAATGTTTGATGCAATACTTTGCACGTGCCTCTTTGTTGCGCTCCAATTACAGTATTTGTGAGGGGTTGCAGTGTTGTGCCTAAGGCCCAATTTTTCTGCCCCTGTTTAACAGGGGCGTCTAATAACAATGTTTGATGCAATACTTTGCACGTTCCTCTTTATTGTGCTCCAATTACAGAATTTGTGAGGGGTTGCAATGTTTTAGGTAGCATTGATATAATAAGAAGCCAGACATTGTTGAGTATCCAAAAATATTTATTGTATCACACTGAAAAAGTGTGATTTTAATTTTTTCTTAAAATAACAAAATAGAAATTGTTCATTTATTTTTTATTTTTAAGACCTATATTTTTGCATTTAAATAATTGTCTACATCTATTGTTTTTTTTGTTTGTTTTTTAAACCCTCCCCAGAATGTCAACAAGATTTTTCAGGTTTTGGTCCACCTTTTTTGTTTTTCTTTATGATCCTCTCGAGGGCGAGGTTTGTGTCCTCTATTTGTTCCCTGCAGGACATTATCTCCCGGGCACTGTCAGTGTCTAAGCCGCCCCCAACAGCTCGTACACCTGAAATTTGGAAAAAAAACATGTATTAAAATTATGCAGGCATACATGTATTACCTGAAGCTGTGCTGTATGACACTGTCCTGATGTGGTGGCATTTTGCACTTCCTGCACATCCGGCGAGGGTGGGGCTTGGCACTGTGTGGGGTTGTTCGGCACCACTGCTGCAGCTTGATTGCGGCCTATGAGATTGTAAAAAAAGGGATAGATGAAACAAAAAGATTAGAGGCCTGAAAGAGGAATATCAATCATTCTTTTTAAAAAGTGTTGTACAATTGTCTGTTTTTACAATCCTAAGCTTAACACAGGATTTTATTCATTACCAAAGCTGCTGCATTTCTCTATATTTGGCCAAGTTTCCTACATGGGAAAACAACAAGTATACACTGGATCACCTCAATATACACTGGATCACCTCTGTGTGACATGCTAACTAGGTTGTTCTTGTGACCAACACTCAGTGCCGATCCTGAGCTCCCTGGGGCCCGAAGCAAAATTACATGGCACATTAAAAATGAGAAGCAGGGGCGCTGGCATGTCACATTAAAGAAAGTTGAGAAGTGGGAGGAGGGGGTGTTCTGCTGTAGGAAATTACATCTTACATTAAATTGAGAAGCAAGGGGTGCTGACTTCTTGCCTCTTCTCCCATGCAGCCAGCGAGTTAGTAAGCGGGGGTTAAGGGGCGAAAATGACTTTTTACCAGACAGGGCCTCTAGTTATTTGGGGGGCCCTTAGCAGCTTTGCAGGGTCCTAAGTGGCTTGCATAGTGAGCCTATAGGGCGAAACGGCCATGCCAACCATTGTGCTACTGAGTCCATATGTGTAATCAACTGCTTTGCTGAGCATAATCTCCTTTTAATGTATATTAACTTAAGTTGGATTATTTAAATCGAGTTAATAACACATCTACATTAAATAAAAAATTGGTCTCACATAAAAAGGTCTCAAATAGAATAACTAACCAATTATGCTGTATATATACACAACCTGCAATAAAAAGCACATGCCGCAAAATAATAAAAACAAATATTCAGAGTACACATGAAAATTACTTGCGTCTTCTGAGGACTCTTCGAATTCTCTCCATCTGCTCTGGCTCTCGGATTTTCAAATCACTCCATCTCTTGCGCAACTGCTTCCTGGACCTCTGCACCCCGAATTTTGCATGGATACTCCTCCGTACCTTATCTATGATCCCCTTGAGTTTATTGGGGTTTTTGTAAGGCCCTTTTTTCCCATCGTAGTCCTCCTTTTTTAAAATAGCCACCATCTCAACCATCTCTTCAAAGCTCATGTTGGTGGCTTTGTACATCCTGCTCCTCCTGCTGTGTGCCTGGCCTGTCTCCTGCCTGGTTGCAGCTTGCTGTCTCTCCTCCATCATGTCTTCAGACTCCTCAACACATTGACCAACTAAAAAGGGGCGTGGGAATCACTAGAACGAACGTCATGGGCGTGGAAACGTGCGGAGATTCTCACATGCGCAGTGTATAAAGGGAAAGAGAACATCGTTCACAGTCGGTAGAAAACGTCGGAAAAACAATCGTGCAATACGTCGATACGAAACTTCTTTTTTGGACTTTATGATCAGTGGATGAGTTTGTGGGTTAGATATGGGGAGAAAGCTAAGGCTTGACTGACATTAGTATTTTTTGCTAAATTTTGACTTGCAGAAATAATGGAGGCCTTCAGAGAGTTCTTCACATAATTTGTTCAAAGGGGGCCCCGGATGGCAACCCCCCTTTTTTCTAGAATTTTTCTTTCCAAAAAAATAATTTATTGAGCCAAGATCTGGCATTGTAATGGCCCCCCACCACCCCTAAAGTAATCGACATATTGTTGCCACACAGCACGTGCGCTTTGGGGGGCCAAGCCTGTATGGCCACAGGCTCACGGGCCACCACTGGAACATCAATGGCCTCATCAGGCACAAGTGTCCTGTAGTTTGTTAAGGGTCTCTTTAGGAAATTGTGCAATATGCAGCAGCAAAGTATGACATGGTTCAGATTCTACGTAACAAACCTATAGTCCTTGTCTTGTTTGCACCACCTGTATACTGCTGTTCAAAGAAATATAGGGCCAAAGGGTCTTGTCAGGGCCGATCCTCGCTATAGGCTCACTATGCAAGCCGCTTAGGTCCCCGAAAATTTGCAAAGGGCCCCCCAAATTACTAGAGGCCCTGCCTGGTGAGAATTCATTTTCGCCCCCTCACCCTCGCTGACTGAGTCATTTACGACAGCAGAACACCCCCTCCCCCGCTTCTGACCTTTACTTAACCACATGCCGACCAGCCGCCGTCATTCTACGGCGGCAGGTCGGCTCTCCTGGGCGAGAGCCCGTCATACTACGTCGCACTTTCGACGGCCACTAGGGGGCGCGGCGGGTACGATCGCCGCTGGGCACCCGCGATTGCTCGTTACAGAGCGGGGAACGGGAGCTATGTGTGTAAACACATAGCTCTCGTTCCTGTCAGCGGGGGAAACGCTGACCTTCTGTTCATACAATGTATGAACGGAAGATCAGTGATTTCCCCTAGTGAGGCCACCCCCCCCCCCATACAGTTAGAACACACCAGGAACACACTTAACCCCTTCCCCGCCCCCTAGTGTTAACCCCTTCACTGCCAATGGCATTTTTATAGTAATACAATGCATTTTTATAGCATTGATCGCTAAAAAAATGCCAATGGTCCCAAAAATGTGTCAAAAGTGTCCGATGTGTCCGCCATAAGGTCGCAGTACTGAAAAAAAACGCTGATCGCCGCCATTACTAGTAAAAAAAAAATATTAATAAAAATGCCATAAAACTACTCACTATTTTGTAAACGCTATAACTTTTGTGCAAACCAATCAATAAACGCTAATTGAGATTTTTGGTTACGAAAAATATGTAGAAGAATACGTATCGGCCTAAACTGAGGAAAAATAAATGTTTTTTTATACAGTATATTTTTGGGGGATATTTATTATAGCAAAAAGTAAAAAATATTGAATTTTTTTCAGAATTGTCGCTCTATTTTTGTTTATAGCGCAAAAAATAAAAACCGCAGAGGTGATCAAATACCACCAAAAGAAAGCTCTATTTGTGGGAAAAAAAGGACGCCAATTTTGTTTGGGAGCCACGTCGCACGACCGCGCAATTGTCAGTTAAAGCAACGCAGTGCCGAATCACAAAAAGTGCTCTGGTCAGGAAGGGGGTAAATCCTTCCGGGGCTGAAGTGGTTAATGTGACATGTCACTGTCGTCAGCGCCCCCCGCTTCTAATATTTATTGTGCCATGTCATTTTGCTTAGGACCCCAGTGAGGTCAGGATCGGCACTGGGTCTTGTAATGACCTGGGGGGAGTGGTGGCGGGGAAACTCATGCTATTTTTTTTCATGATTTTTTTCCAGATTACAGGGACCAAACATTACATTAAAGCCGCAAGCAGGATTAAATTACTTTTTTCAGAGAGTAATCTCATGTTGTGCAGGGACATTTCTAAACACATGCCACTACTATAGACACCCAGCAGGTACGATATTTAACCACTAGCCGACCAGCCGCTGTGGTTCTACGGCGGCAGGTCGGCTCTCCTGGGCGAGAGCCCGTAGCTCTACGTCGGGACATTCGCGGCCACTAGGGAGCACGTGCGCGCCGCCGGCGGCCCGCGCGCACGCCCCCCGCTCGCCCCCGAGTCTGGCGCGCATGCCCGGCGGGCGCGATCACCCCCGGGCACGCGCGCTCGTGCGTTACAGAGCGGGGAACGAGAGGTATGTGTGTAAACACATTCCTCTCGTTCCTGTCAGTTGGGGAAACGCTGATCCTCCGTTCATACAATGTATGAACGGAAGATCAGTGATTCCCCCTAGTGAGTCCACCCCCCCATACAGTTAGAACACAAATAGGAACACACTTAACCCCTTCCCTGCCCCCTAGTGTGAACCCCTTCACTGCCAATGGCATTTTTATAGTAATCCAATGCATTTTTATAGCATTGATCGCTATAAAAATGCCAATGGTCCCAAAAATGTGTCAAAAGTGTCCGATGTGTCCGCCATAATATCGCAGTACCGGAAAAAAAACGCTGATCGCCGCCATTACTAGTAAAAAAAAAATATTAATAAAAATGCCATAAAACTACCCCCTTTTTTGTAAACGCTATAAATTTTGCGCAAACCAATCAATAAACGCTAATTGCGATTTTTTTTTTTACGAAAAACATGTAGAAGAATACGTATCGGCCTAAACTGAGGGAAAAAAAGTTTTTTTTATATCTTTTTTTGGGATATTTATTATAGCAAAATGTAAAAAATATTGAATTTTTTTCAAAATAGTCGCTCTATTTTTGTTTATAGCGCAAAAAATAAAAACCGCAGAGATGATCAAATACCACCAAAAGAAAGCTCTATTTGTGGGAAAAAAAGGACGCCAATTTTGTTTGGGAGCCACGTCGCACGACCGCGCAATTGTCAGTTAAAGCGACGCAGTGCCGAATAACAAAAAGTGCTCTGGTCTTTGGACAGCAATATGGTCCGGGGCTAAAGTGGTTAAAGGTATTTATTTATTTTTTCACTTTAAGCTGTTTTAAAACTTTTTTTTCCATTGATACATGTTACCTGGGGCAAGACCCGGGTTCTCAAAGACGTTTTCCAACAATAACTTGAATATTGGGCTTTAAAATTAGCGTTTTTTAATTCGAACGTTCGAGTCCCATAGACTTCAATGGGGTGCTAAATGTTCACGCGAACCCGCGATCTGTTCGACAGTTCTGGTGCGAACCGAACGCGGGTATTTTCGGCTCATCCATATTCGCGACTAATGAAAAGGAGAAGGAAAAGGTAGATGGGAAAGGGAAGGGGGGAAGAAAAAGAAAGGGGTGGGAGGGGAGGGGAGGGGAAGGGAATTGTGGGGAAGGGGTAGGGGCAAGGAAGGGAGGGGGGGGGAGAGAAGGAAGGAAGAGGGATGCGGGGAAGCTAGGAAGGTGGGGAAGGGAGGGGGAGGATGATGGTACCACTTTATACATAATTAAATGTTCTTTACTAAATTCATTAATTAATTAATTCATGTGACTGACTGTGTCTGTGCAGCAGCTACATCTGCATCCACTTGGTCTGGTTGCACTGATTTCCAAGGTGGGTTCAGATGCAGGAAAAAGCGGCTCAGCACAAAGAATGAATTTCAGCGCCCATCTGAATGAGCCCTTATATTCGAGTTTAAAACTAACCGCCCTCGCACATAGGGCAGACCATTGAAATGAATAGGCTGCCCTAAACGCGATGTGTGGAAATGCACAATAAATGCACAAAAAAGTGCTTGTGCTTGGTCGCACCTGAAGAAGTGAAGCAAACCTTATTCCCGTTTGATCAGCTAAATATACCATAGAAAACATTTTGTTCTATTTATTCAGTAAGCACAAAAAAAATTGTGTTTTTTGTACTCATCGTAAAATACTTATCTCTGTCATCTATGGATGGACACAGCCTTCTCAGTCTTGACAACGTGGGTTATGTTCCTGTTCTATAGAGGTCTAGGCAGAACATGTTAGATATTTAAATACATGTTACTTTAACAGAGTTGAACAGCCCCGCCCAGGGGGCGATCCCTCCGGACATAACCCTCTGCCCTGCAGTCAGCAGCTCAGTTTTTCAAAAGCAGTACAAACTTAAAAGAAGGGGTGGGTGCTGTGTCCATCCTATTTTCTCTTATGGTCCATGGATGGACACAGCCTTCTCAGTCTTGACAAAGTACCCAAGCAATGTCAAAAACACAAGGGGTAGGGACAGCAATTAAAAAAACGAACTTCTTCCCAAACAAGCAGAGCTCCTCAACGGAGAAGTTGCAACCTTAAACAGCCGCCTGCAAAAACTTGCGGCCGAAGGAAGCATTCGAAGATGTACTCACATCAACCTTGTAAAATTTGGAGAAAGTGTGATTGGACGACCAAGTCACCTCATTACACACCTGTGAGACAGACGCTTGATGTTAGAAAGCCCAGGAGGCACCAATTGCCCTGGTCGAATGTGCCGTGACAGGAAAGGGAGGCGTCCGCCCTTTAAAGGCATAAGCCTAGATGACGGTCTGCCTGATCCACCGAGAAATGGTGGCCGACGAGATCGCCAAGCCCTTTTGTGGACCAGACACCAACACAAACAGTGAGTCAGACCTCCGGAACGAATCCGTAGCAAACAGGTACACCCGCAGAGCACGTACCGCGTCGAAAGTATGTAGACTGGACACAAGGATGGAAGTACAGGGCCAGATTCAGAGAGCCATTACACCGGCGTTACAGGAGATGCGTGGCATAAGTCTAAATCTGTGCATGCGTATCGATGCGCCGCATTCCCCAAAACGATATACGCATGAAATGTAATTTTTTTTGACCGGCGTAATTTCGATAGAACGGCGCATCCGTGCACGCAAAACTGCGCTAGACACACCATTGATTTGCTATTCAAATATGCAAATGAGGGAGTTACGGGGATCCACAAAAGTAAGTTGGTGCAGCGCAGGCTACGCGCTGTGCGCAACAGCTGCACGTCCTGTCTAAAATTAGTCCATATAAAAGGTGGTATAAAATTAGACAATCCGTCTACATGTCAGCTAACACTGTTAGGGACGAGCTGAGCAGTCACACTTGCAGGACAACAAACTGTATGCCAACATGCCAGGGGCATCCTTGCTCATAGCTATACTACTGACTTTAGGGGAGAAAAGAAGGAGGAGGGCACGGAGGAGGGCACGGAAGGGGGCACGGAGAGGATATACTGCACACCCACAGACATCTTTGGCATGAGTGATTCTGAGGTGCAGTGCAGCCACTGGTTAAGGTCCTGGCAACACTGCATTTCCTTGCCACTGGCTCTTTTCAAAGAACAAGTGGAGTGGTGGCTGGGATGTCACAATCCTCCATGAGCAGATGTGTGCACCAGGTTATCCCAGCAATACTCAGACACATGGCCAACCAAATCATCAAACCCACCCAGGAGGACCTGTGGCTGAAGGCAATGACAGATTTCTACAGAATTTCCAGATTCCCACGCACCGTGGGGGCCATTGATTGCACACATGTGGCACTCCAGCCCCCCCATGAAACAGAGCACATATACCACAATCGGAAGCATTGGCATTCCATCAACGTACAGGTGATAGTCGATTCCCAAGGCCTCATATGGCACGTCCGTGCCAAACACCCCGGATCCAGCCATGGCAGCTACATATACAATCAGAGCCCCATCCCAATGGAATTCGAACAGAACGTGTATGGGAACACCTGGCTGGTTGGTGAGTGACATGGGTGGCAGGCATGACTGTCCCCCCCATGATGCTGACATCACAAGGGGCACATGCACTACTAATATCCTCCTGTCTTTTCCCTTCCAGGTGACTCTGCATATGCACTTGGACCCCATCTCATGACTCCTATCCGGAACCCCCAAACCCCAGGAGAGGAAAGATACATTGAAGCCCATTCCCAAACCCGTGCAGTCGTGGAGCGCACCTTTGGCCTCCTGAAGTCACGTTTCCGATGCCTGGATAAGTCTGGGGGTACTCTGTTGTATTCCCCAAACTTTGTGTGCCAGATCATCGGTGCATGTTGCATGCTGCACAACTTCGCAGTGAGAAAGGGCCTGCAGATTGACATACGTGATGACCTGACCCCTGAACCAGAAAATCCCCCCCTAACCGAGGCTACCCCGAGGCAAGAGCAGCCAGGAGACAGCTCATATTATGCATCTTTGCACGTTAAACACACACATTAATCATGGCACAATGAGAATGCATGCATGCACACCACTGTGGTCCCTAGCACAGACACATCACATGCTCATCAAATTCAATTAGCACAATCCCACCATGCAGGACTTGTGAGCAGCAACGCCACGCCACGGCTCCAATTATGTCACTGTACATTCATACACCATTCACACGGACCTGGGGATCACTTCTCCCTGGTCCTGGGGAACCCTTCTCCACCACAAATGAGGGTGACACCCCTTTTCCAGCAGGAATGTCACCTCCACATCCAAAAATCATTCACAACCCCAAAAAAAAATTGTCCAGCACAAAAAAAAGGGGAAACAAAATTAATGCCGCTGGCGTGACCCACGCCTGGCGCGTCCACGGCCACGACCCCGGCTCCTCAGGGGAGACTCATGGGGGGGTACAAATTCAAAGAGTATAGTGAGGGGAAAAAAACATAAAGGCATTCACATTTTGCCAACATCCGAAATATTTGAGTCAAAAGGAGAGAAACTACACTGGGTAGCAACAGGGCAGACTTTTCAGGCAATCACAGGGACAAGAGGAGTTATAAAAGTATAAATTTAATTACAAAAAGTTACTAGCATACAAAAAACAAACCACAAATCATACAGAAAAACAAAACAAAGAGTTAAAAGGTCATTCACAGGCAATATTATCTTTTTGTCTCGCCTACGCGTTTCGCCTAACGGCTTCTTCAGGACGAGTTTGAGATGATTAACACTAAGGTATTGCTAGTTTCGTGCATCTGGAATAAAAGTTATGACATACATTTAGAAAAACATCAACATAGATTAAAACGCTGAAAACCAGTATACAATAAGGGATCTCCGACAGTACCAGGTAGACTGCAAGTCATCCAAATATACACGAGACACAGTGGTCGACGATGTGTGAAGGAATGAATAACTTCAAAACAGAAGGGGGGTCTATGTAGCTAAAAGAAGAAAAAGGCAAAGTAGTTATGTTGTATGCACTCCCATAAAATTCTGAGCGTATGAATAAAACTCAAAATCAAGAGTTAGGATATACCGGGACCAAGACAGCAGAGAATGTAAGACAAAAACCAGGGAGGAATATAATCCAGAACCGTGTGCCTCCAGGTTGCCTACTTGTCTCAATCGATGTGGAAGCACTCTATTCCTCCATCCCACATACAAAAGGACTAGAAGTAATCAGTAGGTTCCTGGCTGAAAGAGGTCCAAAATCCCGCAAGCTCAATGGCTTTATTGTCAAACTTCTGGCCCACATTTTGACTAAAAATATATTTTCGTTCGATGGGTCCCACTTCCTCCAGGTACAGGGAGTCGCTATGGGGACTTGTTGTGCACCGTCCTATGCGAACCTGTACCTGGGGGGGTGGGAACGAGAACTTTTTTCCAGTGATGGATCTACTGATTTGCTATTATTTGTGTTAGGTTGGTACCGATATATTGATGACATCCTGCTCCTTTGGACAGGATCGCCATCCGACTTGGATACCTTTATGAGTAAACCAAAACGAATATAATCTCAAATTTACCACAAACTCCAGTCCGACCGAACTGGCCTTCCTGGATATAACCATCTACATTTCAGAAGAAGGGAACCTTAACACATCTTTATACCGGAAGCCCACTGCCGGGAATACTATCCTCCACGCCGCCAGTGCCCATCCGAAATCTTTAGTTCAAAGCATCCCCTTTGGACAATACCTGCGGCTTCGACGCAATTGTTCAAATGATCTCAAATTCAAATATGAAGCAGATCTTCTATACATATGATTGAGATCAAGGGGATACAGCAAGAATTGCCTAAAAAGAGCCTTTGCAAAAGCCAATGGCAAACTAAGAAGTGATCTTCTCCTAAAAAAAAAATCAAACGAACCAATCCTAATGTAACGAGAGTAATCACAACGTATTCAAATCAACATGCTGAAATCAGGACAATAATACATAAACATTGGCATCTGCTCACATCAGATCCAGTGCTGATCAAACATATAGGACCCAAACCTGAGATCACTTACAAACGTGCACGATCTATACGCGACCGGTTAGTCGCGAGTAGATATAGTAGATCAAGTGACAAAAAATGTGACCCCCCCAGGGCTCTACAGATGTGGCGAATGTAACTTTTGTGAGTTTGTGCTAGTGGGGACCCAGGTGGTGTTGCCCAATGGGCAAAAACACGTAATCAAACAACACATTACTTGCCAAACCAAAGGGGTTATATATTTAATCCAATGCCAATGCGGGAGTTTCTATGTTGGCAAAACTATACGCCCCTTCTGGAAACGCATAAAAGACCATATCTACTATGCGACTAGTGGCCTTCTCAATACTACCATGGGCCACCATGTAGCTTTCAGACATCAATACGAACCCTATGTTTTCAAATTCACCGCTCTAGAAAGTGTCCCTGAGGACCCGAGAGGGGGCAATTTTGACCAACGTGTGCTGCAATGCGAAACACGTTGGATCTATAAGTTGCAAGCCAACATTTTTCCTGGCCTGAACGACACCCTAAGTTTTAAATCATTTCTTACTATTTAAGTTTGCCGCTTTATGTTACCCCTTCCCATGTCTATACCTGCCATTAGTCCATATGCTGCCCAAATAGCAATCCATCATCGGGACCCTATGTGACGTACCTATGCCCTAGGAAAGGAAGAGTCTGAAACGATACCCCAGGGAATATAACATATTAAGTGTAAAATAATCCAATACTATTTCTATTTTGTTTTGTTTTGTCTTACTTTGTGGTTTATACCTTTGACTATTTAGATATATCTATATGAATTATGTATATAAAAATGTATATGGAATCAGGTATATACTGTACATATATTATTTACACTATAAAACAAATCACCTCTGCTTTTTTATTTCGACCGACTATTTGTGTACATATGGGATTTTTGCATGTTCCAATGACTGCTTTATTACACCAATATTCATTTACCTGTAGCTGCCATCTTGTGGTCATTATAGTAATTGCACTCCCAGTGAATTTTTGACCATGAATCTTTGACCATTTTTGACATATATTTTTCCCACTGACAAGTCATTTGAACTATAATGCCCCCTCCTCTATACATTTTTTATTTATTATTTTTTCTTCACAGCAGACCTACTGGATTTGGGATCTGTCTGTGCGCACCCTATATTAGGCCTCACTATTGCAGCATGCGTTTGAGCAGTCCGCGGATATGTGTTATGCCTGCGGCGAAGGGGAGATGGTGCTTTTTGATTTGTGTATACTCACGGAGGTGTGTGGTTGCGTGCGTGGCGCCGCCCCTGTGCGTGTCTGCGCAGTTCACCACGGTGGCGGTGGGCGCTGTCCCTCCCCTTTGGCCTCTCCTTCTTTCACGCTCCTTTCTATTAGCTGCTGCCTTTCTAGACACGCCCGCTCTTGCTTGGCGTAGGCTATGGACCTGGATGGGCGGGGCTACAGTTGTCTCGCGATGCCAGCCCCCATCCTATCCGTTCATCGCATTGTTTATGCGCCGCTTGACTTCCGGCGCTCTATATGACGTCATCACGCTATGCGTGAAGGTGACGTTCATTACCCTCTTCCTTAATCTGGCCCTATATAAACCAGCTACAATCACCAAACAAACTGGTGTGCAGCACAGGCTCTCCCCCCGGGACACACGAGTTTGCTCCCCTACAAAGGTATGAACATGTCTCTCCAGAATCATTGGATAAATTCATCTGTTTATCTCACTGACCAATATATTTATCTGTCTTTATTCTTTCTTATTCTAACTTAGGCTTCCAATTCTTTGGCTTGTCCTATATTGGACATTGTATTAGGATTACCACGGTTCTGGATTATATTCCTCCCTGGTGTTTGTCTTACATTCTCTGCTGTCTTGGTCCCGGTATATCCTAACTCTTGATATATTGCAGGTAATTTGATTCTTTCTTCAAACCGCCAGTAACATCTATATCAGCCTTTATATATCTATTTATTCATTGCGTTTCTCTCTTATAGAGCTTTTTTCATTTTCTGTGACACACTACTATCGGATGGTCAACCATAGGAAATTTTATTCTTTTCCCCATCTGGGTAGGTCCTATGTTAAAGCGGAGGTTCACCCTAAATATAAGATCTCCCATGTGATCCAGCATACTGGCGTCAGAGCCAGTATGCTGTTTTTTTTTTTTTCTAATCGCACACTTACTGTATTATGGCGGAATTTCATTTTTTTCCCCCGCGGTGGATGGCTCTAGTATTGCTCGTCACATCTTCCTAAAATACCCGATATGGACTCGGGTAATCTCGGCGAAAATGCGGCGCCTGCGCACAGACCTAGGAGCTGACTGCGCAGGCGCCGTATTTCTCCGAGTCCTATTTCAGAGGGCGTGACGCGCCATAGCCGTAGGACTCGGAGAAATACGGCGCCTGCGCAGTCAGCTCCTAGGTCTGTGCGCAGGCGCCGCATTTTCGCCGAGATTACCCGAGTCCATATCGGGTATTTTAGGAAGATGTGACGCGCTATACTGGCGCCGTCCACCACGGGGGAAAAAAAAGAAATTCCGGCATAATACAGTAAGTGTGCGATTAAAAAAAAAAAACCCAGCATACTGGCGCTGACGCCAGTATGCTGGATCACATGGGAGATCTTATATTTAGGGTGAAATACCGCTTTAATTTGTTTTATTCATACGCTCAGAATTTTATGGGAGTGCATACAACATAACTACTTTGCCTTTTCCTTCTTTTTGCTACATAGACCCCTCTTCTGTTTTGAAGTTATTCATTCCTTCACACATCGTCGACCATTGTGTCTTGTGTATATTTAGATGACTTGCAGTCTACCTGGTACTGTCGGAGATCCCTTATTGTATACTGGTTTTCAGCGTTTTAATCTATGTTGATGTTTTTCTAAATGTATGTCATAACTTTTATTCCAGATGCACGAAACTAGCAATACCTTAGTGTTAATCATCTCAAACTCGTCCTGAAGAAGCCGTTAGGCGAAACGCATAGGCAAGACGAAAAGATAATATTGCCTGTGAATGACCTTTTAACCCTTTGTTTTGTTTTTCTGTATGATTTGTGGTTTGTTTTTTGTATGCTAGAAACTTTTTGTAATTAAATTTATACTTTTATAACTCTTCTTGTCCCTGTGATTGCCTGAAAAGTCCGCCCTGTTGCTACCCAGTGTAGTTTCTCTCCTTTTGACTCATGGGAGGGTAATCCAGGGAAGGAGGAGCAGCCCCTGGTCTCTGCCCACCTGGCGGCCTGCCCTCCAAGGCCACGGCTATTCTGTTCAGGCCAGCATTTAGTGTTGCCGTATTGGCCTGGATAGCCTGAATGAGGGCCCTCACATCCAGCCCAACGCCTGCTGTAGTAGTCTGCAGTTCGTTTAGGCAGTTTGTAAGAGCCCGGGAGTGGCAGTCTAGGTCCCCAAGCGTATCCTTTATGGAGGACAGGCTCTCCTCCATCCGCCCCAAAGTCTGGCTGACCTGTCCCAGATGGTGGGTCTGAAGGGCCTGGTCCCTTCTGAGATTGGCGGGCAGAACCTCGGCCACCCCCCTGGTCTTATGGGACGACTTCCTGCCTTCAGATGATGCTTGTGGCTGGGGAGAAGGGGAGCCCCTTGGGAGGGGAGCCCTGTTGGGGGAGGAGTGGGAGAGGCTACCCCTTATGGAGGGCTGGCTGCTGCCAGCCAGAGGGGAAGAGTCCTCCAAAAATAACAAGCCACTGCCTGACATGACCTCCTCCTACAACTCAAACTCCTCCTCCTCAAACTCCTCCGAGGACTCCGGCCTTGTCTGGGGGTCCTCATCAGGCTGTTGTCCCGGGGATGGTGCGATCAGGCCAGATGGCCCAGCACCCTCCTGCACATCTGTGGATGACACAAAACATTCACAGGTTGGAGGATCCACACACTTGCCACATATTCCCTCCCCCCCCCACACACACACACATGCTACACACCAGATAGGAAAAAATAAACCTTACCTGTCATCACGGCCTCCTCAATGGAGTCATAGCCAGGCAGGCCCTCCACTTGCTGCCTGTTAAAGGTCTGGGCCACCACACGCTCCTCTGCTGTCAGCCTAACAGGGCATGGTGGGCCCCCTCCAGTGCCCCTGGCATGGGCTGCAATTTTGGCCAGCTTCCCATGGACCAGACGCCGGAGATCATTGATCTTCTTGATGATCCCCTCGCGTGTCCGGGTCTCCCCCCCCCCCCACTGAATTTACCTGGTCGGTAATGTTCTGCAATATCTCCTTCTTCTTGGCCGGGGTGGTGTTGGCACTCTCTGGGCCGTGCAGGAAACGCCCATATTGGGTAAGGGCCCGGGCAATAATTTGTTTCTCCCCCAAAGTAAAATTGGTCTTGCGCTTTTTTTCAGTCATATTCATACAACAACTCTCTCCCAAACAATCGACAAAAATCACTCACAAAAACAAGCAGGAAAAATCAAGCAACAAAACAAACAAACAAAATCTATCAACAAAAAAGTCTCAAAACCAGTCACCAAAAAACACTATCAAATATATTATACAAAACACTAGCCCAAACAGTCAACAAATATCACAAAGACAAGTCACAAAGCAACAAACGCGAACAAACAACAGAACAAAAGCACCTTGCTGTATAGGAAGGGATACAAAGGGATGTACTTTTGCAAAGAAAGGGCGTTTGTGTCTGTCTATTGAAGCTCTATGCGTAGCTCACTAAGTTGCCCGGGTTCACTTCCAATTTCACTGATTGCGCCGTTCCCGAGTTGTGAGCATGCGCACAGAGGTGCTGACCATGGTCTGCTTCATGTGCGCATGCGCGATCCAGCCAGCCCTTCATTTGCATGGGGTCACGGCTTATTTCAATGTAACACGCCCACGTCCTTCTAAATTTGAATTACTTCGCCTTACGCCTCGGGAATTACGTTGCAACGGTGCAAATTTCTGCGCAAATACTACGAGGATACGGTGATTGCGGCTCTACATTGCACCGGTCTAATGTAAAGGAGGTGCGCTACTCCGGTCAAAATATGCGCCAATGTACCTGAATCTGGCCCACAATGTCCTCATTTAGGTGAAAAGATAAAAATTCATTCGGAAGGAAGGCTGTGGGTGCAGCACCGCTTCATCCCTATGGAGGACCAAGTATGGTGACTTGCAAGACAAGTCTGCCAATTCAGAAACCCTTCTGACTGATGTAATTGCAACTAGAAAAGCAACTTTCTAAGAGAATGTCAAGAGAGGAATCTCTCTGATGTTCTCAAAGGGAGGTTCCTGAAGAACAGGGAGCACCACGGAGCAAGTGGTGGTCTAATTGGGGGAACCACATGTCGGACCCCCTGGACAAACCTACCCACCAGTGAATGGGTCGCCAAGGGTCGTTGAAAGAAAACAGACAAAGCTGAAATCTGCCCCTTAATGGTGCTTAAGGCAAGTTTCTGATCCACTCCACGCTGTAAGAACAGCAGGATCCTGGAAACCGAATAAGAGAAAACTAAAAGAATGTTTGGACAGCCGTACTCCAGGAAAAAAATCCTCAATGTCCTTTATTGGTAAAAATGGAAAACACTACAATCCACAGCAAACGGATAATAAGGACACACGGCTGACTTTTCACACTGATCCTCAGTGCTTATTCATAGCTGACACTCTAAAAATACATTTAAAATAAATACTCAAGCATGATGGTCACATGATCAAAAAGCAGCGAATAGTAAAGTGTATCATATTCAATTAGATGTAATAATCACAGGCATGCATGATCAGAGAAAGGGGAGTAACACACCTTTATAGCACAGACCACATTTAGTATAATGAAATAAAATAAAATAAACATTTGTATATAGTGACACTGCAAATAGAGCTTAACCTGAAGTATGTACGTGAAAAAAGGTGCTTAAATATACACCTTTATGTATAAATATATCTATATATATGTAAAAAAGTAAAAATATATAATGAAAATGAGACAGGAAGATATCATTCCCTTTGTCTCTTTTAGTAACTAACCATATATGAAAGGTGTCAAGTAAAAATTAATATATATTATATGTGTGTGTGTGTGCTTGACTGAAAATAAGAAATGTAAAAACGCTGGAATCTACAGAAATTGTATGTGTTGCTTATTAAAGAATTAATTTCATATTTAATTCATTTTCATTTGTGTTTACATTTTATTATAATTTTTAGTTATGTATATTGATTATTGTATATATACAAATCTATGCATATGTGAAGACCAAAATAAGTTAATAATAAGAATAATTTCATATTTATTTTTATTTCAATTGAATTATGGTTTTTGGTCTTATCTATTAATCATTGTGCATATACAAATATATATGAGTCTGAAAACAAATAGAAATTGATAATAAATATATTAAACAATGTGGTGAACTATTAAGCGATAAGGGTATATATCATGTGTTTATGCAATCAAAATGATTTTATGCTATACATAAAGGTTTATATGACTATGAGTGTAAGTATTTGGTTTATGTCTTTGCAGCATGGAAGGGTCGATCAATGCCACTCCAAATGCAAAAAATTTGTAAATTAATGTGAGCACATTTAAAGATGGGATTGATCGACCAATTATTTTGTTTTACAGACAAGCATGTTCAATGCAAAATGAAAAAAAGGATACATATATAGATAAAAATATATATATAAATGTAGTGAGCACTGTACTGTATATGTAAAGAGGGAAATGGATGGTATATAATCCTGTAAATATGCATAAATAGAGCTACTGATGTGCTCTCATGTGTGCCTAAACATCAGTGTATGTCGTCAAAATTGTATCCTTGGATGTATAAAAGGTGACAATACCAAGGTCTTAATATTGCCCTGTAATCCCTAGTATGCATCCTAACAAAATTGGTTTTGTATTTATAAGCAATTAGTTCCTAAACCTTAGAATCTGGAAAATTGATGCATAACTCAACATGCACGTGATGATACAATGTATCCGAAAACCACGTATAAACCTCTCGTAAGCCATATGCATACACTGATGGACAAATGTTTGAATCGTATGTAAATTACATAGAGGGTCGAGATTAAAACATAAGATAAGATATTAAACATATGACATACATATGTACACAGAGGTAGCCCACCTTGCATAAAACATAACATCTAAAACATAAAATGTAAAAGCTGCACTATTGAATAGAGTGGACAAAAAAAGTCCTTAAAGGGGTGTTCCACCCAAATGTAATGTTTATTAAAAGTCAGCAGCTACAAAAAGTGTAGCTGCTGGCTTTTAATAAACATTCACTTACCTTCTCCACGTTTCAGCGACGCGCCGACCGGGGCTCCGCTCCTCTCCCCCCCTCCCCAGCCGGCGTCTTCATTCTGACTGTGGGCACCCAGCCGTGACAGCCTTCGGCTTCACGGCCGGGCACCCACTGCGCATGCGCGAGCCGCACTGCGCATGCGCGTGCGGTGCGGCTCGCCGCTAATTGGACAGGCGATCGCTTAGGACCTGTCAGTGTCCTAGGCCATTACCTACAGGGAGGGGCTGCAATAAGGCGATTAAGCCTAATCGCCTTACCAGCCCCTCGGAAGTCCCACTCCTCCTGAAGCCCCCACTCCCCCCCAAAAAAATTACATGCCAAATGTGGCATGTAAGGGGGTGTGGAGTGGAACAAGTGGAAGTTGGGTGGAACTCCGCTTTAATGAGTAAAGAGTTCTCTCTTGATTGTATTAAGAAATCGATGTAGATACCAGAGCAAAACCCAACACCCCATCGAACGATCTCAATATAATGGACATCTTATTGAAGTGTCGACAAGACAGTATAACTAAAAAAAGGGAGAGAATGCAGGGCGTTTTAATGTAAGCAAGACCCGACTATAAAACCACGACACTCCAATCACATGTGAACACTTGGGGCTAGATTCAGACAGACTTACGACGGGCGTATCAGTAGATACACCGTCGTAAGTCGTAATCTGAGCCCTCGCAAATTTAAGCATATGCTCATAATGAGATACGCTTAAATGTTGCTAAGATACGACTGGCGTATCTTAGTTGCATATTTACGCTGGGCGCTAGGTGGCGTTCCCTTTGTAATATATGCAAATGAGCAAATACGCCAATTCCCGAACGTACGCCCGGCCGGCGTATCTGTTTACGTCGTTTACGTAAGACTTACGCCCGGCTTAAAGTTACCCCTGCTATAGTGAGGCGCAGCCAATGTTAAGTATGGACGTCGGGACATCGTCATATTGGACCTCGTTTACGTCGTTTGCGTAAGTCGATTCAGAATGGGCCAGGGCGTAAGTTACGTTCACATCGTTTTCCTTGAGAATTTGCGACGTGTTTGGAGCATGCGTACTGGGATTCTTTCACGACCGGCGCATGCGCAGTTTGTTCGGCGCGGGGACGTGCTTGATTTAAATACTACACGCCCCCTACCCGCCGAATTTGATTTTACGACGGGCCATTTACGCTACACCGCCTTAACTTTACAGGCAAGTGCCTTGTGAATAAAGCACTTGCCTGAAAAAGTTGCGGCGGCGTAACGTAAATGACATACGTTACTCCCACACAAAGATAAGACGGGCTACCTGAATCTAACCCTTGGTGTGCACAATGTGTATGAACATAGCGATGTGAACAAAATAAGAAAAAAAAATAAAAAACATAAATATATAAAAATATATACATATGAAAAGAGTAACAGGGGTGCCATAATATGGCTAGTGTATAAGCACACACACGTGTCTATATTTACACT
The DNA here is from genome assembly GCA_029574335.1 of Rana kukunoris. Taxonomy (NCBI): domain Eukaryota; kingdom Metazoa; phylum Chordata; class Amphibia; order Anura; family Ranidae; genus Rana; species Rana kukunoris. Next base: position 209,456,682 of record CM056059.1, on the reverse strand, counting down.
CCTAGGGCCAGATTCAGGTAGAATCGGCTTACTCTGCGGCGGTGGAGCGTATTACATTTACATTACACCGCCGCAAGTTTTACGGGCAAGTGCTTGATTCACAAAGCACTTGCCTGTAAAGTTGCGGTGGCGTAGCGTAAATCCGCCCGGCGCAAGCTCGCCTAATTCAAATGGGGCGGGAACCATTTAAATTAGGCGCGTTCCCGCGCCGAACGTACTGCGCATGCTCCGTCCCTAAAATTTCCCGACGTGCATTGCGCGAAATGACGTCGCAAGGACGTCATTGGTTTCGACGTTAACGTAAATGGCGTCCAGCGCCATTCACAGACGACTTACGCAAACAACGTGAAATTTCAAATTTCGACGTGGGAACAACGGCCATACTCAACATTGACTAGACCACCTAGGGGGCATGTTTATCTTTACGACGCGTATCTCTACGGAAACAACGTCAATTTCCGATCACCCTCAAGCAAGGCATAATTAAACCCCTCTTAAAGAAACCCAACCTCAACCCTAAAGACCCCAACCATCGCATACCGATAACAAGCCTGAACACCATCTCCAAGATAATGGAGAAAGCTGTAGTACAACAACTACAGCCACATCTGGACGCCCACAAACTCCTAGATCCCCTTTAATCAGGTTTTCGCCCAGGCCATGGAACAGAAATGGCTCTCCTCAAGATATGGGATGACGCTCTCGAAGCAGCAGATGACGGAGAATCCTGTCTCCTAGTGCTGCTGGACCTCAGCGCAGCCTTCGACATGGTAGACCATAATACATTGCTCACGCGACTCAAAGAAGTAGCCGGAGTTGCAGACTCTGCAATGCCGTGGTTCGCATCTTTTCTAGAAAATCCCACTCAGACAGTGAAAATGGGAGGCTTTACATCAGAAACAGGAGGGCATACATGACAGGGTGATAAGGGGAACCGGGCCGTTAGGGGTTAACATTTCAAATTAATAGGGTCAGTTAGGGTCGTACCAGATTGGTTGAGAAGAGGGTGTGACGGGGAGGGTCCAGAAGCTGTAAGGACCGGAAGGGGGTTTGTTCCGGCACATTTGCTAGAAGGAGTAGACAGGAAAGCATCTCTCCCACCCACCCTGTAGTAAGGGGTTTGCTCTGTTGGCGTTTGGATGGGTTTAACGGTTGGGGCTCTTGACGGAGGTCTCTTTATGGTTATTATAATACGGTGGGGATCTGAGGTATGGAATCCTCGAGTGTGTACATTAAAATGCAGTTAGTTTAAGACCGGTGGGTGTCTGAGGTCAGCTGATTTAAGCTCCAAACCGGTGTTTGCGGCTGGGGTCGCAGATCAGCTATCTGGTGCCTCAGACACAATAGAAATGAGGCAAGGTGGCACCGCCAGGGATCTAAAATCTTGAGTTATGTTTATATGAAAAATGTATGTTTTAATAAGGGCCGTGTTCGGCCATTTTAACTCCACGCTCGTGTCTGGTGAAATGTGCAATTTATGCTCGTAGAACGCCTGATGGTGCTACTTGGATGTTAGACCTCTATATGTGGTCAGGCTGTGTAACACATGTGGTATCACTATACTGAGGAGGAGTAGCAGAATGTATTTCAGGGTATTATTGCAAGTATGCGTCCAAAAGAGGGTAATTTGGGGGGTATTTTTTTGTTTTACTGGCTTGAAATGTACCTTCAGTACATCAGATGTGATCATTTTTCAATGATTTGCACCATAGCTTGTAGACTCTATAACTTTCACAGAGACCAAATAATATACACCTTTTTTGGTTATTCTTACTAAAGATATGTATGTAGCAGTATACATTTTGGAGCAATTTAAAAAAAAAATACTTATTTGCAAAATTTTACAATAGAAACAACATTTTTTTTTTTTTAAATCTCTATTTTTTTCCCGCTTATATTGCAAAAATAGAAAATCCAACGGTGATTAAATACCACCAAAAAAAACTCTGTGAGAAAAAAAAAACATAAAAATTTGGTTTGGGCACAGTATAGCATGAGTAATTGTCATTCAAAGTGTGAGAGCGCTGAAAGCTAAAAATTGGTCTGGTAAGGAAGGGTGTATAAAAGCCCTGTATTGAAGTGGTTAAAGGGGTTGTAAAGATTTGTGTTTTTTCACCTTAATGCATCCTATGCATTAAGGTGAAAAAACACCTGACAATGACGGCGCCCCTAGCCCCCTGTTTATTTACCTGAGCCCGTTCACCTGCTGTGCTTGTCCCCCTGTGTCCTCTTTCCCACGGAATCTGGCCGTTGATTGGATAGAAAAAAAAAACAGAAAAAAGTGCAGCGCTAGAAATAGTTAACAATTAAATACATAGATCAAGTGATAATAAAGCTCATTGAAAAATGGGTTGAAAAGAGCTAATTGATAAATGTGAGAAAGGATAAATCTCCATAAACTATTAAGTGATAAAGTCCAGTGCAAAAAATCCAACAATAATTCTTGTGCTGAAAAATTCTAAAGGTGATCAGGTGCGATCCAATATGCTGTTAAAGGAGAAAGGATTTCCACAAATTCACCTGTGAGAAGACTGCCTGCTTACCACAAGGAGAGACTGGTTTGCATCAGTCTCATGAAGCATAGGGAAGTCCTGGTCTCCCCGGATCCAATCCACGCAATTCAGCAGCAGTAAGTCCAGGATATGTAATGGTACAGTAAAAAAGAGACTCTCATAGTGTATCAAGTAAAACCAAAGGGAACGGTTTAATCAGTAATGCACTCACAATTAGTAGGTAGAAACAGGCATATCAATCAAAGCCGCGGTCTCTCCACTCCGATACCTCTCGCTACTCCAATGCAAAAACACCGCCTACGTTCAGGACGAAACGCGATGACGTCATGGCTCCCTACGATCGTTTCGTCACAATAGGACTTCAACGGGGGATTAGCCGGATACTGACGTCAGCGCGTATGGTGCTTTAAATAGGCGCAAGATAAATTCATTTAAAGATCGCAAATGCACTAACTTTCGATCCTCAGTTACACCAAAAACGTATGAGATCGAATCATTTATTACTTGCTCAACCAAATACGTAGTCTACATGATACAGTGCCCATGCTCGAAGCAATATATTGGCCGAACAAAAAGAGAATTACATGTTCGTTTGAGCGAACATGTGGGTCGGATCAAAAGTGGTTTTCCTAAACATAACCTCTCTAGAAATGATGATAAATATCATAATAAACAACTCAAAGAGACTAGCTTTTTTGCTATAGATAACATTCGACCCAACTGGCGAGGTACCAATATGGTCCGAGCCATATCTAGACTTGAAACCCGCTGGATCTTTTGCATGAAATCTTTTATTCCTTTTGGGCTCAACGTTGATTGGGATATCAACTGCTTTTTAAATAATTCTTAATAGATTTTTTTTTTTTAGATAGATTTTATAATTGAAGTAATATCAAATATTTTATTTATTAACTGTGAACAATTAAACATATGTAATAAAAATTCATGTATGTGCTGTAATGCATTCCTTTGTATAATTGTGTCTAAAACCCGATGCCTCTCTACCAGTGTCAAACATCTCCATGTTCTTGGTACTTTTTACCTTACCCGTTCGTTTTTCTTTATACAAATTTGTACCTCTCTAGCTACCGTAACCACACATTGGATTAGCCCTCAGTTAACAGGCTGGCTTTTCCTGGCTTTCCCATCTCAAAGATGGAGTCTGCGCCTATTTAAAGCACCATACGCGCTGACGTCAGTATCCGGCTAATCCCCCGTTGAAGTCCTATCGTGACGAAACGATCGTAGGGAGCCATGACGTCATCGCGTTCCGTCCTGAACGTAGGCAGTGTTTTTGCATTGGAGTAGCGAGAGGTATCGGAGTGGAGAGACCGCGGCTTTGATTGATATGCCTGTTTCTACCTACTAATTGTGAGTGCATTACTGATTAAACCGTTCCCTTTGGTTTTACTTGATACACTATGAGAGTCTCTTTTTTACTGTACCATTACATATCCTGGACTTACTGCTGCTGAATTGCGTGGATTGGTCCCGGGGAGACCAGGACTTCCCTATGCTTCATGAGACTGATGCAAACCAGTCTCTCCTTGTGGTAAGCAGGCAGTCTTCTCACGGGTGAATTTGTGGAAATCCTTTCTCCTTTAACAGCATGTTGGATCGCACCTGATCACCTTTAGTATTTTTCAGCACAAGAATTATTGTTGGATTTTTTGCACTGGACTTTATCACTTAATAGTTTATGGAGATTTATCCTTTCTCACATTTATCAATTAGCTCTTTTCAACTCATTTTTCAATGAGCTTTATTATCACTTGATCTATGTATTTAATTGTTAACTATTTCTAGCGCTGCACTTTTTTCTGTTTTTTTTTGCTTTGTTGAATTGTTGTACACAATTTTTAGTGCCAGCAGCTCATTGTTCTTCCATTCACAGGTTAATTTTTTCAGTTTTTAATTAGCGCAGCGTCAGCCTTTGGCTTTTTTTGTTTACGTTGATTGGATAGATTGGATAGATTGATAGCAGCACAGCCATTGGCTCACGCTGCTGTCAATCACATCCAATGACACAGCCGCCGGGGGACGGGACCAAGTCATACACTCTGTGTCGGGTATGACAGGGAGCGTGCCGACAACATAACCCCCTCGGGATAGACCTTCCTAGAGGGGGATTGGCTATTGCAGGGATGAGCCAAGACAGCTGCCGAGGGACCTAAGAACAGCAGAATCGGGGCCACTCTGTGCAAAACAAACTGCACAGTGGAGGTAAATATAACATGTTTGTTATTATAAAAAAAAAACGTATAAAATCACTTTAATCACATCACCACAAAACAACATAGACCCATGATACCCCCCCCCCAAAAAAAAAGTTAAAACATTTTAAAATAAAATTGTACCCCTGGACGAAATGACCTATCACAAAACGTGTAGGGCGGAGCAAGCGGCGTGCTGACGTCTCCACCCACTACTGCTCAGACTTCCAGACAAACGGGTCTGCCTGCTTCCGTCCTGCCAGCGCAGCAGGCTTAAGGCTTTTTTGTCAACTGTATATTGTGAGTGCAATATTTTGTTTATATATTTTTTATAAATACGCTAAAGGTTTTAACACTATCGAGGCATCTTGTTTCCTTACATGCCACACCACTGCCATTTGTTTAGCCATCGTGGAGTATGCTGATTAGCAAGGCTGTGGGCACCTGGTGCCACTGTCACCCAGCTGAGATTTATTAAAAGTCCTCTGTAATAGGGGACCACGGGGCTCTGGTAACCAGACCATTTTGTCATATGGTGGTGGAGATCACTTTTGTTTCTTTCCATATCTGAAGAGATTGGACTGGTTCTAGGATTTGAGCACGGGTGGACTCAATTATTTGTTGATGTCACAGATCATCTACTCATGAACTTTATGGGCTCTTATGGATTGTTACAAATAATAATATATTGATTTAATCTTCCGATTATCTATTTGTTGCTTACTTTCTTAAATACTTATTTAATTATTTATTCATTATTATTAGGCACTTTAGGGTTATTTATGATATTTATGTGTTCATTTTTATATTAACCATTTAATACCCATACATACTTTTCACATTTAGGTGTAGCACGACTCTAATTTTCCAATATACTTGTCCACTGTTTTTGATGTTTACAGAAGAGTTGCTTCCATTTGAGCTGTAGGCAATTTTTGTGGGGACACGAGATTGCTTTTTGATCTTAGCACAGTTTCTTTTTTTGCACATTCATTCAGAAAAAGCATTCTCTGGATGCTTTAAGTTTGGCCATTGAGCACAGGACCTGGAAGCAAGTAGAGATCACTGGAGTAGCAGTAAACCTGGAATTCTTCTTAAACCTACTGGATACCCCCTTCCTGCCCAGGCCAATTTTCAGCTTTTTTTTTCAGAACTGTCGCACTTTGAATGACAATTGCGTGGTCATGCAGCACTATCTAAACCAAAACAAGCTTTATTTAATCACCACATTTGTTTAATTGTTTGCTAAATAATTGAATAAAGACCGAAAATTTAGAAAAAAAACTAAAACTTTTTCACAGTTTATTATTTTTTTGCAAACAGGTTATTTTTTTCCTTCGCTGATGTGCGCTGATGAGGCTGCACTGATGGCCACTGATCGGCTGCACTGATGAGGCTGCACTCATAGGCACTGATAGGTGGTACAGATGGGCACTGATTGGCACTGATGGGCACTGATTGGTGGCACTGATGTGCACTGGTAGGTGGCACTGATAGGTGACATGGATGAGGAGGCACTGATGGGCACTTATTGACAGCATCGGAGGGCACTGATTAGCTGCATTAGTGGGCACAGATTTGCAGCAATGGTGGACACTGTTGGGACTGCACTGATAATCAAGACATTGATAATCTGATAATAATTGTCCCTTTAAGAGAAGCCGGTTATCAGCTGTCAGCATGAGGAAAAGAGTGCCAATAACAGGTTTCTGTTTATATCTGTGATCAGCTGTGATTGAGCACAGCTGATCATTTGATAAAGAGTCGCTGATTGGATCTTTACCTCAATCTGTGATCAGTAGTGTTCTCCGAACACTGTGAGTACAGAGCACGCTGCCCGCACCCCGCGATCATGGAAGGCCTTTATATAACGGCCTTCCAGACCTAGCCAACTGGGCTGTAGCCTCCATTCGGCTATAGCGTGGTTGACAAGTGGTTAAAGAGGTGCTCCAGTCATTTTTATGTTTATTAAAGGTCAGCAGCTACAAAAAGTGTAACTGCTGATTTTAATAAAAAAAACACTCACCTGTCCCAGAATCCAGTGATATTCTCACCCGAACCGTTGCTTCTCTCCCCATCCTTTCCCTGTTGCTGGCATTTAAACTGTGGGCACCCAGCTGTGACAGCTTGCAGCCCCATATCTGGGTGGCAACTGTGCATGCACATGTCACACTGCACCTGCAGTTTTCTGTGACCAGTGACGTGTCCCAGAAATGTGCAGGCATGGGAAGGGGAGAGCAATACTTTTGCTTAGATCGCCCTTTGTTCACATTTGAAATGCAGAACCTTTTAACCCCTGAAATGCATTGTTTTTTTTTGCTATTACAGTCTTACATTTGTAATTGGACGATATACGTTCTGCCTTTGTTGCTTTCATTCTTGCACCCCTAGCTTTTTATTCACTTTTGGTGTGAGACTATTGCTACTGTGACAGTAACTAAGGTTGGCCATACATCGTTCAAATCTTGACCGGTTCGGCAAGAACCCGCCGATAATTGAATCATTAATGGAAGGCTGAATGTACCAAGTTGATCGATGGATCAACTTCGATACAACCAGCCTGCTGGATTTGCCTCTGATTATTGCAAGCGGCTACTATAGCCGCTAGCGATAATCACTGTCTTCTCCTGGCGGGGACAGCTTCCTCCACCCTCCCCCGCCGGGGGGAAGACAATGGCTGATTCTCCCGTCAGCATTGTGTGAAATTTGCCCCGTATATGGCTGGCTTAAGGGGAAATGTAATTGACAGAGCTCCAAATAGCAGTAAGTTACGGCGGCGTAGTGTATCTCAATCGGCCTAATGGCGCGGAATTCAAGTTGGGCGGGTATGGGGCGTGTTTCATTTAAATGAAGCGCGTCCCCACGCCGATCGAACTGCGCATGATCTAATGAACACATGGAGAGACAGGCATAAATTCGAGACTCATATCAGACGATTTTGATTGCCTTTATTGTGAAGAGCTGTATCAGTCTGAGGATATACATACATCGCCTTGCTTTTAGAGCTTTCCGGTGAATGCGTACCCCAGAGGGGAATTTTTTTTCCACGCGGTGGCTCTGAGAATCCAGGTGGAAGGTGCTTGCTATCTGTTTCTCTCCAAACTCTGCTATCAATGGACTATTTCTCATCTCACTGATGCACTTTATCATTGTTGCTGCACTTAAGTGTAGAGGTGGTGTCTCTTTTTGGGAACTACACTAAATCATCACTACCAGCGCTGTTTGTGGTTTTAACTATTTGGACATTCGTTTTATAGTATATTTACCTTTTTTTATATATTCATTATTTATTTAAACAGCTGCTCTCTTTTGATGTCTGGCATTTATCCATATAATTTTGAAGTTATATTTCAGACAGGAGGCTCATATCTTGCATTAACTTTCTTTATTAATGCTCATAGCAGAATTCCAGTATTTAATACTTCAAAAATAAATCAAAAGAAAAACTCTATACTACATATCCCAGAATCCTTAGGGTCTGTAACCCCTCCCATCCAATGACCCTATATAAGGTTTGCTTGCTGTTAGATCCTCCTCTTTCTTTCTGCTCATAGCGTCAGATAAGTATTACTCTGTGTCCTGTTGCTCTGTCAAACATTGTATAGCTTGTGTGCTCAGGGAGACATACCCTGTCTCCCGTTTTGCCTGTGTATCATTCTTTAGCCTGTGTGTTATTGGCTGCGCTTCCCCCCTTTCCTTCCATCCTTTTCCTTCCTCCCCGTTCTAGGCGCTGCTTACCTGAGCGCCATTTTTCTCTCCCTCAGGAGCGGTTCGCGCCCTCAGCGCGGGAGGGGGCGTGCCGACTACGGGCGCTCTCTCTCCTCCGCCTCTCCTCTGTGTCTTGGCCAATCACTGCTAACCGATGACGTCACGGGGACGCGACCGTATGCAGGATTGGAACGCCGCCTCCCTCACCGCAGCGCCAGTCGGCGGCTTAACGGTGGGGAAGACGGAGGAGCTGCTGCGGCTGCAAGGCGCTGACACACACTACACACACTACACTTTAGGAGGCATAGTGAGTGTGCTGGCAATTTCACCTAACAAACTGAGCACTATACATAGGTAGTGGTCTATTTTTCCTTGTTTAATAATACCCAGCAGCATGGCAGAGGGATCCAGGATCCAAACACCTTATGGGGCAGAGCTAGGGAACAACCCTGAGACCCCGCAGATGTTCACAGCTGTCCAAATTCAAAAACTAATAAGTAGTTCTATTCAGGCAGCCTTGGCATCTACTGTGAACAAACCCTCGCTTCAACCTGAGGTGGTGAAAGTGGGTAAGGTCTCTTGCAAGACCAAACATCTATCTGCCCATGTTGACTCCCCGGCAGGGGAAGTAATATTAATGCATGAGGCAGGACCATCCTCGGCCTGCCGACCCAGCCATCCAAACAATAAACGACCCTTGACAACCAAGGAGATTCTCCGTAAGAAAATCCTCTCTGCCCGCCGGGTAAAACCGGATTCTTTTAATGATGACTCAAATGAGGATTCACCCGACGGATCACTGATTCTTACATCAGATGATTCTGACTCGGAAATAGAGGAGGCTGGGCATCTGGCTACTGACAAAGAAGCCAATACAGAATTGCCATCGGAGGCTATTTTGGACTCCCTAGGGGAGCCATTTTTTAACCCAGAACATATTACACACCCCAGATCCGGTGACTGGGCTCCTTTCCCACAGGTGTCACAATATGTAGAACACTGGATACTGAGGATCCTGGACAGGACAAACAGGAACAAGCTGCGGGCAGAATGCCCCAGACCTTTCATTCCTAATAAGGCGGCTGTTACGCCCGAGATTGACCTGATACTCCTTAAATACCTGACGAAATCGGGCAAATATGCTAAAAAGGGCATTGAGCGCTCTTTTAAGACGATCCAGGATCGAGTCTTAGACCTTTTAGGTCCCCTTACCAAGATTTTAAATTTGTCTGAACAAGCAGCCACCACTGATGAACTGGTGGATTTAATACAGTTGCAAGGTTGGGCCCAACGGGCCATATGCCTATTAGGCTCGGCCAACACGACCTGCGCTATTGAACGACGCAGGTCCATTTTGATGAAACTCGACCCGCAACTCTCTCATCTAGCGGAGTCTGAACCAGGTCCCTCAGCAGAAGGCCTTCTATTTGGAGAGGATCTGATGAAGAATATCAACAAATTTGTAGGCCTGTTCAATAGCCTAGACAAAGCCCAAACTTCCCTGAAGAAGTCGGGTTCTGGTCCTAGGGTTTTTACCAGGGCCGGCAGAGGTAGAGGCCGATCTGCCGGCCGTGCCAATTACTATAGGGCCTATCCTAGGGGACCCACTCAGGCCTACACACCCATACACCAGCAATACTCAGCACTGATGGCGCAACCGGCTCCCTTCTTCCCTCCTAGAGGACGTCCATGTAGGGGTCAAGGCGGCAGAGGCTTCCCGAGATCCCGACCTTCTTTCGGTGAGTGTTTCACAGACATGCCATACTCGTATACCGGTAGGGGGCAGACTGAGACATTTTACCCATGCCTGGTACATGATTACTGCAGACGATTGGATCCTGTCCGCTGTTCAGGGCTATCGCATAGATTTCATGGCACAACCGATCATGTCGGTAACTCCGCACCCCATCCATTTCTCGGAACAAAATGTACACCTCATAGACATAGAACTACAGGAACTAATCTTAAAGCATGCTGTCATAGAGGTAGACCCCTTGTCACCAGGGTTCATAAACAACCTTTTCTTGGTGAAGAAGAGATGGGGGCTACCGTCCGGTAATAAACCTCAAAGATCTGAACCAGTACGTGACTTACCATCACTTCAAGATGGAAGGTATACACATGCTAAGAGATCTTCTAGTCCAGGGAGATTGGCTAGTAAAGATAGATCTCAAAGATGCGTATCTAACGATACTAATGCACCAATCCTCCCAAAAGTATTTGAGATCCCGATGGAAGGGCCATACATGGCAGTTTACTTGCCTACCCTTCGGCCTTTCATCAGCCCCTTGGTGCTTTACCAAACTAATGAAACCGGTCATAGCCACATTGCGTCGCAGGGGTGTTCGCCTGATAATCTATCTAGACGACCTCCTCATTATGGCTCGCTCGAGGTCTCAAGCCGAGCTGCACAAACGTTGGGCGACATCACTCCTGGAGGGCCTAGGTTTCCTCATCAACCGCAAGAAATCCGTACTCTCTCCAGCCCAAGAGATGGAGTTTTGGGGTTTTTCGGTGGACACCAGTCAAGCGGTTCTACGCTTACCCCAACAAAAAATGGCCTTAATCCGGAAAGAAATCAGAGCGGTTTTGCGCAAAAGACAAATATCGCTAAAACTTCTGGCACGCATAGTCGGACTATTATCGGCCTCCATTCAGGCTATTTTCCCTGCTCCGCTACACTACCGGGCCCTTCAGCGCCTCAAGGCCCTCCACCTGCGTCAAGGTCTTCGGTACTTGGACAAAATCACCCTTTGTTCGGAATCGGAGGCGGAACTGCGATGGTGGCTTCAATACGCCGTAGAATGGAACGGCAAGACAATCTTCAGCTCTCGGCCGGACATAATCCTGGAATCGGATGCTAGTCGCCTAGGCTGGGGAGCTCGTTGCGGCCCGGACTCCACAGGAGGGACGTGGTCCGTAGAAGAGTCCTCTCTCCATATCAATGCGTTGGAACTCCTGGCGGCACTCTTCGCTGTCAAGAGTTTTCTCTCGCAGAGGTCAGAGTGTTGCACGCTCTTGCGCTTGGACAATGTAGCGGCAGTGCAATATATCAATCGCTTAGGAGGCACGAAGTCCAAACTGCTGGCGGACATTGCATCCGACCTTTGGAACTTCTGCCTGTCACGCAACATTACCCCAGTAGCGGAATACATCCCGGGAGTGTTCAACTACGTGGCAGATTGGAATTCCCGCTATCTGTCCGATTCCAGCGACTGGACATTGGACAGATCAGTGTTCCTGGCGATACACAACCTTTGGGGTCCACTACATACGGACCTCTTTGCTTCCAGACTCAATCGGCAATTACCACACTTTTACAGCTGGAGACCGGACCCGGAAGCTGTAGCGGTAGATGCATTCCTTCAACTGTGGCCCGACGGCTTACATTACGCTTTCCCTCCTTTCTCAATGATCACCAGACTACTGCTTCATGTAGTCAACCTGAGAGCGATGGTGGTTCTGATCACCCCTTGGTGGCCAACCCAACCTTGGTTCCCTCTGACCTTGGGGATGTCGATCAACTACCCCAGGCTCATTCCCCACTCGACACATCTCCTGACCAATCCTGCCAAAGGTCCACATCCTTTACTTCTGGAAGGCAGACTACCCCTCCTCGCATGGTTAATCTCGGAGTTCCAGAACCTGGTGCGGAACTTTCAGAATCAGCTAGAGACCTCCTCGCCTTGGCCTGGGCCCCAAAGACTATATCGGCATATCGATCTGCCTGGGGGTTATGGGCTCGTTGGTGTGATCAACGACAGATTGATCCCATTCAGGCTCCTGTCTCCTCGGTTGTGAATTACTTGGCGGAGTCTTACGCTTCGGGCAAAGCATATAGCTCCCTTAATGTCTATAGATCCGCCATTTCGGCACACCACTGCCCGGTTGATTCTTTGCCTGTAGGAAAGCACCCTCTGGTCTGTCACTTACTCCGTGGTGCAAAATTCAACCGTCCCCCCCGCCCTTGCTATTCCTCGACTTGGGATGTCTCCGAGGTCCTTCAATTGTTCTCTTCATGGGAGGATAACGACCTCCTCCCCCTGAAGCTCTTATCCCTAAAGCTTACCACGCTATTATGCTTAGTCTCTATCAAACGTATCTCGGACGTGAGAGCCCTGGATGTTTCCAGGCGACAATTTTCACCGGATGGGGTTAGATTCTCTGTAGTACGCAGGACCAAAACCCATTTACACTCGATTTTCTACCCATTCTTTCACGCACATCCGCGACTATGCGTCGTTCGCTGTGTACAAGCATACGAAACCCGCACAGCATCTCTACGTTCCCCAAACTTCTCACAGTTACTAATCTCATATGTGCATCCTCACCATCCGGTGACTTCTGCCACTTTGGCTAGGTGGGTTCGTCTTGTCTTGGAGATGGCGGGGATTGACGTATCCCTCTTCGGCGCACACTCGACCAGAGGGGCGATGGCCACTAAGGTGGTTTCCTCAGGGGGTTCTCTATTAGACCTTCTATTGGCAGCCGACTGGTCATCTGAGTCGACTTTTCGTGAATTTTACTTCAGACCGGAGAATCACGTATCTCTATCTGTCCTGACCTCTTAACTGTGGCACACTGCACTGTCTATGTCTTACTTCGACTGTTCTGGGGGGTCTGAGTATATATATATATATATATATATATATATATATATATATATATATATATATATATGCATTCATGCTTTTGCTTATGTGATATGGTTTTGTTTTACATGATGTATGACTACTGCTTTAAACATGCAAGATTTGAGCCTCCTGTCTGAAATATAAATTGAGATTTTCATAGCTTGTGATGGAAAATATTAGTTATATGAAGACAGGAGGCGAGTATCTTCCCACCCTGCCCACCCTATCACGAATATTTCTTTACCGTTTCAGAATATTGAAGTTCCACACCTGGCTCTCGTCGGTGTTTAACACAATTCGCCTCAGGATCCCTGTTGGATCGAAGTTTAGTTTCTGCTTCCGGTTGGAGCCTGTTCGGTTGAAGAGTCGTTTGTTGCCGAGGTTCTACGTCAAGGTTCGCAAGACCTAGTTGGGACGTACTGCGTTTGGCCCCTATGGTTCTTGGGCTTGAGAGTTACGCCAGCTGGCGGTCGACGCAAGAGGTTGGACTTTTATTCCAGCAGCCAGAGTTATGCATGGTGGAATCGCATACAGAAAGAGGAGGATCTAACAGCAAGCAAACCTAATATAGGGTCATTGGATGGGAGGGGTTACGGACCCTAAGGATTCTGGGATATGTAGTATAGAGTTTTTCTTTTGATTTATTTTTGAAGTATTGAATACTGGAATTCTGCTATGAGCATTAATAAAGAAAGTTAATGCAAGATATGAGCCTCCTGTCTTCATATAACTAATATTTTCCGTCACAAGCTAGGAAAATCTCAATTTATCTGTTATCACTTTCAGTTATCCAGTTTTTTGCAAAGTTTGATCCTTCAGGCGCTGGGAGGTGTATTATAGGCCTGCGATACACCTTTTTCTTCTTCTTGTATCAGTAGATACACCGGCGTACTCTCTCTATGGATCTGGCCCACAGTATTTTTGGCATAACTGACATTTTCAACATATTGATCCTACCTATCGAAGATATTGGGAGAGCATTCCAACGTGTCAACATGGCCTTGATGTCCTTTAACAGGGGGATATAATTGGCTGAGTATAGGGATGAGTACGATGGTGTGATTTGTACACCTAGGTACTTGAGAGAGGAGGTGCACCAACAATAAGGCCCCTTTCACACTGGGGCGTTATTTGAGCGTTATTCAAGCAATATTCGAGCATTTTTCGAGCGTTATTGGAGCAAAGCCTCATCTGTAATCCCAATGTGCTGGTAAAGCACCGCTAAGACCCTAAAGTTTTAGGGTGTTTTTGCAGTGCCTCAGTGTGAAGGGGTAAGGCGTTTTTACAGCGCTTTTAATTCATTTCAATGGAGAGGGACGTTTTTGGAGCATTTTTTTTTTGTGCCCAAAAGCTGCTCCAAAGATGCTGCTTGCAGGACTTTTCCCAACTCCCCGCCAGTGCAACGCCTCAGTGTGAAAGGGTTAGGAGTTTTTGCAGCGTTTTCAATTCATTTCAATGGAGAGAGGCGTTTTTGGAGCGTTTTTTTCAGTGCTTAAAAGCTGCTCCAAAGATGCTGCTTGCAGGACTCGGTGTGAAAGGGTCCATTGAGATGCATGGAGAGCATTTTATGAGCGTTTTAAAAGCGCTATTTTTAACGCTAAAATGCTGTAAAAACGCTTCAGTGTGAAAGGGGTCTAAGGGTATTGAAGCAATAAAAGGTCTGCAGGTGGTATATTTAGCGAAAGGGCTTCTGTTTTAGATGTGTTCATTTTGTATCCAGATAGAGAGCTAAACTGGGATAGGAGAGTATGCAGGGACAGGAAGGAAATATGTAAGCTGGTAAGGGTCAGAAGTATATCGTCCGCAAATAGAGATAGCTTATATTCCCTATGATGCATGGGGACTCCTCGGATGTCAGGATGGGATCTTATAGCCTTTGCTAGGGGCTCTAGGCATAGGATGAAGAGAAGGGGGGAAAGAGGGCAACCCTGTCTAGTGCCATTAGATATTGGGAAGGTTCGGGACATAAAGGAAGTAATTTGGAACTGTGACGCGGAATTGGACTAGAGTGTTTTTTTTTTTTTTTTACTTATCTTTTATTTTAATTCATCAAAAATAGAATACAGAGTTTTTAAGGACGAGATGAAGGGACCGTGAAAAACAATTTAGTAAGGGTAGCAAAAATGTTGGGCCAACATTCTTTTATTCCTAAAGAAGACATAGCAGTCGTGGTGGGAACAATCGTTAATTCCAGACTGGACTATGCAAACGCCCTCTATCTTGGACTCCCCAAGTACCAAATCTCTCGTCTGCAAGTCGTTCAAAATACGTCAGCCAGACTTGTGACGGGGAAAAAACCATGGGAATCAATCTCACCTTCGCTGAGAACCCTTCATTGGTTGCCAGTAAAAGACAGAATTGTGTTTAAAGCACTCTGTCTTACCCATAAGTGCATCCATGGGAAGGCCCCGCAATATCTATGCGAAAAAATAAAAGCTCACAATTCCAATTGCGTTCTGCGATCCACCAACCAAAATCTGCTCCAGATACCCAAAGCCAAATACAAGTCCGAAGGAGAAAGAAGATTTGCGCTCCAAGGTCCCAGACTATGGAACGCTTTACCAACCAGCATTCGGTTGGAGGAGAACCACCTAGCCTTCAGAAGAAAGATCAAAACTTGTCTGTTTTGATATCAAAGGAGAAAGGAACAACAAGCGCCCAGAGGCGATTGAGTTCGCATGTGCCGCGCTATATAAGTTTTTCACTCACTCAATCACTCACTTAATCTATCTAATGCTTTTTCGGCATCGACACTAAGGATCAGTGCAGGTCTCTGTGCTCTGTTTAGCATATCAATGAGATCAATAGTGCTCCTAGTGTTGTTCCCGCATGTCTAGAGCGGACAAAACCCACTTGGTCTCTATCAATCAGTTTTGTCAAAAACTGATAGCCCAAATTTTTGTGAATAGCTTATAATGCGAATTTAAAAGTGCTATCGGCCTGTAGCTGTCTGGAAGCGACAGATCCTTGTCCGGTTTTGGTCTAACTGAGATATAGGAATGTAAAAACTGCTGATGGGGGGGTTCGCCCTGAAAAAGAGCGTTATATAGGGATACTAGATGGGTGGACAGAATCGGGAGAAATGTCTTGTAGTAGGAGTATGGGAGGCCATCTGGACCAGGGGATTTGTGGGTTGGTAGGCTCTTAATAGTGTTTGCTAGTTCCTCCCCAGTAATGGGGGTGTTTAATGCTTGCATATCTGACTTTCAATTAGGCTTTGACATCAAAACCTTGATGGTAATTGGTTTCTATGCAGAGCTGCACCAGATTTTGCATGCTCAAGTTGTAGTAAATCCCCCCATTATGTTTTTATTTGTTTTATTTTTATTACATTTGGGAAAGAATAAATAGTACAATAAAATAAGCTTATATTTAAAGGGGTTGTAAAGGTAAATGTTTTTTCACCTTAATGCATCCTATGCATTAAGGTGAAAAAACATCCGACGTTACCCCCTCCAGCCCCCGTTTAACTTACCTGACCCCTTGAAAGTCCCGCGCTCATCCCCGTCATCCTCTTTGGTTCCCAGCCTGGCCATTGATTGGCTACACTGGATAGATTGAAAGCAGCGCAGCCATTGGCTGAGGCTATTGTCAATTACATCCAATGACGTGACGTGGGGTGGGGGCGGGGGCCGAGTGATACAGTCGGCGGCTATGGCCGCCGCTGTATTACGGGAGCACGCCCGCAAGAGCCTTCCACCATGTGAGCTTGCTCTCATTAAGGTGAAAAGCTGTTGTGGAGGGGGAGCCATGACAGCCACCGAGGGACCCCAGAAGACGTGGATCGGGACCACTGTGTGCAAAACGAGCCACACAGTGGAGGTAAGTATAACATGTTTTTTATTTTAAAAAAAATGAACTTTAGTGTCGCTTTAAGGTGTCTGCGCTCTAATTTAATTTTATTGTGTTCGGTGAATGGTTAAGGGCCATCCCCAACTTTTAGACTAGGGGATTTTTTAGACTACATTTGCATTTTCAATGCTGATTGAAATATGAACTTACAACCTTAAGTCGGTCATAGACAGTTCAAATCTTGGTCAGTTCAGCAGGAACTGGCTGAGATTCAAACCATGTATGGGCAGGCTGAATGTACCCAAGTTGGTCGATCAATCAAGTTGGGTACAACCAGCCTTTCAGATTTTACATGTGATTATTGCCAGCAGCTAGTATAGCCACTGGCAGCAATATTTGTGTTCTCCAGGCGGGGGTGGCTACCCCTGCCTGCTTGTGGGGAGAACACAATGATTTAATTGAAGGAATTATTCTCCCATCAACATTGAAAGTGATGATGGTGGAAATTAGCAATTCTCTTCCTGTAACCCTTGTTTGCAGGAAAGAAAATCACTGTGTCTATGGCCAGCTTTAGTTGGCAGCAAAAGCTTCCACACACAAACCTCCAACTTGACGTGGCAATCAATCCATAAGCTAGACTGACAAGCCGATAATCCTCAAAGAAGCATTCTCACATAAAAAGTTAAACAAGCAATGCTGAGCCAATGCAATAGACAGACTTTCTCAATATCTATTCATGTCATGTTGCTGTAGAGGTTTCTCATGACATATGACCATTTTTAATAGTCAACCTGATTCTTGTCAGGCCTGCTTTGTCTACGCATGATCACAATCGTGAAAAAAAAATGCTTGAGCAAAGCGCGGTGACGTACAATGCGTATGACGGCACTATAAAGGGGAAGTTCCATGCGGATGGCGCCACCCTTGGTGCTGCTTTTGCTGATTTCGTGTTAGTAAAAGTTTGGTGAGAGACGATTTGAGCTTTTCAGTCTTCGTGCTTTTCAGTCTATGACGAATGTGCTATCTCCATTACGAACGCTAGTTTTACCAGAACTAGCGCTCCCGTCTCATAACTTGCTTCTGAGGATGCGCGTTTTTTTTCACGTCGTTTAAGCCTACACACGACCATTTTTCCCGACGTGAAAACCGTCAACGTGAAAAATAGTGCGAAAAAATAGAGCATGTTCTAAATTTTTAATGCCCATTTTTCACGTCATGAAAAATGCTCTGGAGCCTACACACGATCGTTTTTAATAAAACCCGGCTGACATACACGTGGGCCAAATGTCGGACGGTTTGTATTGAACTGGCTAATGTCTCCTGACATTCAGCCCGTGTATACTAGGCATTAGACATGTGCATTCGTTTTCGTTAGAATGCATTTTCGTCCGAAAATCGGGTATTTTCGTTATCGTTTTAACGAACGAAATCGAAAGTGCAAGAAACGAAAACCGAAAGATCCGTCATAAAAAATGCTTTATGAGAGGCGCATGCGCGGGAGTTCCGGGATGGACGCTTAGACCAGGAGCTCCGCAGCATCCCAGACCCTCGATCGTGGTAGCAGGCGCTACATCTCATTTTAGGACCCGAATCCTGGTATACCGGCTCAGGGACACCTCAGGGCTCTCAGACAGATGTCCGTTCCGGCCGCTCGGCGTGATCTCGGACCGGAGTTCAACAAGTCCAGCGGGGACGGAGACTCCAAAATGGCCGCGACTCAAGCCCCAGCACTTGCACACGCGACAGCGGGAGGGAAGCTGGACATGAGGCAAGTGATAGCTCCTGCTACTCTCACATACTCCCAGGCTACACAGGGCAAGCAGCTCATTATCCAAGCCCCCTCACCTGCTTCCACAGAATCCCTCTTAGGGCGCACATTTGAGGACTATGCCTCCCCTGCAGGGCCTAACTTCCCTCTTCACCTAGCAACTTCCTCACCGCCCCTGCATGATGGGGACCCTCTCTCCCTCCAGGGTGATCTGTTTTTAAAGTTTTCTACTTTGCTTGAAAGGGGACTAGCTAACACGGCAGCCCAGATCGCTAGAGATATGAAATCTGATTTTGCCAACCTAGGCTCTAGAATGGAGGCTATTGAGAGCAAATTGGACATCACTGTCTCTTGTGCCAACCAAAACGCAGCACAGATCCAGTCCCTTCAGGACCAACTGGACGTAGCCTTATCTAAAATTGACGATCTCGAAAATAGAACAAGGAGATATAATTTTAGGGTCAGGGGCCTACCAGAGTCTATCACAGATATTACCGAAAGCAGTACAGGACCTGATTAAGGAGCTTATCCCTTCTATTAAGCCTCATCGCTTAGAATTGGACAGAGCCCACAGGACCCTGGGTCCGCCCAGGAAGGATGGTCTCCCGAGAGACATTGTAGTAAAGCCGCATTTTTATGCCACAAAAGAAGAGGTCATGAAACAAGCTAGAATCCGACAACAATTATCTTGCCGGGGTCATCAGATTCAAATTTTTGCGGATCTTTCCCCCTCTACCATCCAAAGGAGGAGAAATCTCAAACCCATCCTTACAGCTCTTTCTAAACAGGAAATTAAATACCGTTGGAACTTTCCCTTTGCTGTTAAGTTTTCAAATCAGGGCAAGTCCTATGTGTTTTCCAGCTTGTCGGAAGGGGAGAAGTTGCTGCTTCATCTCAAGCTCATTCCCCAGGAGGCTCCAATGGATACTTCGGCTGAGTCCATAATTTCTGCTAAGCGTCCATCACCCACCAGTCCGATTTCTCCAATGTGGAATGTGGGCAAGTCTAAGAAATCCAAAGAAGGTGGATCTCGGTGATTCCTTTTGGCTGAGACTTTGCTTCTCATTGGCCCAAAGGCCTTAATGATACCTTAATGAAGGACCGTTTGGGGCTCTTTCTGACTATTTCTATGTGGAGCAGTAGTCTTTCCCAACTTAGATAGGGGTTAATTTACTTTTTGTACCGGGTTAAGTTTTATTTCCCCTATTACCGGGTAATCTTTGCGGTCACATCTCCACGGCCCCTACAGGTCCTTGACGTGCCTGGGTCATGGTGGCCCTCCTACCAGGCCTCACCTAGTGGTTCCTAACTTTTCAAAAGCAGTCCTTTTTTCCTCATTTCAGGATACTTGTTTTGAGTTTTTTATTTTTGTTCTAATCAGCTGATCCCGCAAAATTAGGATATATTGGTTGCGCCTGTTACTTTTTGTATGTTTGTTTTTTTTTTAGGTTTAATTTGGGTCTGGGATGACTCACATGCACCTCCACCTATCTCTCACAAGCGGGTTTCGCTTCTGCGGGATGGGAAGTCGGGCCTCGTTTAGAGGTTTACGACTGTTAGTGTCTGGGTTTCTGTATGGTTATTCTACCACCAGAGGCTTAGATGGTACACTAAAATATGTACTATTTGATATGTTTTATTTAGCATTTGTTATCTCTTCTCCCTTCTCTTCTGTTCTTTTCTCACCTCTTCCTCTTCTCCGAGTCGGCTGGAGATGTCCCTTCAACCTGAGATCCTGGTCCTGGTTTTTCACTTCCCACTCTCCACCTATAGATCCTCCTCTGAGAAGACTCCAAAGGGTAAGTCCTTCATATTATAGCAGTTCTACACCCTGCCGCACAAATGTCTGATCCTTCCAGGCTCACTAGGGAGTTTAGGATTGCTACCCACAATGTCCAGGGCCTAAATTCCCCCAGGAAGAGGAGAATAGCTTTCGATCATTACAAATCGTCTAAATTTGATATAGTCATGCTCCAAGAAACTCACTTCCCGATTCGATATAGTCCAACGTTTTTACATTCCCACTTTCCTACCTTTTTTTTAGCGAACGCGGAAAACAAAACAAGGGGAGTAGCAATATTATTTTCTAAAAATTGCCCATTCAGTCATATCTACACGCATAAAGATCCAGAGGGCAGGTTTATTCTTGTCAGGGGCTTGATTGAGGGAGTTTTATACTCCTTTGTATCCTACTATGCCCCTAACAAGGGACAGGCTACTTTCTTTCAAGATCTCCTCAAGACCTTACTACCTCTTACAGAGGGTAAGATTATTTTTGGGGGAGACTCGAATGTCGCCTTCGACCAGGGTCTCGATAGGTCTAAACCGCTTAATTCACAGTTACTGCGCCCCACTAGAGCCAGTTTAAATATTGCACGTACCCTCTATAAACAAGGACTGATAGATATTTGGAGAGAGTTGAACCCAAATAAAAAAGATTTCACCCACTACTCTGCCCCTCATAAACTTTACGCTAGAATTGACCACATCCTAGTTCCCCCTAATCTTATCCCCTCTTCTACTAGGGCCACTATTACTGATACTTCCTGGTCTGACCACTCTATTGTCTGCCTATCAATGCTAAATGTTCTTTCTAACTCTTCAGGGTCTTACTGGCGTTTAAATGAATCCTTATTGAGTGACCCAACTGTGCTCAAGGAGATAGAAAATTCCTTAAAGGAATACTTCTCCCTAAACAATGTCGAGGACATTTCTCCCGAAATTCTTTGGGCAGCTCACAAAGTGGCCATTAGAGGGAAAATAATTAGCTTAGCCTCACGTATTAAAAAAGAAAGGACCATCGATATCAGGAAGCTAGAAGATAAACTCAAGGTCCTTAAATCCCAACATAAGAAGTCACCTACCATGGAATTGGCGTCTCAAATAGATGCCATCAAGTTAGAACTCAATTTACTACTAACGGTTAAGGCAGAAAAGGACATACGCTGGAGTGGAGCCAAATTTTATCATCAGAGGGATAAGATTGGATCTATGTTAGCATCTAAATTAACCCCGCGAATCCGGACCCTCTCATTCCCTAAAATTAGAGGTAGGGACCAAAATCTCACAGCTAACCCCAATAAGATCCTCCAAACATTCAAGGAGTTTTACTCCAAACTTTATAGTTCATCACAGGCAGATGGAGACCAGGAGATTTCTAAATTTCTCCAAGGGCTGCCTATTCCAGAATTGTCTCTGACTCATAGAGATATCTTGGAAGCTGACTTCACGGTCGAAGAGATCTCGGAAGTCATCAAAAATTTGAAAACAGGTTCGGCCCCTGGTCCAGATGGTCTGTCGGCTCCATACTATAAGGCTTTCTCGGAAACCCTTACACCTTATATGGCCAGATTTTTTAATGCAAAAACTAAGGGAACTCCCCTTGACCCCAATCTCAATACAGCGTTTATCACGGTAATCCAGAAACCTAATAAAAACCCAGAGGAGGTGGAGAACTATAGGCCAATTTCACTCATTAACAATGATTTGAAGATCTTAACTAAAATTTTGGCCAATCGTCTCTCGTCCTTCATCAATAAATACATTCACAAAGACCAAGTAGGATTCATCCCAGGAAGACAGGGCCCTGATCAGATAAGGAGAGCGGTAGATCTGGTCTCTATTCTGCAATCAAATTGGGAGGGAGGTCCCAAACAAAGGGGGATGCTTTTGTCCCTTGATTTGCATAAAGCATTCGATTCTATTGAGTGGCCCTACTTATTTTTTCTATTGGAACGTTGGGGGTTTGGTCATAAATTTCTAGGAATACTTAGGTCATTGTATTTCAAACCAAGGGCTTTAATTCGCCTTTTAGGTCATTACTCCTCTCCTTTTGATATTGCACGGGGAACTAGACAGGGGTGTCCCCTCTCACCCCTGGTCTTTGCCATTGGCATTGAAACTCTGGCGATTGCCATCCGCTACAATCCTAATGTTTTGGGGGTCTCCTGTGGTTCCCAAACTCATAAATGTGGTTTATTTGCGGACGACATGTTACTCTTTATTACTTCCCCAGTCACTTCTCTCCCGAATTTATGTAACATCTTAAAAGGATTTTCCAAAGCATCTGGCCTTCAAGTTAATTACAAGAAATCGTTTGCTCTTAATGTCTCTTTACCCCATAGTACGGTTGAAGCTCTAAAGGCCTCCTTTGATTTTAAATGGAAAGCCGACCACTTAGAATACCTCGGGATAAATCTTCCCTCCAAAATTGAATTATTGTACTCTGTAAATTTCCCCCCCGCTTACAGGAAACTTGAACTAGATCTGAAAAATTGGGCTAAAAGTGGACTCTCTTGGCTAGGCAGAATTAATTCTGTAAAGATGACCCTTCTTCCCCGTCTATTGTATTTGTTTAGGGCCGTTCCAATCACGATACGAAAGGATCACCTCCAAACTATGCAGAGGAAAATGATTCAATTTGTCTGGGGTGGATCCGGTCATAGATTACCCCGGGATACCCTTCTTAGATCTAAGAAATTCGGAGGACTGGGCCTACCGAATCTAGTGCGGTATTATCAAGCGGCGCGATTAGCGCAACTTTCGATGGTTTACTTTAAGTTTGAGAAGCCGGACTGGATTCGGATAGAAAGTCAGGCTCTCCCATCGTATAAGTTAGACTTTTTGATGTGGGTTCCTTCTAGGGACAGACCCGCTATCCTCTCCCCGGTTTTGTCACAATCCTTATCACTCTGGGACAGGATGAAATCTTTTCCAACACTAATCTCGAGTAGTAAACCACTTTCCCATATATTTAATAATCCAGAATTCGTCCCGGGTTTAGACGTTAATTCATTTAAGTGGTGGATGGACAAAGGACTATATCGAATTGGACATTTTTTTTCGGCTTCTGGACCCTTAACTATTAACCATTGTAGGAGGCAACTGGAGCTCCCGGAATCTGAACTTTTTAGATATGGGCAGATTCAGCATTTCCTACATAAAATTTGGAGGGAAAAACCTTTACCACCACATTTCACATTATATGAAACATGGTACGGCAGCGGAAAGGAGCAGAAAGGTGGTATCACCACTATCTATCATTGTTTAGCTCAACAGGAAGTTAAGACCCCCTATATGTCAGCTTGGGAAAGGGACTTGCAGTTGGATTGGGATTTGGACACGTGGTCTTTAGTCTTTTCGAGAGTATATAAAGGCATCCTGAATGTAGCACTAATAGAGACCAACCTAAAAGTCCTATCTAGGTGGTATCTTACTCCCGCCAAGTTATCAATTATGTATGCCTCGGATGGTATCTGCTTTAGGGGTTGTGGTCTTTTTGGCTCCATGGTCCATATATGGTGGGAGTGCCCCAGGATTAGACGGTATTGGACAAAAAATGTTATTCTTATACATAAGGTCACAGGTGTGCAAATATCTAAATCCCCGGATGTCGCTCTCCTAAACATCTACGACCCCAAGATCCCAAAATTTTCAAGGAGTCTAATCCATTTTATTTTATTGGGGGCTAAATCTACTTTAGCCAAGGCCTGGAAACAGCCCAAGGTTTCGTTTGTAGCTACCAAGCGCAAAATTTCATGGATTATGACCCAGGAAAAATTGGTTAGTATTTTGCTTGACTCCAAGGACAAGTTTGAAAATATTTGGGAACCATGGGCCCAACATGTAGGTATTTCCCTTAGGCCAGGTATCCCAGCATAAAATAGCGGGAACAACTTTTGATTCCTATCCCACTAATACCAGGGTCTCATTTGGTGGGTGGCATCTCTACAAGCTGACTCGTTCCTTCTCCTTCATCTCTCCTAATTTCTCTCCTATACTCTTTTATTCACTTCTTTCTATGGACCGTAAACTCTAATACATTATTCGTCTTTATTCTTCTCCCTTATCCCCTTTTTTCTCTTTCTTTTTGTCAACCTGTTTTTGTTTTAAATCTTGTTTCCCAAATATGGACGTAAGACATGCCAGTTATATGATGTTTGTTTTCATCTAACAGATTTCTCTAGGCAGGAAAATTCTCATTTTAGTATATTTTAGGCTAATATCTTAATTGAATAGATCCTACCCTGAGATAAAGGGTCAGATTTTCTATAATTTTTTTTTTTTTTTTACCCTGAAAGTGTTCGGTCTAACCTGAAAGTTCTGATATTTGTACCAGTTAGACTTGGCACAGCTTGAACCCATATGGGGTGCCATTTCTGGCTGTTGATGCACCGACCATTTTCTAAGTTTAATAATTGAGTACTTGACTGGGAGTTTTGGGCAGTTTTTTTTGTTTTTCTTTTTTCTATGCCTCAAGATAAGCACAATATATATTTTTTTCCTTTTCTTTATTTTAGGTTTTTTTTTCTATTATGAATATTTATTTTATGTAAATGGCTGACTGTCTTAGATATCTAATATGATAATTGTAATACGTTGTCAAGCTTGATTCCGGATCTTCAAACCTAGAGGTCAAGAGGATCTAACTAACTTCTCTACCCTAAGACTACCATTTTGTATGATCTGACCTTTTCATATTTGTAGAATTTATGTCTTTGAATTCTAACATGTCTTATTTCTCGATTGTTTAATATTTTACTATTTCCTCTATTTTATATAACTCAATAAAAAATTTGAAAGTAAAAAAAAATGCTTTATTTTCATTTTCGTTCTGATCCGGCGATTTTCGATTCTTTGTCGAATTTCCGTCGTTTAATTCCTACCTATTGACTGTATTCAGTGAATACAGTGAATATAGGTAGGAATTGAACGACGAAAATTCGACAAAGCATCGAAAATCTTTGTTTTCGTACGAGAACTTTACCGAGGAAAATGACATAAATCAAAACGATTTTCGGGAGTAACGAAATAAATTTATTTTCCAAACGAAAACGAAAAAATGAAACGAAATATTCCAGTCTGCACCTGTCTACTAGGCATTAGTCAATATTCTTATGCGTACACACGACCGTTTTTCATGACGTGAAAAATATATATTTTTTTAAATGTTATTAAAAAAGATCGTGTGTGGGCTCCAGAGCATTTTTCATGACGTGAAGCCAGAAGTTTGGCTGACTTCTGTCATTTGAGCATGCTGGTTCCCAACCGGAGCTGTCAGTTTTTTTTTTTTTTTCATTCAATCCCTTGAGTTGAGCGAAAAAAACTATTAGTGTGTACCAGACTTAAGGATATCTCATCCAATTCTATGCAGGATTTTCCAGTTAAGTAAGAATAATCTTCCCCTCCCTGACTATACACTAATTACTGCACAGTTATAAGTTAATTATAAACTCACTTGCGTACATTTTGCAGGTGGCAGTGAATCACAAGTTCAACATTGGAAGTATATGTTTTAGTTACATAGGTTTAAAAAAAAAATAAGTTTGCCCATTAAAGGAGTTCTCTGAGCTAAAACTTTTAACCCCCGCTGTGCCCGGGCTGTAAAACTATACAAAATAAACTTGCACTTACCTGCCTACGATCTCCCGTTATTCCGGTATCACCGCCCGTGCGCCGGTCCCTGCCAGCTTCCTCTTCCTGGGGGTCGGTGACTCATCCTGCGCTCAGCCTATCAGCGGCAGCAGCAATGTCCCGCCGCGGCCGCTGATAGGCTGAGCGCAGGATGAGTCACCGACTCAGTGATTTTAAAGTTATATATATATATATGTTGTTTAAAATAACAAACATGTTATACTTACTTAAATCGTGATGAGTGCAAAATAGTGATAAATACACATTAAATGGTGTCCATAAATATTTAATATTTATGAACAGGTGCATTATTTCACATTTAGAAACAGTGAGCTGCAGTCTCCACTGCTTTGACCAATCTCCCAGCAATGCCAAATCATGTTCCATGTTACAGACACCTCCAGGGATATCAATATTCCCATCTCCCCCATCCATACCATGCCCAAATATATATTTTTCTAAAAGGCGAAGGGTCCAAGCATGCAGCCCCACCCCAAAGCACCTTTTCCCCATGTTGATGGGGACAAGGGCCCCTTCCTGACAACCCTGGGCTGTGGTTTGTCAGGGTCTAATGCATGGCAGGGGGCTTATCAGAATCTGGAAGCCCCCTTTAATAAGGGGGCCCACAGATCCCTGCCCCCGCTATGTGAATGGGTATCAGGTACCCATTCAGTAAAAATGTGTCAACAATTAAAAACCACAGGAAACAGTTTTTGATGAGTCATTTTTTTGTTTCAAATTAAATAAAAAATAGTGTCCCTCAATGTAATCCATCGTCAGACCTGAAAAATATAAATGCTCCATCTTCTGGGAGGCTACCCGCTGCATGCCTGCTCTGCGCTTTGACAATTCTTATTTAGGTAAGGGACAGGGCCACCTGGCTAAGTCCCCCAGTGGCACACCCCTTCTGACGTAAAATGGCATCACGTGATGTCAGAAGGGGGCGATGCCAATGGATGATGTAGGTGGGTGGCCCCGCCCCTTACCTATATAAGAACTGTCAAAGCACAGAGCAGGCAGGTAGCGGGAGGCCATTCAAGGAGGCGGAGCGTTTTTTCTATTTTTCAAGTCCGGCAGGCCTCGTGATTTATGGTAGATTTACATTGAGGTGATTTTTTTTTTTTAAATGCCTTGTGTGGTTATTAGTTTTACACTTTTTTGGTGATTAGGTAGGGGTACTCAATACCATTCACATAGGGGGGGGCAGGATCTGGGGCTAAGGAGGGCTTACAGATTTTGATAAAACTAGAGCTGAAACGATTAATCGATATTATCGATAATATTCGATAATGAAAATCGTTGTCAACGATTTTCATTATCGAATAATCGGTCCGCCCTTCCTCCCATTCAAAGCCACGGCCTCAATTACCGTTTTCGAGCAGCGGGGGAGGTGGGGGAGCACGGAGGCACAGGATCCTGTGTCTCCGCGCACCCCCACCACCTCCGCCGCGCGATCGCCGCGGGTCCGCGGCAAACTGTAATTGAGGCCGCGGCTTTGCGGCCTTGTGAAGTCCCAAGCTCTTCCTTCTGTGAGCTTGCGCCATCTGGTGGTGGCCGTTTGACATTACAAGTTAAATTACATTACAATTGCTGTTTTTCACTGCCATCTCCTTCCCTATAATTAGAACCCCCAAACATTATATATATTTTTTATTCTAACACCCTAGAGAATAAAATGGCGATTGTTGCAATACTTTGTGTCACGCCGTATCTGCGCAGCGGTCTTACAAGCGCACTTTTTTTGGATTTTGTTTTTTTTTTAATTAAAAAATAAAACAGTAAAGTTATCCCAATTTTTTTTTAGATTGTGAAAGATAATGTTACACTGAGTAAATTGATCCCCAACATGTTACGCAAAATTACCCAAAATTTCCCCTATACTTCAAAATTGAGCCCGCTCGTGGAATGGCGTCAAACTTTTACCCTTTAAAATCTCCATAGGCGAGGTTTAAAAAAAATACAAGTTGCATGTTTTGAGTTACAGAGGAGGTCTATAGCTAGAATTATTGCTCTCACTCCAACAATCGCAGTGATACCTCACTTGTGGTTTGAATACCGTTTACATATGCGGGCGCTACTTGCGTATGTGTTCGCTAATGCGCGCAAGCTCATCGGGACGGGGCACGTTTTCTGGCTCCTAACTTTTTTAGCTGGCTCCTAGATTCCAAGCAAATTTGTCAAGCCCTGCCGTGAGGAATAGTGCCCCAGCATTGGTGTTCCCGGGAGGAATAGTACTGCTGCAAAGTTGTGTAATGTTAATGTTAAACGTTTTTTAATCTGCCGTTTGAGTGTAACATGTTTTTTCATTATTACTGTTAAATAAACGAAAAAATTCCACATTACGTTTTTTTAATGATTTTATCCGATTAATCGATTAATCGAAAAAATAATCGGCCGATTAATCGATTATGAAAATAATCGTTAGTTGCAGCTCTAGATAAAACCCTCACCGACAGATCACCCCAAAGCAGGCAGGGGCACAAGCAATAAATATGGATATCATAATTAGTATTAAAAATGTGTGATTAACACCATATGTGACCACCGTGCTAGAAAAGAAATGACTGAACAAACTAAAGTGCCAATCACATATGAATGTCCAATAAATTTGGTGACTGAAGAAATTGATAGAGGATCCACCACCAAATGTCTTACGGCTTACCGGAGAGATTGAACCCAGATGAGCATATACCCACAAACAGTGGCATCAGTAGTCCTCCCGACGAGTTTGGATCTAGGAAACGCGTCGGAAAGGACTACTGATGCCACTGTTTGTGATTTTATGAGCGCTCTTTACATCACTACAAATGTGAGTGTATTTCTTTCTTTTAATAAATAATATTGAATAATTCGCAGAATTCCGCTATGTGCGCCCCTTTTTCTTATTTTTCCTCCTTCCTTCAATATTTACTGAATGGATACTTTGACATGATACTTTAAATTTGGAGCCTCTTCATTGAACCTCCTGCATCCTTTGAGCTGAGTTTTATGCTAGGCTCCAGGACCCATGATACATCAAGATATCTAAGATATTCCCATTGTGGCTGCGTGACCTCCAACAAGCTAGCTTGACCTAGTGGGTATATGCTCATCTAGGTTCAATCTCTCCGGTAAGCCTTCAAACATTTAGTGGTGGATCCTCTATTAATTTCTTCAGTCACCAAATTTATTGGAATTTCATATGTGATTGGCACTTTAGTTTGTTCAGTCATTATTTTCTAGCACGGTGGTCACATATGATGTTAATCACACATTTTGTAATACTTATTAGGATATCCATTTATTTTATTTATTTAGCGCTACACTTTTCTTTGTACATTATTTTATTTGCAACATTTTTGATACATTTTGCTGTGTTAGCTGCTGTAAGTTTTCACTATTTGGACAGCACGGTATTGTCTTTTCAGATTTTGGGTTCTAATCCCTCTCCACTCTATCCAAAACTCCAAAAAAAATGTTGCTTATAGTTATACTGTGGCAGGGCAGCTCTATTGTGCAAAAAGACGTACCTGTTCGTCCTTTCATGCAATAGTTCCTTAGGGGGCCGGCCACCCATCATCTTTGCACAGAGATGCAGAATGGGAATCTGCCTATGTAAACAAGGCAGATCCCTGTTCTAAAAGGGGACAACATAGAGATCTGCTGTTCCTAGTGATCAGGAACAGTGAACCCTGTGTTGTCCAAGTGATCCCAGCCCCCACACAGTTAGAACACACCCAGGGAACACAGTTAATCACTTAATCGCCCCCTAGTGTTACCCCCTTCCCTGCCAGTGTCATTTTTACATTGATCAGTACGCATACATGTCATAGCCACAGCAAGCAACATAATACGAAAAGTGTAAGGAACTTTTGCGCTACTAATGAGTAGATGGTGAATGTGATAACTGTGAGTGATGGCATGTTCAAAAGCTGCAAAATCTATCAGTGTTCACTGTACACAATATAAAGTGAAGTAATATATAAGTGATCTTGCGCTAAAGAAAAATCACTAACTGTGATGCCTAATGTAAGTGTGCAATACACAAAGGTGTAGATAAGATGGATGAAACACAAAATAATTGTGACCATCAAACAATAAATGCAAGAAGTGAATAATCAGTCCTAGTAAGTGAAATCACTAGGTGATACAAGTCCTATATTCTGGAGTGGTCCTCCTATGAAGCGGGTGGCTCTTGAGGTAATAGGATAATAATCCCAGAGTCTCCCTTGGGGGCTTTCCACAATATGAGCAAAGTGTCCACAAAAAATTATCCACAACCAGTCTCCCAGAACTCTCACCTTAATAAAGTAGTGGTTAGCATGAATAGAGTATTCATATATGTGGGCCTTGAATGATAATTTCTCCCACTTTTCATCCAAATCCTCTCCAGTAGTTTAACTGCTATGGCCGCCGGCTTGCGCCACTACAAGCGGGTCTCCAATCATTTTTTGTGGACACTTTGCTCATATTGTGGAAAGCCCCCAAGGGAGACTCTTTGGGATTATTATCCTGACTGTTAATTCACTTTTTATATCTATTGTTTGATGGTCATAATTCTTTTGTGTTTCATCCATCTTATCTACACGTTTGTGTTGCACGCTTACATTAGGCATAACAGTTAGTGATTTTTCTTTAGCGCAAGATCACATATATTTAAGCAACATAATACGTCATAGCAGCATACGCACTGGCTAATTTCAGTGTTTTATAGTGTACCAATAAGTTGTCTGCACATGTGTGTGCCAAAGTATGTATTAAGTACCAATTCTGCAAAATGTACTTCACTGCTATGCTATTATTTAATTTATTGCAGAACCAGAAATAATAATATGGAAACAAAAGTGTATTAAAGACCCATAGAGGATTCCCGTGCAACCTGCGTTTACCTGCATAAAGTAAAGTTAGCATTTGGTGTACGATTCTTCTATGGTGAGAACCTGTTCTGACGTTACAGGTGAACTAATTTGTTCAGACTGTAAAATCCTATAATGGATATGATGTAGGAAAAGAAAAGATACACCAAAGGATCAGTGTAATCCCAACTATTACATGTTCAGATCTATCATGAAATTTAAGGCTTGAAGCTTGGTTTTTGTGTAATTAAATGGATCAAAATTAAGTCTCTACTGTTATCTCCCACTGGGAGGGTCAACCAGGCTGGTCTATATAAACAGCCAGGGTAGACAGGGGGAACCAGAACACTTGTCCCCTGTCAGTGAGCAGTGGCATCATGGGGACTATGGGTCCAGTGTTTTGGATCCTTTCTACTTTGGCTCTCACACATTCCTTAGGCGCACCGCCACGAGGTAAGAATTTTCACAAGCTATTTGTCTTATGGATCCAAAGGACCAAATTTAGAATGAAACTTTGTATTGTACATTATGATATGCTTGTTGCCAAAAAAACTGAGATTCACGTTTTGTTACCTTATATGTATAGTGTTATTTTTCTTGTTTCTTGTTTTCTTCTTTTTCTATCCCTTTTTTATGTTGGGTGATATCTTATAAACTTGATGACAGATGCCAAAGTTATAAAGTGACACCATCACTTTACCCATTCAGGGCTGTGACTGTCTCCCCTAGTAGCCCATTCCCCAGGTAGGAATGCTCATGATTGTCACTCTTTTACCACCTCTCAACTCTGCCAGGGTTCTCCCTCTATTGCTTGAACGGAGCAGAATTTCCAGGTATGGGGGAATTTGTTACCTTCCCCCTTGTGACAACCAATGGGCCTGATCAGCCAAGTTCAACACCATCCAAAACTAGGGCTTGCTTAAGGTGAGCTCCTGAAGCTCCTACAGAGAGTGTAGACTGGTAACTATATTGTATTGGGGATTGGTGGGGGGACTATCAGAATCTAGTCAGAGTGCATTGGCTAGGATTTAACCAAGGACCCCAGAGGAGCAAGGCAGCACTGATTACTAAGCTTTAGAATTGCCCAGCATGATAGTAGTCCCCCCTATTGGTCCTCTGTATCCAAAAAAATAGGAGGAACATTTTCTAATTTATACATACTGTATCATTTAGGTATTTAGAGTCATTTAGGTAGTCAGAACAGCTACTGTATACCTAGCTCCTTGGACACCAGCAAGGTTAGAAAGCATCAGTGAACAGTCACCTTACAGCTTCTAAAGTTAATACCAAGATCCTACTATATAGCCGGGCTGGAGCCATTATGAGTAAGTGCTGTACATTTGACCAGAAACATCCCAGCATAATGGTCACCTTGTGCTGGGTTGTAAGTGAAGATTAGAGGAAGTACAGCCAACCCATCCTCTTACAGTATGTCACATCTGTTCAACTCTACTATTCGGCTCAGCAATCCTCACTACAGCTGATTTTGGCAGGAAGGTTGTAGCTTCTTCAGTTTCTTATAAAATAGGTTTTGCCTAATATTTCCACCCTGGTAGCAAGTTATTGGTCTACCACATGCTGTTGGCCAATCCT
Organism: Rana kukunoris; assembly: GCA_029574335.1. Taxonomy (NCBI): domain Eukaryota; kingdom Metazoa; phylum Chordata; class Amphibia; order Anura; family Ranidae; genus Rana; species Rana kukunoris. The sequence continues at coordinate 209,424,213 of CM056059.1, read as the reverse complement.
TGGCAGCATACTGAACCCACCCAGTTTATTCCAATGATTTTGCAGGGATTGTACTGTTGTGTGGGTGTCAAAATGTTATAGTTTTGTACTGGTCCTGTGGATAGAAGTAGTTGGTGCTACTACCAGATATATGGTGCCATAGATTGTGCGAAATCTGGGGCAGCTCTGCATAGAAACAGCTTCCAGGTTTTATTTTCAAAGCTTAACTGAAGAAGCTGAAGTTAGAAGCTGATTCACCATGCACAGCTGCATCAGATTTTGCACTTTCCAGCTTTAGTAAATCAACCCGTAGCGTGTGGGGGGGCAGGGGGGTTACACTGGGCGCAACATTTAGGGGGGTGCCAGTGTGGACTGTGTCACTCTATTAATTTGTATTCACCGTGTCACTGTGGCGGACCGGCCGCCATGTTCAGTCTCGACAATGGCGAGCCGCGTGCTGTGATTGGGTGAATATGGCCTGGCCTGAAAATCTTGCCTGGCCTGAGCTGGCCTGTCTGTGATCACGGCGGTTGGCGCATGCGCTTGGAGTCTCCCACCTCTGCCTCGCTGTCACTCCGATGCCGCCGTCATCTCCTCCACGGTCCGGATCACTTCACCAACCATGGCAGTGGCACTGCAGGCAGTGGCGGCGCCGAGGCGCATATCATGGACAGACAGGATTCGGAAGAGCAGGTGAGACTCAGACAAGTCATGCTGCTTGCCCGGCCGCTGGCAGTGTGTCTGGGACTGGGGGAGAGCGGCCTGAGCACCAGAGGTCCAGGACGACTAGTAGGGCATGTGGACTGGAGACGAATAAACATTCTGGCTGATTCTGAACGGTAGTGACTTATTAAGTAATTAAATGATATATAACTTGATATATATGATGTATAACTTATATATCAAACCTAGAAATCTAGAAAGGATTTTAAAGGTGGACCACATACAAAAATATGATAATAAAAAAAGGATATTGAGTACAGTTCTATGAGGCTCATACCTATGTTTTGAATTTGAAAAAAATAATATTTTATTTTTCCAATTAACCCCCCTAGCGGTATTCCCGAGCGTGACTCGAGGTGTTTTTTTTGTGCCATTATCGGTAACCCCGAGTCACGCTCGGGGTAGCTATGCAGAGCCTGCAGCGCGCCCTGGCTTACCTTGTTCCTGGATCCAGCGATGCATCCACTCTGTGTGAGCGAGTGGGTGCTCGCTTGATTCACACAGTGTCCCCATGTGCCGTCGATCTCCGTTCCCTGCGACGTTACGACACACGGGGGCGGAGAACGGCGCCAAATTCAAAAAAGTAAACAAACACAATACATACAGTGTACTGTAATCTTATAGATTACAGTACTGTATGTAAAAAATACACACCCCCCTTGTCCCTAGTGGTCTGTCCAGTGCCCTGCATGTCCTTTTATATAATAAAAACTGTTCTTTCTGCCTGCAAAATGTATATTGTCCATAGCAACCAAAAGTGTCCCTTTATGTCAAAAATGGTTTTAGATCAGCTAGAAAACAGCGATAATAAATTATAATCACTTGCAGAATTGAACGATAGTGATTTGTGGGGAAATTCGTCATAAAAAAAAAAAAAGTAATGGCAGCGACAATTCTGCAACTGAGCACATTTCAGTGTTTTTGAGTTGATTACATTATTGAATTTTTTTTATTATAATTATAATATTATTTGTTATATTTATTTATAATTATTTATTATATTATAATTTATAATTTTGTTTTAAAAAAAATGTCATACCAGGGATGCCTGTTAGACTGGTGTTTGGTCAGATTTAAGTGAGTTATCCCTAAGAATTACAGGCCTACAGTATAAAATGCCAAATTTCCTTGCAAATAATGGTACCGCTTTCAGCACCTAAAATCAGAAAGAATCATACCACCAGGGAGGTTAAGAAGGGTTCGGTGAATGCGCATATGAAACTGGTGGGGTTCAGTACCTCCAACAAGGTTAAAAATCACTGTGCTAATGTAATGATTACTGTATTTATTGGCGTATAACACTCACTTTTTTACCCTGAAAATAGAGGGTAAACTCTGCCTGCGTGTTATACGCAGGGGGCTGTGGAAAGTATTTTTCCTGAAACTTCCCTCTTAAAATTAGGGTGTGTGTTATACGCCTGTGCGTGTTATGCGCCGATAAATACACAAATTAATATTTCGTTATATAATGATAAATTCATAATAATAATTACTCCTGCCCCCATGTAAATCAACACGCTATCCTGAGAAACAATTTTATTTAAAACCCCATGGATGATTTTATTTGTCATTGCAACAGAAAACACATTTTTGGGGGAACTAAAGACACGTACACTAATCAGTGTCTTCTTGATCAAGTATTCAACATAAATATACTGTATACACTTGTACATTAAAGAAGACATCTACATAGACATTACCAGTTGGCCCAATATAGTTTAATGCCATTCTAGCTTATGCAATGAAGCAAATCAAAGAGTAATAAGATTGTGAAAGTTGGGTAACAGTCAATATCACAATGGAAGTTGCCTGTTATTATTTTAACTAGGTATGAGCAGTATAGTTTTTAACTGGAACTGGGCTTTACATTTTGCCTCATCTAATGTCCTTTTTGGGAGATTCCCCTTTTATGTCTGACATCCTTTACCTGAACAGGGTAGAAATCTCATTGGGGACAAACTACATACAGGCATACCCCACTTTTAAGTACACAATGGGGTATATTTACTATCGCTGGAGAGCACAAAATCAGACTCACTTCTGCATAGAAACCAATGAGCTTCAAGGTTTTATTACCGGGCTTATTTGAAGAAGTTGGGGTTAGAAGCTCATTGGTTTCTATGCAGAAGTGAGCCTGATTTTGCGCTCTCCAGCGATAGTAAATATACCCCATTGTGTACTTAAAAGTGGGGTATGCCTGTATACCGTATCTCTTCACTCCTATTCATACCAATTGATACTTTTTCTAACAGTGATGAATCCGGCACACAACAACCTTGTCTGCAGCACCTGGGGAAATTTTCACTATAAGACATTCGATGGAGAAATCTATCAGTTTCCAGGAACATGCAACTATATATTTGCCTCAAACTGTAAAGACGCATATGAAGACTTTAATATCCAGATACGACGTTCGTCAAGCTCAGATAGGACAGTGGTGTCCCATGTGATGATAAAGATTGCGGGCCTTGTCATCGAGATGAAGAAAGGTGTGATCGAAGTGGGAGATAAAAGGTAACGCTGGTTGAGAATGCAAATATTAATGGTAAATTGAATCTAAGCATACACAAGTTTCTATAAACCAACTTTTCTTGCAGGGTCACTCTTCCATACAGCCAGTTTGGAGTACAAATTGAGTACAACAGTGTATATGTGCAAGTTTCTTCCAAGCTGGGAGTAGTGCTTTTATGGAATGAAGCTGATTCTGTCACGGTAAAAGGCTTTACTCATCTCATCCACAATAATTTTCAAAAGTTTGTGTTAGTGACACTGAATCCTTTATCAAAGTAGATCTCTTATATCTTAACGTCCAAAGTTTTCATCACATTATATAAAGCAGGCTTGTTTAAAATGAATAAGACATCTCAACACATTAAAAATATAGGTCCTGGACCATAATTTATTAAACAGTGAGCACAATGCACAAAGCACATGTATCTGGGTGTTGTGGTGTTCCCTAATGCAGATAACTTGCAGTACACTGTAGGTGTGCATTGGGATGCAATTTACTTTGCATTGCTAAGTATAAGTACAGTATACTATCACGTGTTGGGGTAAAACTTAGTATAATGTGGGCTATGATGCATGCTATGGTGGGAAGAGCCCTGAATCTACCCTATCCACCATTACTAGATAAAGGAGGGGGGGTTTGGGACTTTGACTGAAATGTGTTTTGAACAGTAAACAATTGTTCCAAAAAAGATATATATAAACATATTTTATTCATAATAACATGAATGGCACATGAGACATAGTACATAGCAAAAATGACAGACTGAGATGATTTATAGCTCAGACAATTCAAATATTGCACATAATAAGTAACCTTCCTGTAAAAGATGTGATATAGACGCATATAAAACTGCATTAAAAATCTTGACGCGTTTCGTGGATATCATTTATATTTATATATTTATTTTTGGAACAATTGTTTACTGTTCAAAACACATCTCAGTCAAAGTCTCAAACCCCCTCCCCCTCCTTTATCCAATAATAGGGATGGAGACGTATGTTGGTTCATCATATGCCTCATTCAGAGTCCCAAACCTATCCTTTTTACATCCACCATTACTATAGCTTAAGATTTGACCTGCAATGTCCAATATTATGCTTTTCTTTAGAAATAACATTTAGGCTTTATGCACACATCTCTACAGGAATCGTACAGCATACAAAGTCTGCGTACCCAATTGTCTGGGAACTGCTGCTGCGTACAGCCACCCATGAGATGAATTAGAAGATGTGGCTGTACGCGGTTATGCTCTAGGGGTTGTGTAAAGCACCACATGCTCATGGACCTATGCTCTGAACACACATTATCTGTGTTAAGAGCAAACTTTAGTCTGTGGGTGCTTTGTGCAACCCTGGCACATAACTGCATACAGCCGCATCTTCTTATTCAACTCAATGGGTGGCTGTACGCAGCAGCAGTGGGTCCCATGAAAGTGATTATGCATTTCTCCACACTGTGCAGACCATGTATGCAGTGTGTATGAAACATTATACAACTGTGACCATCATTAAGAGAAACTTAATTTTGAAAGCTGTGCTCAAAATAAAACAGGCAGAGGCCAAAGGACTAGTTAACAATATTGCCTGCAGTCTCTTTGCAGCTGATCTTTCTTTATTACTGACTTATAGACATGTGCATTCGTTTTCGTTAGAATGCATTTTCATCCGAAAATCTGTTTTTTTCGTTATCGTTTTAACAAGCGATAACGAAAGCGCAAGAAACGAAAACCGAAAGATCCAACATGATTTATTTTCATTTTCGTTGCGGTAAAAATTCGATATAGAGAGATTCGACATTATAGGGAAAAGATTTGACATTATAGGTAAAAGATTTGACAGTATAGGGAAAAGATTTGACATTATTGGGAAAAGATTCGACATTATAGAGAAAAGATTTGACACTATAGAAATAATAGATTCGACATTACATAGATTAGATTTCGATTTATGAGAAAATAGATTCAACATTATTACTAGTCATACAACATTAGAATTCTTGTAGGCGGAATATTCGAACGGAAATGTACGATTCGATGTAAAGATTCGACGTTCCGTCGAATATTCTTTTGACCATTCGACAGAAACCAAGTATTATTGGATTTTCGGACGAAAGCTATTCCCCAACGAAAAACAAAATAAATGAAAAAGATTTTTGGGAGTAACTAAATAAATGTATTTTCCAAACGAAAACGAAAAAACGAAACAAAATATTCCAGTCTGCACATGTCTACTGACTTACATAAAAATCATGAGACTAGCAGTCAGATGTAGCAGATCCTTAATCGTACACTGGAGATATACAGATATGACAGATATGGCAGACACTGGAGCGGTGCGCTGGCAGGACATAAAAAAAAAGTCCTGCAAGCAGCTTATTTGAGGCGCTGAAATCAATGGGCAGCGCGGCCGAAGTACCGGAACTTTGCTGGCGCTTTTAACCCTTTTTCACCCGCTAGCCGAAAAGTGCAGCTAAAATTATGGCTTTACCGCCAACGCCCAGCGCTGCTCAGTGTGAAAGTAACATAGCAAATCTACACTTTTTAAGTTTAGACCCTTTTTAATATATTATGTTTAATATTAGACTTGACTAAATAACATGCAGCCATTGCTTCTTTTATGCTGCCATTGCTTCCTTTAGTGACAACATGTTTACCTATGGCAGGCATGTGACACAGAGACTTCTTATTCTGTGTATTTTACACTTATGTTAATTTGATTTACAGGTGAATGTTCCATCAAAATACATGAACAGCACATGTGGATTATGTGGAAACATGAATGGGCTGACTCAGGATGAGTTTGTGGATAAAAGTATGTTCTACTACTTATAATCCTGTATTATAACTTATTCTTTCTCAGTACTTTTGTTATTTACAGAAACTCACTTTCTTTCACTGAATACACTTTTTTCAAAAAAGCTATTTTAATAAAAATGTATTTTATAATATAGCTATCAGCACATACTGTAGAACAGGTCACATAAATGGGCACAGTATTATTTAAGGGGAATCATAATTGCTTTAGGTCAAATGTATTTTTAATGGGTTTTGAAAGAAGTATGGATTTTTTATAGTTACATCTGTCCAGCTTGGGCCAACGGAACTATAAATATACTATACCTTTGGGATCCCTCTATAAGCTGAAAATCACTGTAGAAGATACCGCTACTCCTATGACCTCCAATAGCTGTTGGGTCCCGTGTCAAGAGGTTGCTGCATTCTGAGCACAAAACACAAGAGGTTGCCCGCTTGGCACAGGTGCCATTGAGAGAATGTTTTGCAGTCCTTTAATGAATGCAAAGCATTTTCTGATTAGAAAAGATGGGAAGTTATCAAGCATCATCTTTTTATAAGATATACTGTACATACTATGTTGGTGAAAATATGTGTATTTATACAGATATCCAGCTGACACCTGTGCAGTTTGGAAACCTGCAAAAGATGGATGGACCCACAGAGCAATGTGAAGATGTTGTACCATCTGTCCCTAAAAATTGTGGCAATCTGGTAAGATTTTAGAAAGACTTTTAAAAAGACAAAGAGGGGAATTTACTAAAATTCAAGCATATAGAATCTACAGCAGCTGTGTAATTCCAACCAATCAGCTTCTAGCATTAATTTTCAAAGTTTAATTGAACAGGCTGAAGAAAATGATTTCTGATTCAGCTGGTTACTGTGCATTGCTACTCGAGATTCTGTCTGCTCCAGTTTGTATTAAATTCTCACCTCCCATATGTTTTATTGCCTTTCATATAATGACGTGTAGATTTTGCGGTTATTTATGCAATAAGGTAACTGAAAAATTACAACCAATTCTTGCACTCAAAAGGAAAATGTTCTGTAAATGTTGCTCAGAGATTAGTAAATGTGGGGAGATTTCATTTTCAGATAATATTCAATCATGTGCAAGGAAAATATAATGGATTTTTTTGTGTGCACATGATTGGACGATGGAAGCCAATGGAGTTTCACCTAATTTACTAAGCTAGGGAAAACTTCCCTTGCAAAGTTAAAGGAATTTTTTGGTCATAGCATACACTTTTATTTTATAATAATCAGCATTCAACTAGCAAAAGTTAATTTAACAATCTAATATAAGCTTGCTAGAAAAAATCTCTTTCGTGTTTGTTGCCCTGTTTGCTGGCCACCTTTTTCCACAATTTCCTGGATTTCCAGCATGCTTTGCAACTTCTCTTCTGCTGTTTACTTTCGTTTTCTAAGGACTACATATCCCATGGTACCTTGCTGCCTGCAAGCTATGATTCCTGTACAGACTCCATCTCCTAAGACTCTTTTCTGTAGTTCAGGAGGCAGGTTCTGTGAAATGTGTGACAAGGCAGTGCCTACTCACATGGAATAGTAAAGACATGTCACAGAATATTTAAAAGAAAATGTGTGGGGACCTTAACAAGGTAAGTTTACAATCTTGACAATTGTTCAGATTATAGGTGTAGGCTAGAAATGAAATACAATGTGAAAATGAATATAAGATTTTACATTTTGACTATATACTATATACTTTAACAGACTATTTGCTTTGGTAAATTAACCCCATAGTCCTTGTCAAAAGTAAGCTCATAACTAAACATAATGTACCCCATTATTTCCTGTTCTGCTCTCTAGGACAATTGAAACTCTTCTTGCAGTTTGCAAGATCAAAGGTGAAATTATTAGCATTGCTCCATGAAATGTGGCTAACTAACACACAAGTATCCCCGTTTCAAAGTGTAGAAATCATATACAGTACTGTATACGGATAGGCAATACTGCTACATAAAATGACAGTATGATGGTCTTTATTTCATGTTGGTAGTTACAAACTGTAATGATTATGCATTACTTCATTTTGTCATGAGCTTACAGTACACATACAATATGCTTACATACAGTGCACTACAATGTTAATGTTTTTACTCCATGCAGAATGAGACCTGTGTCCGCATGCTTTCCAACGCAGCCTTCGATGACTGTGACCTGCGTGTGCCTCATGATCTGTACATCAAGGCCTGTGTGTCTGACCTCTGTAACTGTCAGAATTCATCTGATGCCTCATGCTTCTGTGATACCCTGTCTGAGTATTCTCGGCAGTGCACCCATGCTGGTGGGATGCCCAAAAATTGGAGAACCGGCACCATGTGTGGTAATTACTTTTTTTCTTGCCCTTTTTAATTGTCTATGTCCTTTCCTAAGGTAGTTTTTCAATGTCGGTAGTACAAAAATGACTACAGTGGTATTTATCCATATTAGATTTTTATCAAAAAGGGAGAGTATAGCCTCTTATTGTTTTGTTATCAGTGCCTCTAAAATCCTAGTCAACACCACCGTTTGACCATTGATGATTGATAGGGGATAGGTCTCAAGAAGCCTTTCCCTCCTCCTCTTTTAGTCCCAATTTTTTCAATACATATTAGGTTTTTGGTCTTAGCTAGAAAGCTTCCACTTTGTTGAAAGAGTCTAAAACAGAATGTGCTGCATCAGCTATCAGAAAATGGTTGGTCATTAAAGCCAAACTCCAGGGGACACTTTTTAGTTAGTTTTGGATAGAGCAGGGAAAGGTTTTATTGCTGCCGTGTCTCTGTTAGAGAGATTTCCTCTTACTTCCTGTCAGAACAGGAAATGACAAAAAAATTCTTTAGTGGGGACACAGAAACAAAAACACTTGTTTTTGGGGGGGGGGGAGGGTTAGAATATCTGACAATATTTGTATTACTGACTGTGCTTTCCTGTCCCAGTATAAAATATCCCCATATATTGTATAGACATCAAAGCACACGTGATGTAAGGGGAAAGCTCTGATGGGGTCAGGGAAAGAGATACAAGCATTAAAAAAAATCTCCACTTTAAATTGTATTTTTAAATACTGTTTGTGGCTGAAATTAGACTTTTAAAAGCTGGAATGTATAGTATACCTGACACTGCCAAATTAAAATGAGTCTGTGTCCCTTTATTGTATATTCTGTGTTCTATTATGTTGGTGAACACATTGGGGTTGATTTAAAGGGGTTGTAAAGGTTTTTTTTTTTTTTTCTAAATATGTTAATTTAAGCTAGTGCATTGTTAGTTCACTTACCTTTTCCTTCAATTTCCCTTCTTAGTTTTTTTTTCTTTGTTTTCTTTGTCTGAATTTTCCTCCTCAGTAAGGTGTTCTAAATGACTTTCCACCTCTCGAATGATGGTGGAAAGCTTACTGAGGAGAAACAGGAAGCGAGAAATTCAAACAAAGAAAAAAACATTTAGAATGGAAATCGAAGGAAAGGGTAAGTGAACCAACAATACACTAGCTTAAAGGAACCAATTTAGAAAAAAAAAGACAACCCTTTTAACTGAAGCTGAAGAGTGTAAAATCTGATGCAGCCCTGCAAAGAAACCAATTAGCTTTGAGGTTTTATTGTCAAAGTTTAATTTAACAAGCTGGCGTTAGAAGCTGATTGGCTACCATGCACAACTGCACCAGATTTAGCATTCTCCAGTTTTATTAAATAAACCCCAACAGGTTTTTTTAAGTTTGTGAAAAGAGTGCAAATGCACACTCAGCATTGTATTCATAAAAATTATGACCAATCCAAGCATTTTACAACATAATTTATAGTTTCTTGTGGCCCCTACAGATTCCAAAGAAGAAGAGAACACATTTTTCACTGTAAAAAAACATCAGAAAAAGTCAAGAAACACTAATGCCGGTGCCACCTAAATGATGGCCACTGTGATGATCAGACTTTACAATGGCCTATAAGTAATGCCCATTTATTTCCCCATATGTAGCTTTAAAAGTTCAGAAGTAAACATAGAGAGAAACAAAATTGACCAAAAGTGTAGTTGATATTTGGAACAAAGTTCCAGCAGTAGTACTGTAGTGAGGTAGTGAGTCAGTCAACTGGAAGTGAATTTAAACATGCTAAGGACAAACAGAACTATACTCAAATAAAAAAAAAGTTAAAAAAGGGAGGCAAACTCAATAGACCACAATTTTTTGGAGGACATTCTTCTGTGTTTTTATTGACCAGTTTTGTAAAGCCAAGTTGGAGACATTACTTTAGAAAATTTCACGTTTTCCTGACTTTGAGTGTTTTATTGGCAGAGAGGACCTGTCCAATGAACATGAAGTATAATGAATGTGGTTCACCGTGTGCTGATACTTGTTCCAACTCTGAGCGGATGCTTGTTTGTGAAGATCATTGCATAGATGGCTGTTTCTGTCCACCAGGTAAAATCATATTTTTTTTACATCAAGCATTCCTTGTGTGTTTTTGGTAATTATTCTGAGTTGGGTTATTTCAACAGATATATAACATAATAAACAACTAAATCAACATCCTCTAAAGCTATGTAAAACTCAGTTGTTCAAAAAGGATGACACAATGGGGAAATTTCTTTACAGAAGTTGAGAATCTGTAGCTGTGTTCATTTTGATCGTCCAATACAGGAATTAGCTTTTTACATGATTACATAATCAAATTGAAAATGAATTCAGTTTACGGAGTGAAGATTCTCAACCTTTATTAGGCTCCTTTACTTTTGCGGTGAGGGTGGGTGGTGACAAAAAAACACATATTTGTGCTGCATTTTTACCCCCCCTCCTTCACTTAAGTTGCAAAGGCAGCAGATGGGAGTGTACACATGCTGTGGCTTTGATGCTTTGCTTTGGCTGTGGCAAAAAAAACTATCCCCCCTGTTGTGGTCTGCAGACAGCACCGCCACCTAGCATGACTTATTCAAGCAAATAGGGGTAACATGAAAACCCCCAGCAACCATGTGCAATGCCTGTGGTTGCAGTTCAGTGGTGCGGCAATTATGGGGTTAAAACAGGCAGTGAGCAGACAAAATATTGCCTCCTCACCGCCTGTCAAATGTATATGAAAATCTATCTGACTGCTAGTGTAATCATAAAATAAGTAAACTGGCCTCAGTAAGTCATTACGTTTACTCTGGTTATTGGTATCATAATCATAAGAATTATTAGAACCATCTGTTAATCTCAATCAATGTTTTTTTCAGGAACGGTACTGGATGATGTTGATAACCGAGGTTGCATCCCTCTCAGTAAATGTTCCTGCACCTACAACAATAAGAAATTTGCACCAGGAAAATTTTATACCAGCAACTGCCACAACTGGTAAGAACTAAAACTTTGCTGTGAAAGTGCTTAGTCATAGGGTGTTGTCATACCTGCTGGCCAAACACAGATCGCATTTTAGCTATTACCTGCGCACAAAAACAGCCAATTGGCCTCTTACTCTGGCAGGTGCCTGCCTGGCACTGGGACTGTAGCGTGGCAATGCTCTCCAATAGGAAGTCTCACCGATACCGCTGTGTGTGGCAGGATGCCAAGGTTTAGAAGGCACTATTGGGTTTGTTACGAGTGCAGGGAGCCAGATGTCGCCGCCGACATATGTTTCGTACCCAGGTACGTCATTAGGGGGGCGTCTGGCGTCTGACGCCCCCCTGATGACGTACCTGGGTACGAAACATATGTCGGCATTGAGTCTATTCACCAGCGCCCTCTATCGTTTTTTGTTTCCATTACCTGCATCCAATCTGCATCCAATCAGCTGCAGTCACTGTTTGGGTAATCTGACGGCTGCAGGTGCTGGCTGTCAGGATACATTAGCTTACAGAAGAGGTTTGTCTACCTTTGCTTTTTAACGTGCATTAAGGAATGGAAAAGTGTAGTAAGAGGGTCCGCTATAATTTGTGACCTAAAGCAATTATGTCAGTAGCTTAACCCCTCGAGCCAGTTCTTTATCATGATTTCTTTATTATTTTTATGTACTCCTACTACTATTATTTGTGTAAACCTGAAATATAGGCTAAACCATATTTTTCTAAATACAAGAGCCATGGGTATTCTTTGTTTTTTTCTTACCGATTTGTACAGTAATCCAGCACAAAAAAACTCCTCCACTTTGCCTCTTTAGAGGAGCTTTGTGTAAAGACCAGTCACTACTGATCCCTCTCCTAGTGCTGTGTGACTGGTCATGTCTCCACCCTCTTCTGTAGTTTCTTTAAAGAGAGCCTTTAGCTGGAGGACCTACTGGGCCCAACCTACAGCTCTGCTCTCTGCACAGCATACACTTTTTTTGTACAAAGTTATATCTGGGTTTGCAAAGGCATTTGGTGCATATCGGATGGTTACTGAGAAATATATTTAAAGTTTTTGTGCCTGGAGTTCCTCTTTCATAATACAGATTTCCCTAAGGGAAAGGTCTCTTTTATAAATTCTCTTCAGAATTCTTCATAAGTACTTTCTTCTCATACTAATACATACATTTTTGAACATGACAGTATTAAATAGCAACATATATTTTAAGTTAAAAAAGCCATCTAAAGCTTTTTTAAACTACAAGAAATGAATTTGAGCAATACACATTAATAATATTATTGTATCTGACTGTGTTTGTATTGTTTATTATAGCACTTGTCATGGTGGTCAGTGGAGCTGTAAAGCTTTGCCTTGTGCTGGACGCTGCTCACTTGAGGGAGGCTCACATCTCTACACCTATGATGGCGGTCACTATAACTTCCATGGAGACTGTAGCTACATCTTTACCAAGGTAACTTTGCTCATCAAGCCTTCAAGTTTTTCGCTGAGTGCATGGTAGTAGCCATATGGTAAATTTTGATATGCACCTTACTCACCCATTGCAGTACTACTATAATGTTTTCTGTAGTCATTTTCATAATGAATAAATCCAGTAAGTCAGAGATTAAATTAAAGCTGTCCATACACTGACAGATTTTTTTTTTGTTCAGCCTGAAGGTTGAATCCCCATCTGTGGCTATTGTATTCCAACAGATAGGACTGGCAGCTGTCAGAATACCTGAACAGCAGCTGCATCTGAATGGATAGAGTTGCTGTTTGTTTGATGATTTTATGCCTGTCTCCTTTAATGATTTTTTTATTCAAAAATGTCAGGTGGGAGGGTGCCAACAGGACCACCCATGAAGCGAAATTCAGCCAGTTCACCAGGAACACCAAACAATGTGAAGTGTATGCCTAGTGTAAAGCATTAAATTTTACATAAACTGTGTGATAATATGCTGTAGAACAAGCATGGTTTACATAAGGTTATCCAATTGACAAGAATCTCAAAATATCCTGAGCGTAATATATAAAAAAGCCACCTGTATTCTGGCAGGTGGATAGATTAAGCGTAATAAAGATGAAAATTATATATTATCACTAAAATGTGATTATTGCTGGTCAGTAATCCTTAGAATGACACTATTTACATACAACATTCCGATAACTCTCCCCTCTTCCCTTGTAGGACTGTGTCACAAACATGTTCACTGTGCTGACCGAGCTGAGGAAATGTGGAGTGACCAATACGGAAACTTGTCTGAGAAGTATCACCCTGTCTTTGGCTCAAGGACAGACAGTGAGTAGTGCTCAGTGCACCAGTATAATTTACCTCTCTTTCCAATTTTTAGCTAAAAATATCCTTGTAGTATACAAAGTGAATATCACTTTTTGCCTTTTTCTTTTGCTCATTGTTAGTCCTGTTTAAAACTTGTGTTTCCCTAGCCATTTTCTTTAGTTTGATCACTTTCCTAAATTGATGTCGTCTCTGTAACCTGTAGGTTCTGACAGTGAAGTCATCGGGAACTGTGCTTCTGAATGGGATCTACGCTCGTACACCATTAGTCACAGGTACAGAATCATGTCTGATATCATACTGTACATTGAAAGGTGGTCATACACTGCCTAATAAAAGGAACATTTGTGAGCCAGGAAATGAGATTTTCCAATCTGATCCCGTATCCTTCTGAGTGAATATATCATGTAGTCTGCAGGTAGCTTATTGCTTCACTTTGCCCTTTTCTTGGATTGATCAAACATCCTGTGTTTAGGTTTGTGTTGGTGCCATTACCTTTGGTTGCCATTGGTTACAAATGGGATTAGGAATTCAGTTTTTTCTGTCTGCCACCTGCTCTGATTTTTTGCTTGATCCTCAACCATGTTGATCTACCTCTTACTCTGACCTTTGGCCTATCCTGACCTTCATATGTATCTAAACCCAAAACCAAAAATTGAATACATTGCAGCTTACTAGTCTTTGGTGTAGTGCCTGTATTTTTATTTCAACTTTCTGTTGCTTTACTTTCACCTAGTAATAATGCAAATAACTCACTTCCTGTTCCTGGGAAGCTATGACACTCCTTCACTGTATCTATGGGGGTGTTTTGGTTGTCACCCAGACTGCTTGTCTGATATGGGCTACAAACATGTTTGTAGCACTTCATCTCCATTATGTGAGTAGTACAGGCAATTGGTAGTTTACAGAAGATAGCTTGGAAGAAAGATTGTTTTCAGTGCAGTGTACAGGAAACGACAAGGGCACAGCATTTCTGGCAAGATCATCGGGTAGTTTGTGTACAAAAATGTTCCTAGTTAGAAATAAAAAAACAAATAGAAAAAGAAAATATGGACAGCCGAACTCCAAAAAAACCTTGATGGTTGTCTTTATTTAAAAAAGGAACTACAAATCACAGCACACTACACGGGAGTAAAACAGTTGACGCGTTTCGCAATATAAATTAGAAATAAAAAAATGTAAGGACTGGTAAATAATGTTTTTGTTCTTTGTTTTAGTTATCTGTTTACTTTCACCTAACTGTTTGGTACTTTGCTCTGCTTTTGTCCTACTTCAACTATTAGAGGCAATCCTGAGGGTAGCACTCTAATGCCCTGTACACACGATTGGAATTTCCGTTGGGATAAAATCCGATGGATTTTTCCCTCAGAATTCCTTTCAAGCTGTCTTGCATACACACTGTCAGACCAAATTCCGACCATCCAAAGCGCGGTGACGAGCCGAGAAAAATTAAGTTCAATGCTTCTGAGCATGCGTTGACTTGATTCTGAGCATGCGTTGTTTTTTTCTCTGTCGGAGTTCCACACAGACGATCGGAATCTCCGAATGTTCTATTTCTAAACTCCGACAGGAAAAAAGTTTGATGGGGCCCACACACGGTCGGAATATCCAATGAAAAAATTCCATCTGACTTTTTTCATCGGAAATTCTGATCGTGTGTACAAGGCATTAGAGTTCTTGGCGGGATATATTTTTTGCCATTAGCAGCTCTTGTAAAGACCAGTCATGCCTCAGTGTGGCCCATCTGCTACCTGTTAGGAACATAGAGGATCCACCTCACCTGTAATATAAATGAATGCATGTTCATGCATGTACAGTATTGATGCGGTCCTGGTGCAAGTATCTTCCTGTGTGCAAGGTAGTTATCTGTCCATTTTATCGGTCTACATTGCAACTATTGTCAGGAATGTACAGTGTCCTTTTAAAAGGAAGGGAAGATTATTACAATTCTAGAAGCAGAGAACCACATACATGGGCAGGTGGATAAACTGGTTTTCAAATCCAGGAGTTAGAAGAGATAAAATACATGCAGTTCAACAATGGCAGTTAAATGCTGTAAGTCAGTTTTGTTTTTTAACTGATTTGATAACACTCCAACGTGTATACTGTAGAGTGCAGCATTATAATTAAACTATGCTAATCCACTGGGCCCTAATTAACCATGTTATGAAAGACCACAATAGATCTAAGTAGAATTGGGTGTGCACTGCAATGTTAATGAATATAACCCAAAATCATGGCATCACTAGGCAGCAATGAAAAACGTTATATCAATGTGGGCGGGAAAAAAAAGTAATGGCAAGAATGTCAACCTGTGGCAGTTCTGAAACCTGAAATCCTCTATTCATATGGTCAGCACAGTCCCACTTAGGGCACAATACCTTAGTGGTTAGCATTTCCTCTTTGTAGCACAAGGTTCCCTGGTCCAATTCACAGTTAAAACACTATCTCTGCACTTGTCTATGATATTCTGGTTTTCTTCCACATTCCTAAGGCATGCATATTAATTGGCGCTAGGGGTCAAAATGGCCCTAATGTGTATGTATGCACATGTGATAGGAACCATAGACTGTAAAGCCGTGTACACACGATCGGTTCAAACTGATGAAAACGGACAGAAGTTTGTTTTCATCGGTCCAAACCGATCGTGTGTAGGCCCCATTGGTCCGTTATCCTTCGGTCCAAAAACAGAGGGCTTGCTTTAAAATTGAACCGATGGACGGCTAACCGATAGGTCAAAACCACGAGCATCGGTTAAAAATCCACGCATGCTCAGAATCAAGTCAACGCATGCTTGGAAACATTCAACTTCGTTTTTTTCATCACGTCGTTGTGTTTTACGTCACCGCGTTCTGACACGATCGGTTAATGAACCGATGGTGTGTAGGCACTTCAGTCCATCAGTCAGCTTCATCGGTGAACCGATGAAAATGGTCCGTCGGACCGTTCTCATCGGATGGACCGATCGTGTGTACAGGGCTTTAGATCCTTGATGGTATGTGTAATATGTAAGTGCTATGTGAATTGTTGGTTCTATATAAAGAAATGTACAGCATTAATCAAACATAAATACCTGCGATGAAACAGATAGAAGTGTGTCACAGCTTCTGCCTAAGAAGTGCAAGTGAAACATCTACATACTATATTTCTTCTTGGATTTTCTTTGTTTATTGAACACCAGGTTGTTAATTTACATTCTTTACATTTGTCTTTTTCAGATCATTTTGCTGTGTTGAAGCCATCTTCTTTTTATCTGGTCATTCAGACCTTCAATGGGATCCAGATCCAGGTTCAGCTTGTTCCAGTCATGCAGGTCTCAGTGAGCCTGGACCCTGAGTACCAAGGAAATGCATGCGGTAAAAGTTTATCCATGTCTTTTTATTTGGGGCTTTAGTCTTTAATGTTCCTGGAAGTATAGTAAATGAGTAAATGTGAAGAGGTGTAAAGAAGGCTTGGTTTACTGGTGGCTCTTTGGGACACTACATTGCTTTTTATTCATTTTAACTGAATATTGTTATTTTTAATATTTTTAGGTCTCTGTGGTGACTTCAATAAGGTCAGGACAGATGATTTTAAGTCTCTGAGTGGAGCACTTGAGGGGGCAGCAGCTGCCTTTGCCAACACCTGGAAGAGCCAGGCAGACTGCAGTGATGTGAAGGACAGTTATGAAAACCCATGTGCACTCAGTGTAGACAATGGTATGTGAGGAATCTTTTATTAAACATATTATAAGATTAAATTTGCAAATATTTTTTAATACCTTCATAATGTATATTTAAATCATTCGGGATGGTGACATATTACTGTAGGGTTAACAAAGAGAGGACTTAATTGCAGAGTCAAGTGATCAGATTGAGGGTGCAGAGAAAACATGGTAAATTGCAAAGCTGCTTAATCTGTATAATGGTGTCATGCTCTTTTGATTATATAACTGGTAATCTACTTCATAGTGTTTTGGGTATGTGATTCATACAAGTGGGAGAAATCCTGCTCTTGTATGTTGTTGTCCAAGTATGTTTATTATGTGTGTGTATGTATAATCGTTTATCTTGAGTTCCTACATAGCTAAGCATAAATTCCATTGTTTATGAAAGATTATTAAAATGTCTCATTCCCTTCACTTGCTTGCTGTTCTGTCCAGCCACCACAAGTGAACAGATTAAGCCCTGTGTAAGCTTCAAGTTCTAACTCAGAGCTTACACAAGACTTTCCCTACATCTATATGATTGTGCTGGGCTAATAACCAAGCACCAATGTTGTCATGTGGGAGCTCTTCCATATCAAAACATAATGGGTATTTCTATTTGCTCCCAATGGGCAAATAGAGTGCTGCCTGGGGTGGGTGGAACAAAACTGAATCTGTGGCTTTGTTGTGCATAAACAAAACACGGCTGCACTTTAAGGTAAAATTATACAGACTTTCAACAAAGCCAATCTGTATAAACAGTTGATTAGTTATTTAATGGCATCTAACCCTTTATTTCACATTTTTAGAGAGGTTTGCCAAGTTTTGGTGCTCTCAGCTCTCGGACAGCAAGGGAACCTTTGCCCAATGCCATGCTGTTGTGCATCCAGCTGTGTATGAGAAGGTGAGTGATCTGCATTAAAGAAAAAATAAATGTGTTAGATAGTCCACATGGCAGGGTATGTAAGTCCATAAAATACACTGGGGTGATTTACTAAAACTGGAGCATGCTAAATCTGGTGCAGCTGTGCATAGTAGCCTTCTAACTATAGCTTGTTCAATTAAGCTTTGACAAAAAAAAAAAAAGCTGATTGGTTTCTATGCAGAGCTGCACCAGATTTTCCACTTTTAGTAAATCAACCTCATTATCTTAAAGAAAATATGGTGTTGAATAATTCATTATGCCGTGTTAGTTTACCTGCTTTAACGAAGCCTTTTTTTAAAACTTTCCTAAATATAAATAATATATAACATTCAAGATCAATATAATAGCAAAATCAATAGTTATAAGATTTTCCAATTTTCATACTCAGTTACACAGGAATAATAAGCTATTTGTAAACATTTTACATGAACTTTCTATAAATCAGCATATTTCTTACAAACCTTCAGTAGACTTTCCTATTTTAAGAGTGATCACTAAGACATGGTGTATATTTGTGCTTTGTACCAACAGAACTGTATGTATGACAGCTGTAACTATGAGAAGAGTGAAGAACGTGTTTGTGCAGCCTTATCTGCCTATGCACGGGCCTGCGCTGCTGAGGGAGTGACCCTGGTTGGCTGGAGAGGTGACCTCTGCGGTATGTATGGAGGTTTTTATATGGCGGATATTATCCAAGACATTTACGTTATACTTTGACAATTTTTTTTTGACAATGGTTACTTTTGAATAAAAATAGTTTTGAACAGTTTATTCTGTGTATTTGAGAAATGTGTCTTCTACTGTACAGAGGGTTTAGTATCACAATTTTATCATTTAGATCAGCTCTATTACACGATGTATAAATATTATACATAGGCTTACAAAGAACTTCAATGCAACTTTCAAATTTAAAATCTTTGCTCTAACTCAGCGGTTCTGGGTGCACGTTTGTACCCAGTATCCTAATATTAGAAGTAGTCTTGTTTTTGCAATTTGATATTGAATAGGCAATGTATATACTTTCTATTCTAAGTTGGTGCTTCTGTGCTACTTTGTTGTTGAAATATAAACATCTATTAGTAATTTTAGTATAGGAAATGATAACATTTAGTGTGGTTATTTCACTCAATCTTATGGAAGTTCCTGGATATTTTATGGAACAAATTTGAGTGGGTTAATGAGAAATAAATGACGGTAGTATAAGTAAAAAAAAAAAAAAAAGAAGGAATAGATAAAAAGGTAAATTTGAGTGGGTTAATGTTATATTCCATTAGAAATAAATGACGGATACATATATCATATAATATAGTATAAGTGACGGCAAAAAAAAAAGGGAATAGAGAAGCGCGCTGCGGGGAAGGGTAATTCGCGGCAAACGGCCAATGTATTTTTGGGATTTAGTAGGGGGTTTTTGGGCGTGTCTAGCTCTGTCTCTGTGTTATATTTCATTACCTCCTTGTTTTTCTAGGGTTGGTGGTAAGTATAGTAAAAAAAAATAATAAAAAATAATAATTCTCTCCCCTATTGGTTGACGATTTTTTTTTTTTTTTTTACAAAAATATGTAGAAGAATGATCTGAGAAAAAAAAATGTGTTTTTTTTTTTAATTGATACATATATCATTGTCGCTCTTTTTTGTTTATAATATGATACCACCAAAAGAAAGCTTAATATTTTTGATCGCACGACCGCGCAAGATAAAGCGACGCAGTAGTACAGGAGGGGGGTGTGTGTAGTGAAATGTAAGGTTCACTTATGATATTAGAGATTCCACTCCGTAGACAAATCATCATTAAAGTGTAAAAGCAAACCTGTGGGGGAAAAAGTAAAATATATACTGGTAGTTATCCTTGACTTCTGCCCATTGTACCTAGGTGAGGGTAATAAAGAGTTCCTGGGAGCGCTGTTTCTGCTGTTTTGGTGTAATTTCTTGTAAGATTTGGAATTAAGATTTTTCGAAGGGTCTCACTGGAAAGATCATTATGTCACCTTCTCCAGTGAAGAAACTAGGGATATTTTAAGTATATTTACTAACTTTACAATTTTTTTTTCACTTTTTACTAATCAATGTGGAAATTTATTATGGGGTTTGGGGACCCTAATGAAATAAGGGAACCTTAACTTTAAGTGTAAGGTTGGCTTTAAGACACTTTTCTAAACATGTTTGATTACTGTATTAAAATGGCTTTATGAAAGTCAAACTTTTAAACTAGATACCTACAGAGGTGCAAGTTATCTTTTGCTATCAAATATTATCTTCTGCTTTACCCAAATGTGATTTAGGTGGTAATCCTTACAAATTTAAAAAAGTTGTTATGGCTAATGTAATTTTCATCTTTTCCAATTTTAGAAAAATACACAAAGGACTGCCCAAAAAACAGCACTTACCAGTACTCTATTACTACTTGCCAGAAAAGCTGTCGCTCTCTCAGTGAGCCTGACCCCAGCTGCAGCTTCCATTTCACTCCCCTGGATGGCTGTGCTTGTCAAAATGGAACATTCCTTGATGACAATGGAGCCTGTGTGCCAGCTGGGAACTGCCCTTGTTACTACAGTGGTTCAATGGTGCCCCCTGGAGAGGTCATTTATGACAATGGTGCCATGTGGTAAGTTATATAAAAACAGGGTAATCATGGGTTTCGATAAAAGCTAATACGGAATTTAAAGGATCACTAAAGGAATTTTTTTTTTAGCTAAATAGCTTCCTTTACCTTACTGCAGTACTGGTTTCATGTCCTTATTGTTCGTTTTTGCTTTGAAGTCGCTGTAATCCTGCTCTGTTCTCCACACTTCCTGCTTGTCTGTTTCCTTTTAACCACAGTGCTGGGAGCTTTCTCACGGTGGTCTGAGCTGTCATTACTGTGTGTCTAAAACTTCCCAGAACCAATCAGATTCATTTTAAAAACAAAACACTGCCCTGGATTTGTTTGTTTTTGTTCTGTGTGTCTATTTCTACTTCACAGAAACATGAAGCCAGTTCAAAAGTGAAACTAACCTGCAGGCACATTATATGATTGATTTTTATCTATTTTTAATCATTTTGAAAAGGAATCAGTTAACTTTTATGTCTCTATACCCTGTAAACAGCCATTTCAGCAAAAAAAATGTTTTCCTTTAGTGACCCTTTAAGACATTATGTTAATTTAGTTTTATTATTATTTACTTTTCCCATTAAGTTTTTTTTTTTATGCCAGTATGTCCCCAAAATCAGTATATGTTTGTAAGTATAAAAGACCCCCTTCTTCTCCCTCATAGATATCCCGAAGGGCATATTATATGCAATTGGTCTATGTACCACAGCATCTTCCATACACCTGAATGCGTGTGTGTTTAAGGTTCTAGTGCAACAAAAGATTTTATTATTGACTCAAATTTCCTAATGTTAACCCTGGTATATCAATTCATGGGCCTGGGTTAATTAAAACAGCTTACTGCGACCCTAATGAATACTTATGCAGATTTGGAACATTTATCAGCATGCTGGCCTTATAATATTTTACACAGTGCTGAGAATGAACCTGGATTGGTGCAGATCCTAACACTTGGTTTGAAAAATTTTAGTGCATCTACTGCCATTGGCTATGCCTAATATCAACAGGATAGGAAAGGAATAGGAATCTGTGGACACGTTTGCTGTAATTCTTGCAATGTATTTGTTTTATTTCTTATAACAAAGCTTGAGTGTTATATTAATCTTCATGGTCCATATATCATGTTTTTTTTTTTTATCTAATACAGAGCTGAGTTTCATTTTAATCTACATGTTCCATATATATATATATCTTTACCACATACTTTCAATGTGGTCTGCCAGTATGTACAGCAGGCATCTTAAAACTGTGTTCTCTGGTGGTTTTCATACTCCTTCTTTGTTGCCAAGACATAGGATGAGGCTACAACCATTTAATCGTTAAATCAAACTAACGCTTTGCCCATGGAGGACAAAAGTAACAGGTTCACTTAAATGCCACGCTTCCCAGCTACAGCTTAATGTTGCTACCCCATTGCTCGATTCAGATACTGAGAACAAAAAGAGGAAGCCCTCTGAACACAGAGCTAAAGACCCTCTCCATACCTACGTATGACAAAGCCAGGTGCTTTAGAGGCTAATCACCAAGTTCCTTCACATGGAAGGAAGGACAGTGCGTCACACTCCCTATACCCAATTTATTTGTTCCTTTTGGTGTCTAAAAGGGAGTGAAGGAAAGAAGAGTATGTGCAGCTGAGAAAGGTGACAGTTAAAGGGTCACTAAAGGAAAAAAATGTTTTTGCTGAAATGACTGTTTACAGGGTATAGAGACATAAAAGTTAACTGATTCCTTTTAAAAATGATTAAAAGTAGATAAAAATCCATCATATATTGTGCCTACAGTTTTAGTTTCACTTTTAAACTGGTTTCATGTTTATGTGAAGTAAAGAGACACACAGAACAAAAACAAACAAATACAGGGCAATGTTTGTTTTTAAAATGATCATGGACCACAGTGAAAAGCTAGCATGAGTTTTTTTTAATAAGGAGCCAGACAAGCAGGAAGTGTGGAAATCAGAGAAGTATTACAGCTACTTCAAAGCAAAAACGAACAATGAGGACATGAAACCAGGATTGCAGTAAGGTAAAGGAAGCTATTTAGCTTAAAAAAATTCCTTTAGTGATCCTTTAAGTGAACCTTCATGAGAATTTGAGATTTGACATTCCTACTGTAAATATGATGCAATATGCAGAATAGCCACAAGATGGCACCATTCACAATTGTGTGACAGCGACAATTTCTGTGTGACTCAGTGTTTTTGATTTGATTACAGAATATTTTTTATTATAATTACATTAGTATTTGTTATAATTATTTATAGTTATTTATTATATTATAATTTATGATTTTGTTTTTTCCATACTGTATGTCAGATTTAAGTGTTCTTGCCTACAATATAAAACGCTACAGCACCACTTTCAGCACCTAAAATCTGACATAATCATCCCAAGGGAGGTTAAAGTGTTTAATATTAACAGCGTTATTGGAACAAAATATAGATAGAAAATGATTCTTCATTAAATTGACGCTGTGTTGGGAAGACAAACAAGTAAGAAAATATAAAAAATGAGAAATTTATACAACTAGAAAAGCCTGAGGTGTTTAGTTTCAAATAAAATAACTAAAGTGTTTTTCCCCCAACAAAATGTATCCTCATTTAAAGTGTTACAGAGGCTCAATATTTTAGTAACTTTTGTTAGCGTATAGCTGTAAGCTCTATCACTAAGCTAACCACCTAACAAAATAAAGGACATAAAGCCAAAGCTTTTTTTATTGTCAATAGAGTGGGGAATAAGACCCCTTTCTAAATGTATTGCCCTCTTTCTATTCTGCTTGGTTATTTCCTGACATACATCGCCAAAGTGAGACAAATTTGATTCTGCAAAGATAATTCCAAATAATTTAGATCCTTTACACATATATAACCACATAGAAATTGATGGAGATATGTAAAATAATACAAGAAAATTACATGCTCCTCCCCTTCCAGAAGACTACGCATGTGGAGGGTGATGTGTTGGGAAGACAAAAATAAAAATAAATACTCTTATAATTAGTATTGCAAAAAGCAAGTATGCTTTCCTTAGAAAATATAAAAAATGAGATATGATAATATTCGTTTCTCCTGTATTCTTTTTTGTGCTAAAAATAAAAGATCAGAAAGAGAGATAGTGGTTCCCTGTTTTACTGAGGTGAGATGTTTCTCTCTTAACAGCAGGGCCATGGTTAATTTGAGCGGAATAAAGTCAAATATATAGAAGAATATCGGATTCGTTAATATAGAATACTGATATTTTAAAAAAAAAAAAAAGAAATTTCGTACGCGAAAACGGGTTATTTCCTGGATTACTAAACTAATATGCACTAAACACTAACTCTACTTACACCATATAAATGCAAATTTTTATTTATTTTTATTTTTTTATACACAAAACACACAGGCCGAATATTTGTAATACAAATACTTAATACTAATCGCCTCAGTCGGCCCAGGGTTTACCAGCAATCAGCGATGGAGATCCTAGGATGTGATCTGTTTTAAAAATAAATTTGAAAAAATACAACTGATAAAATGAGCAAATATGTATCCTTATAATAGACTAAAGTTTCTTAATAAAAGAAATGTAACAGTTACAGAGGCTGAGAATCTTCCCTTCCAGATTTTTTGAGATCGGCTGTGTACAACCTTTTGTAAGTCAGCCAACATTTTCTTTCAGTTGGATTTTGTCAGCCGGGCTGTGGGGGAGATAGCAGCCCAAAGCTGACACTGTAGCAAACAGCCCATACACACTATAAGATTTTTTGCAATTTTTGTCTTCTCACCAAAAGGGCTTGCTTGAGACAAATTGAAAAATCCCCATATTATAATGCACACTAATAGAGTGTAGTCATGCTGTTCATTCACACCAGACAAAAATATGTACCATGTGTATTATTTTTATCTTTACAAGTTTCCAACACAATTTTAAATGAATGAAGTCTGACAGTCAATGTTATGGATCTATTAATAAGCCATAAAGCTTTTCCTACAAAACAAAATACTTCCGTGCCCAACTGCCTGTACCTCTAAACCTCTCTTCAGAAAGTCAGGAGTGTGGATCTGATGGTCCCACGCCGAATTCAGTGGTTCTTTCTACCAACCTTCATCTCATTAAGGTGTCCTGTATTGATGTGAAGTTAAGGTGTCCTGTATTGATGTGAAGTTCAGCAGGGGGAACCATTGAACATGGCAGGAGAAAAATGTAAATCAGAACTCCCAGAACTGTAGGTTTCTGAACAGATTTCAGGGGAAGATTTCTCTTCGGTGGAGTTGTGTTTGGCAGTGTCGACCAAAGGTTGTAATCAGTGTGGAATCTCACATTGTGTTTTTCTTTAGAGTGCCCAAAAAACATGGTTTATTTTGACTGTGCAAATGCGACAAATGGAGCAAATGGAGCAGAGTGTCAAAAGACATGTCAGACCCTGGACATGGAATGTGTAAGTCTCTATATACACAGCTGTCACCAATAATATTTCACAAATGTATTATACATATATCATACATATCTCACACAATAGGATTCTCTCTTCACATTTTTATTTTCCCCTTGGGTGGATAATTTTTGCGTTTTGGTGGGAAAATCTAGTAGGGTAGTGAGAAGGTAGTGGTGGTGGTGGGTATGTGGGGAAAAAACAGTGAGCAGTTACAAGACTCTGCAGCTTAGGCAACACACAGACAGCATCTCTGCCATATGAAAGGCTTCTAAATCATGCATTTTACACCCAGCACGTGCTCAACATATACAATACATATGCTATGCTGTCACCAGTAGCTCATTCAGCTTCCAGGCTTTTTTTTTTTTTGGTAAAGCTTATGTGAACAAGCTGAAGTTAGAAGCTGATTGGCTATCATACACAGCTACACCAGATTGTGTACTCTCCAGGTTTAGAAAATCACCCCCATGGAGTCTGTAAGAAAGATCAGCATTATACATATGTTTAAAGATAAATAAAAGATAATATAAAAAATGCATTTAAAGATGCAGTTAAACTATGAACATGACTTCCATGTATTTTATGACACAACTTTTCAGCTCACATGATATCCAAGGCCGTAATAGGAACAAATTGTTATTTTGCAGAGGCCATCCTGACAATGAGCCCACAGAGACACCTGCAAGTTAAGGGGCTTACAAGGGTTATAAAGCTGGACTTTGGGAGGCCTAGAACCTTTGCTGTAATAGAGATTATTATCTTTAAATTTACAACATCAGCTTGACTCCAAATATACTTGGTCAAGTCTAAAAAATATACTGCATGTACAATGCTATGTTTCAAGAGCAGAGACAAATTTTCTGCATTGAATCCTGTAAGCACACAACTGTATGCCGACAAAGGAACCACTCTCAGCACCTCTGATTGGGTCACTTTTTTTATGCAGAACATTTTCTTTTTTACTTATCCATACCCAGCTGACTGAAGTTTATATAAGATGCTATATTTCTGTAGACATTGAGAAAAAAAGTGTGGGCAATTACTGTACAAGGAAAATCTGCTTCTTTGTGATTGCTGCTTATAGGCACAAGCCTACTGTGCCTAATGGTGAATCTGGCTATGTTCAAGAGCCCATATACTAAACATTCAATAAAACAAATGCTCTAATACATCCTATAGACAAAAGATTACAATTGCCAGGCACGGTCATTGTGCCCTATATCCAACTCCATTTTTATGTCTACAAATTTCTAATGATGACTATAAAAGTGAATACAATTTCTGCTAATTACTAGTTTTAAAAATGAAACCTTAAGAGCAGAGCTTTTTTTCTCAGAAAATAGGTGCAGGAACTCAACCACGACCCGTTCAGATTTCACAAACACTAGAAGGGTCTTAAAGGTGCATTAAATACCAGGACTGCTTTACATACAGAGTGTAGAGTTCAGGGGGGGGGGTTACACACAGTGTAGAGCTGTCACTTGTGAACACAGAAATCAGACTTCTGTGTTTACAAGTGATTGTGGTGAGCGGCACCAAAGGGTCTGAGCCAAAGGTGGTGGAACTGAGTTCCCCCAAGTTCCCCCTGAAAAAAAGCCCTGCTTAAGAGGACAAAGAGTATTTTTCGCATTAATCATCACATCTCTAACAGTGTTATATTATAGTCATTCAACATATACATATTTGACACTTGTAACTACAAAACAATATCTAAACTAAAGGTCTTTTTTCTTTTTTTTTATAACTCAGTTAAGTATTCAGTGTGCCTCTGGCTGTGTCTGTCCGAAAGGGCTTGTGCTCAATAACAATGGCAATTGTGTGCCCGAGGAAGAGTGTCCATGTATACACAATGGTGAGGTTTACCACAGCGGGGAGAGCATTCTGCAAGACTGTAATACCTGGTGAGTTATTTTACTTCACAAAGTAAGACAGTCATACATTAATTTGATAATTCATAATATTACAGGCTGTCTTAATGTTTTCTTAATAATTGGTAAGCTATAGATATAGTTTTGACCTACCTACTTCTCTACTGATCTTTGTACAGGAAAGGTAACAGGTAGATTAGGAAACACTTTACGTAATAAATAATTTATACAGTAGCCCTAAAATGTCAGACTATTACATAGCAATATAGCTCTGTTCAAAAACTAAAATCTATAGGGTCAGTGCACTCAAACCTGATCAGTGCCCATCAGTTCCGCCTCATCAGCGCATATCAATGAAGGAGAAAATGTACATGTTTGCAAAATTTTCTAACAAATGAAACATTATTTGAGCAGTGATTAAATACCACCAAAAGAAAGCTCTATTTGTGTGAATAAAATTATACACATTTGGTGTTGTCACATCCCAGAGAGAGTTATGGTACAGTAATGCCTCTTATATAAAAATGAACAGGACTTTAAGGATGCTACTATTATAATGAATGGTGGCATCTTTAAAGTCCTGTTAGTTTACACTAAAAGAAGCTATTGATTGGTACCACTCACCACCTAACTTTATGCTAAATAAAATGCATTATTAGGTTTCAATTATGATCAGCCTCTTAGCACTTAGAGAGAGGTACCTTCATCAAAGGTAGTTGAAAGTCACCTATGACTCCGAAGACACTACCTCGGGGCCTTTTTCACTAAACTGTACTCAATTGTTGAAAATTATGATATCAAAGTCAATTTGAAAGCCCAAAATGATGTATAATTTCTGCTAACTCCTTTATGTTTTAGTACTTGCAAGGACCGGAAATGGCAATGTACCGAGAAAGAGTGTCACAAGACCTGTGTAGTATATGGAGAAGGCCATTATAAAACATTTGATGGCAAACGTTTCAGTTTTAACGGTGTTTGCGAGTACACTCTGACACAGGTACTTACAAGTCTATCATATGTCAACAATGTTCATGCATCTTTCTTTATTGATTATACACATATGATCCTACCTGGTAGACACATATGCTACGCATGTGTGGAAACACATAATGGTCTGTGATGGACAAATTTTGAAAACAACTATGTATATTCTACTAAAAGAGGAGAACGCTAAAGCTAATTTCCTCTATATGATTGCCCACAGAGTCAATGCTTTTCACCTGTATAATTATTTTGGCACAATGTAGTACAACCTCAACAACATGCTCAGATTTCTCCAACCGACGCAATCTTTTTTGTAAGGCCTTATCAATAATTTAATAATAATATTTCACGTTTTACAAGTATCTCTGGAAAATGAAGGCAAATTATGACTATAATGTGACTGAAGTCCATCGAAATAATTCATTATAGACCATTTATATGTACTGTGTTTATATATTTGTTACTTATTAAGCATCCCAAATGTTGATTACAGAAAACTCTCTGTTAATTTATAGGACTACTGTGCATCCAACGCTGGAAATGGTTCATTCAGAATTATCTCTGAAAACATCCAATGTGGAACAACTGGGACTACCTGTTCCAAGGCCATTAAAGTATTTTTGGGGGTGAGTACTGAGTGTTCAGAACTTCACATCTATGCTACATCTCTAGTACATTTCACAAACAACAATACAATAAAAAATAGCTTACCTTAAGTGTGGTAGCCAGGTTAAGTACATTTTCTGCAAGTACAGAAATAATACTTGTTGATCCTGCCAAAAACCAAGTGTCCTCATAGCTTTCTGTGCACCGCACCAAAATCTAAATCAATGTTATCAGTTTTTTCATCTATCTTCGATCTTCTCTCTACAAAACCCCTCCTCTCTATGTAATGGAGATGCGAAGAGAGGGCAGTATTTGTAGCTCAGATTAGAATGGCACCACTGCATCTCCATAGATACAATTATATTGTAGCTTTGTGTAGCCCAATGTCTTGCTTTAGGAAGAAATAGGAAGAAAGCATTTTCTTACTAAGACAGGTAAAGTGGCACACTGATCTCAAAAGGTTATCATTTTGCTTTTTTTAACTCAGCCTACATGAATTATATTATTTGGTTGCATTATAATTATTAGATTCCTTCATAATAGTGTATTACTTGTATTTTACAGAACTTTGAGTTGAAATTGAGTGATGGTTCCTTTGAAGTAGTGCAAAGAGACACTGGTGGTGATGTTCCCTACCAGATAAGGAAGATGGGAATGTACCTGGTCATTGAGGCTAAGAATGGTTTGATCCTGATGTGGGACAAGAAGACAAGCATTCTGATCAAGTTAAGCCCAGAGTTCAAGGTAAAGAAGCTGTCATCCTTCAGAGACACAATGGTAGAGATTTACTGAAAATGGAGCACTCAGAATCGTGTGAAGCTGGGCATAGAAGCCAGTTGACTTTTACAATTAAGCTTTGACAAAAAAAAAAAAAAAGCTGATTTAAATAATAAAGTTCAAGTTTATTAAATCCTCCTTAAAGGGGTTGTAAAGACGAACATATTTTCCTCTATTTTCCTCTTAAATTAAAGTCTGACAGTAGCTGATAAAGTAAAAAGTAATGTTTTGCATTATAACTAGTTTGATACCTGTTGAAATCAAGCTGTTTTATTCACCTCCGTCACTCCTGGTTTGTTATTCTCACTGACTTCCTGGTTTGTGGTGCACATTCATTCTTGCTGCATCACGGCCTAATGGGAACTACAGTTCCCATTAGGCTTAGCCTCCATGCCTGTGAGGGATAAAAGACCATCTTCACGCAGGGCTGTAGTCATAGGGAGGGGGTGAGCACATTCTGCTTTGGAAAACAAGAAGAGGAGAGACAGGAAATTGCATTTTCAAACCTGGATTACTGTATTTTGGAGGTCAAAAGGAAAAACGAGGTAAGTGATATTTAAATACTCTAGCTTACAGCAATCAATGGATCTAATAAACAAACTAACCTTTAGTGTTTCTTTAATGTTGACAACAAGTTGCTACTCTAGGCAATAAATGTTGTGTTCAACAAACAGTTTTTTGCAACCATCCATAAAGCACTGAGGTTGTTAGCATTAAAGAATTGTGATCAAATTAGAATGTCAGGGTTTAATATTTGTATTACTCCTTCTTAATATTATAATACACTATGCTTACCAAATGCATTAGACTTTTTATTTTTATTTTTTAACGAACAAGCTCTTTAGTCTTTGATGAAATTTGAAGGACTATAATACAAGGAGCAACACAATACACACCATGATAGTACAGGACAAATAAACCCACACAAAGAAAAAGGGTGGATGCATTACACCTTTGATCAACCACAGCCTTCATTTTAAAGACACACCTAACTCTGAAAATATCTAGTTTAAGGAATAATTAGCATTGGATATGGTTTATATCATCTTCCTGTATACCATATGGGTGGTTAATTAAAGCCCAACTCCAGCAAAAACTTTTCACTTTGTTTTGAATAAAGTGGTTTGGAGCCTCCATCAGGTTTTATTGCTCTAAGCGTCCTTGATGGGGATATTTCCATTCAATTTCTGTAGAGGCAGGAATGAATGGAGAAATCCCTGTAAAGGAGACATAAATATATATATATATATATATATATATATATATTGTAAAGATAAGCCTTCGGTTTCATAGATAGCAGGGCTCTATCCAACTAGAAACACTCATCTTCCCCCTAATATAGGAAAGGATGGTGTTTCCTACTTTCTTAAAGCTGAACTACAGGCACAATTGAAACATTTTCCTCAATAGCAACAAAGAATACAAATCTACTTTGTGTGCACCAAATGCCTTTAAAGACCCAGATATTCCATGTAAAAATATGTGTGACATCACCTGTGTTGAACAAAGTTTGTACAGAGAGCAGAGCTGTGGGGGGCTAAGCAGGTCCCCCCACTACAGGCTGCCTGCAGAAAAATACAGGCTGGGGGGCAGATACAAGGCAGTTATCTTACACAAGGGGAGAAGGCAGCAGTGACTGGTCTTTATTACAGGAAGCATTTGCATAAAGGAAAAATTTTTGTGCACAAATCTGGAGGATTTCAAATTAATAAAGGATATCAATCGGCGGAACACACAGCATATCCGCCCGCCGACTGCGGGGTACACAGAGAAAAGGTAGGTAAACTTTTTTCTGCCTCTCGTACTGCTTTAAAATCTATGCCACACACGGGAAGACCGCCAGGGAGGTTAAATAATATTTGCTTATCCTGGAGTACACTTTTAAAAAAGCCTGACGCCCTCACAAAATGTAGAAAAGTCCTTTCAATAGACCATCCGTATACAGTTTTCATTGTTATTTGTAGAACTGTAGGATAAACATATGAAGCAGCCAAAAAATGTATGTCTAAAATGTTTACTATCTATGCTGTGTTTTATAGGTTCTGATGTGTGTTGATGTATCATATTAACCATTTAAAATATTTTTTTGCCATTAGGGAAATGTTTGTGGCCTCTGTGGTAATTATGATGGTAGTGTCTCCAATGATTTCACCACAAGAACACAATCGGTAGTGGTCAACGTAGAGGAATTTGGAAACAGCTGGAAAGCTTCGCCAAGCTGCCCTGATGCTCAACGTCTAAAGGATCCATGCATTGCCAATCCATACCGTCAGTCTTGGTCTCAGAAGCACTGCAGTATTATCATGGACGCAACATTCTCGAAGTGCCATTCTAAAGTGGGTTCCTATGTTTTATTTAACAGATGTGATACCGTGTTTTCATTCATGTGATAGTAATCTCCCCCAAACATTATTTTTTAGTTTGAGTATTTGATTACTGTATGATTTCAAAGGGAGTGGGGAAGTGGGGGCAAATTTCAAAAGATTGGTCACACAGCTTAGCTGTACATAATCTTAGTTGTTCCCTTGCACAATACTTCCTGCTGAGGTAATGTAATCTGTGTTCCCAAATTGACAGATAGGAGTCAATACTGCACACAGCTGATAGCTATCAAACCCAGCTGTCATTGACCTCTTTGGTCCTTGCTAATCATAAGGAACCAATCAAAGTGGTTCCCTGTATTGTGATGACATGGCTGGAGCGTCTATTCTGAAAACAACTTGCAGCCTGAAGATGCCTAAATGATGGCAATGTGCCTCAGCTTAATATTTTAAATGTCAAATATAATTACATATTTAAAGAGATGTTATATATATATATATATATATATATATATATATATATATATATATATATATATATATATATATATATATATATATATATATATATATATATATATATATATATATATATATATACAGTATATAGAGTTACTGGGTGTTATTTACTAAAACTTGAGAGTGCAAAATCTGATGTAGCTGTGCATGGTAGTCAATCAGCTTCTAACTTCAGCTTATTCAGTTAAGCTTTGACAATAAAACCTGGAAGCTGATTGTTTTCTATGCAGAGTTGCACCAGATTTTGCACTGTCAAGGTTCAGTAAATAACCCCCATTGTCAAGTTAACAGATACATATTGGGACTGCTTAATTTGGCCTGGACATTTAAGCTTTACATTCATTACATTTTTATTGTTTACAACACATTAATTATCATGACAGTAAAGCCGCGTACACATGATCAGTTAAACCGATGAGAATGGTCTGATGGACCGTTTTCATCGGTCAAAACCGATCGTGTGTAGGCGCCATCGGTTATTTAACCATCGGTTAAAAAAAAGCCAACTTGTTTTAAATTTAACTGATGGATTCCTAACCGATAGGTCAAAACCGATCATTAGTAGGCACAACCATCGGTTAAAAATCCACGCATGCTCAGAATCAAGTTGATGCATGCTTGGAAGCATTGAACTTCATTTTTTTCAGCACGTCGTTGTGTTTTTTACGTCACCACGTTCTGACACGATCCATCAGACCGTTCTCATCGGATGGACTGATCGTGTGTACGCGGCATAATATTGTTATATTAGTTCCAAAATGGAAACTAAAAAAAAAAAAAAATATGGATATCGAGACAAGTAAACAAAAGAAAAAAAATTACTATTGACTCTTTAGAGAATGTGACATGTGTAGCAAGTAACATTATAATGAGAAGGGTTCTTTTAGTAGTCTTGAAGCACACTTAATGCAATCAGTTTCCAACAATAGTATAAGTTAGTCGTCATAGTCTAACCTCGAGATAGGATTTCTCGTAGCTGCAAAAGTGAAGAGAAAGGAGAAAAGGAGAGAGATAGATGAAATAATAAAGGAAAATAAATTAAAAAGAGTAATGTATGGGGATGAAATCCCCAAAACAAGGAGAGAACTAGGACGAAGCTGTAGCCATATTGGGAGGAGGGTAGTTAGGTGTCCGCATAGTGCCTGGGGCAGGGATGTATTTAGGTTTTGTGCTGCCCTAGGCCTGACTAAACTCATGCACCCCTAATTTAAATATGACCCACCCCTTCCTGTCAAGGCCACACCCCTTGCTGTTAAAGACCTTCCCTTCCCTTACCTTACCCTTACTCTATCCAAAATTAAATATAAAATTGTTATTCTGTGGTAAATAATTTTATGGAGAGGACTAAAAAGATATAACCATGCCAATGGTACAGCAGAAACATATAGCACAGTGAGGAAGGTTTGTGGTCCAGGATGATAGGCCAGTCAAAATTAGAAGCTCCGCCCCCCTACAGTTGCGCAATGCTTGCCTCTCTGCCCAGTCCGCCCCATAAGACTGGCGCTACATTAACAGTGCTACACTAATAGTGCAAGCCGGCGGAGACTATTTCCGTGCTGCCCCTCTGCAACGTGCTGCCCTAGGCCTGGGCCTTGTTGGCATAGGCCAGGATACAGCTCTGGCCTGGGGTCAAAGGTACGTAGATATATGATGCCCAAGGTTCCCAAGTTCGTTGGGAAACAGAGCACTTTGGTCATTGATAAATCCAGCAATATTTTCATGTATCATAATGACATCTAAGCTTTAATGGCTCCTGGTCTCAAAAGTGTTAAATGTCCTGACAGAGAGCTGACAAAGATCCAACTAAACAGTGTCAACCCAAAACTAATATTTTACTTTCAATTGAACCTGCTATATTACATTACTATCCATTTGAAATTACTGAAGTGTTTTGACTTCTCCCAAAAGTTAGAGCAGTACTAAATGAATGAGCTGTTGAGGATGAAGAGTCTAACCATGATCTACTTTTAGGTTGACCCTACTCCATACCTTGAGGCTTGTGTTAGTGACACATGTGGGTGTGACACTGGAGGAGACTGTGAATGCTATTGTACTGCTGTCTCAGCTTATGCCAGAGCTTGTAATGATGCCGGAATCTGTGTTTCATGGAGAAGCCCAGAAATATGCCGTAAGTTGACTAAGACTTTTTTCTCATAAACATTAAGAAAACTATCAAGTTACTATGCAAGCTGATTCCGCGTCATTGATAGAGGATGCTGTATATTGAAGGCAACAATGGGGAAGGAACTAGCATATCCAGAAATAGATAAGCAATTGCAGCTCCTGTATTTTTCTTGTGTAAGGTTTCCTTTAAAGGTCACTCTTTCTTTGGAAAAAAAGGTGGTAACTAGGAGATTTGTTCATTTGTTACATCATTCATTTTAATGTAGTAACAAATGACCAAATCGACACTGCTGCAAATGAAGTCATAGGCCAAATGTAGGAAATGTATAGAAAGTTTTAATAATAACGTTTTTAAAACAATTAACTTTAATTTGAAGAACTGTTCTGTCGTTTAAATAACATACTTACGGTATTTAATGATCTTGTGTCTCAAGATCATTAAATAATGTAAGTATGTTAGCCACATACCACAGCTGTAAGTACCACATTCCTATGTTCTATACATCAAACTGGAGTTTCTCATTGAAAGATGAGAAAGAATCTTTCTTGATATCAGCTGTCTATTCGCATTCAGATTGGGAGAGAGGGGAAGAACTAGGAACCAATTACATTCTTCTGTATGCACACGTGGGACCATGGCAGACCTCTAAGGTCTTTTGTTTTCGACATAGTACTCTGTATGGTACTTTCTTGTATTAGCTGCTGTTGCATGTCGATGCCATGTAATGGTCATTGAAAATGGAAATCAGAGTTTGGAGCTGGATGGATTTGTCACAAGGTAATGGTACTTACCTTGAGCCTCCTATATAGAAGAAAGAGTAGAGCATCATTAAAGGGGTTGTAAAGACAAAAATATTTTCCTCTTAAATTAAAGTCTGACAGTAGCTGATAAAGTAAAAAGTAATGTTTTGCGAATATATAGAAGAATATAACTAACGTGATACCAAAAAAAATTGTTGATTTCGCTAATCGAGCTGTTTTATTCACCGTCACTCCTGTATTACTAAACTAAATCTAAACACTAACTTACTCTCACTTAAAAGAAAGGAGAATAAGGGGGAAAAGAAGGGCGGAGAAGACTTCCTGCGCATTCTTCTCCGCCCTTCTTGCTACATTACGGCCTAATGGGATTCCTTTTACTACAGTTCCCATTAGGCTTAGCAAAAGAAGGGCGGAGAAGATAATCCATTCCTTTTGCCGAATATTGTGAGGGATGCAAAAGAAGAGAGCAGAATAATCTTCACACAGGCAATATTCCTTTTGCTGAATATTGTTATTCTAGTTATGCAAAAGAAGGGAGGAGGTGAGCACATTCTGCTTTCCACCGAGTTATTATGATTGGCTCTACAAAACGGCTCAGGTGCTGGTCGGCAAAAGGAAAGCAATCTTCTCCGCCCTTCTTTTGAAGAGCCAATCAGATAGACAGGAAATGGCATTTTCAAACCGAATATTGGATTACTGTATTTTGGAGGTCAAAAGGGCGGAAAAAACATTCCTTTTGGTAAGTGATATTTAAATGCTCTGCAAAAGAAGCTTACAGCAATCAATTGATCTCGGCAAAAGGAAATCGCGCAAATTCCTTTTGCTGAAACAAACTGATTGGCTTTGCAAAAGAAGGGCGGAGAAGTGTTCCTTTAAGTCGAGTTATTATGATTGGGAGCAACAGAAGATAGCTGACACAAAAGCATCCCACCCTTCCATTCATTGTTATGGTCCTAGGTTATGTGGTTTAGTCCCTTCAAGGGACAGTGTAATTTAATTAATTTTATGGTCAAGTTGAGCTGTAATGGCTGAGCTGAACTTAATGGTTAAATGTAACGTTCTTATTTGTTATAAGTATTGGCTTATATTTAGTTATGGTTTATGTAATAATACAATTATTTAACTCTTTGTTTTTATCAAAACCAATTAAAGAGCCTGCTAAAATTTTCAATCTATTAGGTTGTATTGTATTTTATCTGTTAATTTGGGATTCTGCCTATGAGCAGCATATATATTCAGGCTGCAAGCAGAGAGATGACATCACTGTATTCATTAAAGCTGAGTATACCTGAATAGTTTTTTTATAGTTTATCCAACACAAGCGAGGTGGATGGAGGAATCCTCCCCGCTGTGCTATTGTACTTTGGCAGCGGGGAACTTCAACTGTCAGAATGCACTGATCAGCTCTGAAGTCAATTGTCTTCAGCAGCAGATCAAATTACTTTTCCAACAGTTCTGTTGGACAGAAATTGATCTACCAATTGACCTCTGTTGAACAGGGAGAGCCACACACAGTTCAAAATTCAGCTGGTCCCTGCTGAACTGGACAAATCCCAGTATGTGTGAACTAGGGTTGCACCTATACACCTATATACCAATACTTGTACACAAGTACTTGCCGATACTGAGTACTGATAACTTTGTGGTGCGATTTGAGCCCATACTAAGTGAATGAACTCAAATCACACTGCAAATAATCACATGCGATTTGAACAAGAAAACTGTGCAATTTCTGCGCTAATTGCATGCGTTTTTCCACACTGCTCCTTTGTGAATCCAAGCTGAAGTCACTATGACAAGCCTGTGTTCAGAAGCATGTTTTTAGCCCATTCATTGTGTATGAGATCAAAACGCTTAGTAAAGGTATTGGTTTTAGGTTTAAGTACTCATGCAAATGCTTAATATTGGCACTGATACAGGTATCAGTGCAACTCTGGTGTGTACCCCAACTTAACTCTAAGGGAAAACAGGGTGTCGGTCGCCTGGCTGAGCTGTCTGGCAAGAGATGTATACTGTAGATTGCAAAAGTAGATTGGACAGAAGTCTTTTGACAGATAAGATGACTAATATGTATGTTATTTTTCCTATCTCTAGCTATGTTCTGTGATTACTATAACCCTGACGGAGAGTGTGAGTGGCACTATAAACCTTGTGGAGCTCCCTGCTTGAAGACCTGTAGGAACCCCAGTGGCCAGTGTATGAACAACCTGCCAGGATTAGAGGGTTAGTGGAATCCATTAAAATACTTTCTATACTATATAAATAAAAGTGTTTTACTATCCATGAAGCTTTTTTACCACTCCAAATATACACTTTTTAAAAGCATGTTTAAATGCTGCATTTCTTTTTCTTAGTAGAATCAGAAGCTCTCTTTCTCTCTAGCTAGGTAGTTAAACATAGGGATCTGTCACATCCTATTTCTCGTATCATATTCGTTTTCATATTTGCTGTAAATGTTTATGGATTCAAAGATTTTTTTTAAATTGTTATACATCTTATGCCAGGATGTTATCCGAAATGTCCCAAAGCACGACCTTTCTTCGATGAGGACATCATGAAGTGTGTAGCTCAAGCAGACTGTGGCTGCTATGATGATGAAGGCGATCGTTACAATATTGGGGATATGGTACCCTCCTACAAGAACTGTGAAAGCTGGTAAATATCTCGTTTTTTTTTTTATTATTATTATTATTTGATATTAAAGTGGAAATCCTTCTAAACTCACATTTATTTTTCAGCATTTGCACCAAGAAAGGTCGTCGCTGTCAAATGGATCTCAGAGGTGGGTGCTATCCTTCATCTCTTTTTTTTTATATATATTTAAATGGTAGACATGTCCTTGGCCAGTAGTGGGGAACTTATGTGTCATTCTCCCCTTTAAAAAAAAAACTTTTTTTTTTGCTACTTATTAACCAAACTGCAGGTAAAAGCATTGAAAATCAAGTATTTTAAATTCTTAATTGTAATGTGCATTTGGACTTACCAAGGAATATAATTAATCCAGAGAGAGTTAATCCCCTAGCACAGTCTCCTCCCTCCTTGCACAACTTAGCCTTCTACTCTTCTTTGAATATTTAATTACTGCCTGTGCTGGCCAAAATTGTTATCTCAGGCAAACCCCTCCCTCCCACAGAGCTGATTATTGTTTGATTGGCCGCTGGCAAAGTCGCCTGTCCTGGAGGCAACTTGAAGTTGCATTGTAAGTCGTTCCAAGTCGCGCTGAAGTCATCTTGCAAAGTCTCGCTGGAAGTTGTGTTGCTCCTGTGTGAACCGGCACTTAAAGTGATTGTAAAGACTTGTTTAAAAATGAAGAAAAAAATAAACATGTTATACATACCTCCTCTGTGAAATTGGTTTTGCACAGAGCAGCCTGTATCCTCCTCTTCTCTGGTCCCTTTATGCTTCTCCTGGCCCCTCCCTCCTATCAAGTGCCCCCACAGTCAGCAGCTTCCTATGGGGGCACTGGAGCCAAGTCACAGTTACGTGTGTCCATTCAGACATAGGGCTCCAACCCGGAATAGAATGCCTTAAAAATTTATAAAAACTTCTGCCTTTACAATTCTTTTAACCACTTAAGCCCCGGACCATTTGGCTTGCCAAAGACCAGAGCACTTTTTGCAATTCGGCACTGTGCTGCTTTAAATGACAATTAATGACCAACTTTTCCCACAAATAGAGCTTTCTTTTGGTGGTATTTGATCACCTCTGCGGTTTTTATTTCTTGCGCTATAAATAAAAATAGAGCGACAATTTTGAAAAAAAAGCAATATTTTGTACTTTTTGCTATAATAAATATCCCCAATTTTTTTTTCAAAAAAGCCTTTTTTTTCTCAGTTTAGGCCGATATGTATTCTTGGTAAAAAAAAATTCGCAATAAGCATATATTCATTGGTTTGCGCAAAAGTAATAGCGTCTCCAGAATAGGGGATAGTTAAATGGCATTTTTATTATTATTGTTTTTTTTACTAGTAATGGTGGCTATCTGCGATTTTATTATGACTGTGACATTATGGCGAACACATTGGACAATTTTAATACATTTTTGGGACAATTGTCATTTTTACAGCGATCGGTATATAAAATGCTATAAAAATGCATGATTACTGTAAAAATGACACTGGCAGGGAAGGGGTTAACCACTAGAGGGCGCTGAAGGGTTAAGTGTGTCCTAGGGAGTGATTCTACCTGTTAGACGGAGGAGCTAGTAGTGACATGTCAGCGATCACTGTTCCCAATCACAGGGAACAGTAGATCCCTAACGTGTCACTAGGCAGAACAGGGGCATGCCTGGTTACAAAGGCATCCCCCTGTTCAGCCTTTGCAGACCGCAATTGCGGGCCGTCCAGGAACATTGAGTTCCCGGGACCCACGGGCACACTCATGAGGCAGGTGGCTGAGTGGCAAATTTAAAGGGACGTACAAGTACGCCCATTTGCCTGCCCATGCCATTGAGTCAACGTATATCATCGTGCGGCAGTCGGCAAGTGGTTAATCACATAAATGTTGATTCCACTGAGCAGAAAAATCTGGGTTGAGTTAGTACAAAGTCTGTATGATTTAGTGTGCCCATAGAGAAAACAAAATCACATTAAAGCAAGCCAGTGCTTTGTCCATTCAGGGAACAGCGTCAAGATTACTTCAGTCCCCCTATTCCCAGCATCACATACCTTTCCCTCTTCCTCATGCTTCACTCTCCTGCTACATTTAGTTCCAGGAGTTGAAGGAAATACACAGTATGTCCAGGTATGGAAGAGCACATATCTCAACCATGTGATAGCACAAAGCCAATCAGCCCTCTGTGAGCTACAACTTCAGCAACTTCCAAAGTCCACATGACTTTGCTTTAATTTTAACTGAACAGAGAGGCAGGAAAGTGAAGTAAAGGTAAGTATATAGTATTGTATGCTGCTGGAGAAGGTTTTTTTTCTGTGAATCTGTTGCTTTGCCCTCATTGGCAAAGCACAGAATTAATTTTTAGTTGGTTGGTATCATTTCGGTGGTCGCATTATGTTTTCTATCCAGTAATATATGAATATATCAAAGAATGACAGTTTATCTTTAGGGTAGTCTAAAGCTGGGCACACACTATGAAAATATTGGGCAAACTATCGTCCAGTTTTCCTTGTTGTTTCACAGCAAGTCGGAACCAACGTTTTTTTTGTATTTTGTTTCTGATCATGTGCATACTTTCGTATCTGATTTTCCTCTCATTAAAACTGTATGAAAACAGTAAACATTAAATAAAAATCATTCGTTCTGCTCTCATATGGGAAACGTTTTGGAGTTTGTCCCTTTAGAAAATTTAAATTTTCAAAGTCTGAATCAGATGTGGAAAGTTGTGTACAACACGTATGGAATTTTTCTTCTGATTTGCTCATAGTGGGTACCTAGCATAACACTCCCCTGCCTCTCATTGACCACAATGCAGTGTACCTGTGGTTAGCTGCACTTTGCTATCGACTTTCTTGCATGCAGGACTTTTGGTGCGCTTTTAGATATTGCATTAAAACTGTGGGACATAATATGACAAAGCACAACTAACCTGCACCAATACCGCAGGTACGCAGTGGGGCATTGTGAAGCTGCCCTTGGTGGCATATCATATAACAAAAAGATGATAACGAACAACCTCAAATCTCTTAAAATCTCCCTAATTGCTATGTACAATAAAAAGTCTCTTTACATATGCTGTAAAATAAAAATTGTCCAGCTGATTGGCAATTGCAATTGCAAAGTCGTTAAGCAGTTCCCTTATCTTATCTTTGACCACACGTATAAATTCAAAAAGTCATCAATGCTGATGAGCAATTATTTTTTCCTATGTATGGATACTCTAAGTGTGACTGTGTAATAACTGATGCATATGTTTTGTAATCACTCTTTAACTCACAGCATGCTACTGTTACTATGGTAATATGAAGTTCAACTATGGTGACATCATCTACAATACCACTGATGGAATTGGAGGATGCATAACTGCTACATGTTCATCAAATGGAACCATTAATAGAAATGTCTATCCATGCTCAACTACGACCAAACCTGCCACTACCTTTCATTTTGATACCACTGCCAAGCATGCAGAAAACATATCAACTCCAGGTAGGATTTCTTCTCAGATGTTCGTACTTAGCAATTCCAGCTACAACATCTTTACAAGAACTGCTAATTTTTCTAGTACAGGGTATAAAAAAAAAAATGGGAGCACTTTCTATAAGAGATACAGACAATTTTTCTTACATGCTAACTACATCTAGTTAGTATTTTGTACACACTGCAACTGAACTCAGGCAGATATAATATACATATGTTAATGCAGTTCTGTAATCATTAATAGATCATTAAGTGCATTTACTATATGCAAGCAAATGTAAAGGTTGGACTTGGCACCAGCCTCTTGCAGTCCCTTTATAGCAAAGCTCAGACTGCAAGAAAGAGAAGCAGCATAAGGAGTCATCCTGATGCACTGCGGGGTTCATGTACAAGCAAGGAGTATGCTGATAGTAGAAGAAAGCAAAATGACAGAGAGGTGTTTTTCCTGGTCAGGCAGGGCTATGTTTTGTGGCAGATTTATATAAATCTCCAGTCACAATGAACACAAATGCAAATCCATTGGCAGATAATACAGCTACCTTGTAAGTATCCACATTTGAGTATAGATGGTAGCATAGAGTTCAGCTGTAACCTAGTAATTATCTTCAAAGCCTTATTTTATACAGGTGTAAAAAAAATATAATAATAGGATCTCTGCACCCATGTGAGTAAGTCCATACAAAAACAAAGAGAGACTTAGAAATAGATTACATTTTAATTTAAATAATTTTCTTCTTTAACAAACAATGTTAACTAATAAATTTACTTTTTCAGCCACAAAAGTAATTAGTATTATATTTTTCTTTGCAGTACCAGCTTCACCAACCTCTGTGTCTTGCCTTGAAGAAGTATGTAAATGGTCAATGTGGTATGACATCACTTGTCCAACATATGGTGAAAATGAAGGAGATTTTGAAACCTTTGAGAATATAAGACAAAAAGGATACACTGTGTGTAAAATATCATCCGAGGTAGAATGTCGAGCACAAAAGTTTCCAAAGATCCCTATTGCTGATTTGGGTCAGATTGTTACGTGCAATACATCTGTGGGACTTGTGTGTCATAATCGAGATCAGTTCTCCCAGCTCTGTTTTAATTATGAGATCCGAGTTCTGTGCTGTAGCTTTGTGCCTTGTGGAGCATCAACCAATCCTTTTTCTTCTTCTGACACTATAGCTCCTTCACCATTCATGACAGTAACATCGGAATTTACAACGGCCTCAACTGTCCAACCAAAAGG
The DNA here is from genome assembly GCA_029574335.1 of Rana kukunoris. Lineage (NCBI taxonomy): Eukaryota > Metazoa > Chordata > Amphibia > Anura > Ranidae > Rana > Rana kukunoris. The sequence goes on along the minus strand of CM056059.1, from coordinate 209,381,718 downwards.
TACTGTTAGCAAAGCACCAAGTCACTCAACCCAAGGTTTTTCATCAATAAAAGCAACAACTATGTCTACTACTGAAATGTCAAGACCAACAAGTATACCAAACGTGTACATATCTAAATCCCATGAAACAACTTTTACCACTCCCTGCAAAGAACAGCAATGCTCTTGGACACCTTGGTATGATGTGCATTTTCCCAGTATTGGTGAATCTGATGGAGACTTTGAGACCCTGGAGAATATCAAAGCTGCTGGCAACATTATATGTCAAAAACCAGACAATATTGAGTGTAGAGCTGAGAGATTTCCAGATAAAAGCATTAGAGATGTGGGCCAGGTAGTTACTTGTGACATCGCTCATGGTCTCATTTGCAATAACAAAGATCAGAATTCAAACTTTCCACTTTGCTACAATTATAGGGTTAGAATCCTTTGTTGCTCCATGGAGGATTGTAAATCATCCACTACTTATGTCCACTCTACAATCAAGGATCACACAACAGAACATTTGAAAGAAACCAGTGCTGTATTTTCAACAATTGCCTACAATTCTACTGCAAACACCATCATACCCAGAACAGCTAAAACAACAAGAAATCCATCAACACCTTACACAGACCGTACTACAACAAGGAGAGAAATTACAACTTCAGAAATAAACTGTATGCCTACATGCCAGTGGTCACAGTGGTTTGATGTTAGCTTTCCTAACATGGACAAAAATGGAGACTTTGAAACTTACGAAGAAATAAAGAAGTCAGGGTTTCACATCTGTGAAGAGCCTTCAAAAATTCAGTGCAGGTCTGCAGATCTCCCAGACATTCCACTGGAAGAATTACAGCAGAATGTGCAATGCAATGTTAGCTATGGCCTTGTTTGTCAAAATGAAGATCAAACTGGACCATTTCCGTATTGTTACAACTATGAAATTCGTGTCTTTTGCTGTTCTGGCTGTGCATCTACAATGGTTTCACCTGCATTTACAGATCATCCGACATCTGATGTAGAGGTGCATACATATGCACCTCTATCAACCAAAACAACTAAAGTTATAACAGCACCACTAGAAATGGAAACCACAAAACCCACACTGAGCACAATGAAAATATTATCTACTACTAGTAAGGCAGCAGGTTCTATGACTACTAAAGTGTCTTCCCATGAGCCTTCTAAAATGACAACTATAGTTGAAACAACAGAACATTGGGAAACCAAATCACAAAAAACTGTTTCCACAATTAAACCCACTACCAAATATGGTGAGATGACAACTAAAGCTACATCTCCTAAAGTAAACACTGCACCCCATATACCAACCACAGAATATAAACATGAGTCTACCTCTCATGGACCAAGTTTCACCAAGACAACAAAAATGTTTACAAAGCCCACTGAAGTGACATTTGTCTACAAATCTACATCCAGTATGCCTACAACAGCAAAAACAACATCTCCTAACATAGATACAGCATCCCATAAAACAACCACAGAATCTGAGGTTACATATTCCCATAAGTCTACATCAAGTAAACCTGTAACAAAAAAGGCAACATCTCCAAAAGTAAGCACTGAATTCCATAAATCAACCACAGAATCTGAACGTGAAAAATCCACCTCTCAAAGACCAGTTTCTATTAAAACCACTAAAATCTCTACAGCTTCTGGGAAAGTTACATCTGCCCACAAGTCAACATCAAGTAATCCTATGACAACAAAAGCAACATCTCAAAAACTAACCACAGAATCTGAACATAAAGAAGCCACCTCTCATGGACCAGTTTCCATTAAAACTACTAAAATGTCTACTGAATCTGGAAAAGTGACATCTGCATACAAGTCTACATCAAGTAAGCCTTTAACAACAAAAGCAACATCTCAAAAAGTAAGCAGTGTATTCCATGAACCAACAACAGAATCTGAACATGAAAAATCCACGTCTCAAAGTCCAGTTTCTATTAAAACTACAAAAATGTCTACAGCTTCTGGGGAAGTTATATCTGCCTACAAGTCAACATCAAGTAAGCCTATGACATCAAAGGCAACATCTCAAAAAGTAAGCACTTCATCCCATAAATCAACCACAGAACATCAACAGGAAAAATCTACCTCCCATAGACCAATTTCTATTAAAACCACTAAAATGTCAACAGAATCTGGAAAAGTGACTTCTGCTCATGAGTCTACATCTGTGAAGCCTATTACAACCAAGGCAACATCTCATAAAGTAAGCACTGCATCGCATAAATCAACTACAGAATCTGAACATGAAAAATCCACTTTGCATGGACCAATTTCTTTGAAAACCACTAAAACATCTACAGAATCTGGTAAAGTGACATCTGCCCACAAGTCTACATCAAGCAAGCCTATAACAACCACAGCTACATCTCATAAAGTAAGCACTGCATCTCCCAAATCAACTACAGAATCCGAAGGTAAAAAATCCACCTCCCACGGATCAATTTCTGTTAAAACCACGAAAATGTCTACAGATTCAGGGGAAGTTACATCTGAGCACAAGTCGACAACAAGTAAGCCTATAACAAAAAAGACTACATCTCATAAAGTAAGCACTGCATCCCACAGATCAACTACAGAATCTGAATATGAAAAATCTACCACCAGTAGACCAATTTCTATTAAAACCACTAAAATGTCTACAGAATCTGGAGAAGTGACTTCTGCTCACAAGTCTACATCTGTGAAGCCTATTACGACCAAGGCAACATCTCATAAAGAAAGCACTGCATCCCATAAATCAACTACAGAATCTGAACATGAAAAATCCACTTCCCATGGACCAATTTCTTTGAAAACCACTAAAACATCTACAGAATCTGGTAAGGTGACATCTGCCCACAAGTCTACATCAAGCAAGCCTATAACAACCACAGCTACATCTCATAAAGTAAGCACTGCATCTCCCAAATCAACTACAGAATCCGAAGGTAAAAAATCCACCTCCCATGGATCAATTTCTGTTAAAACCACGAAAATGTCTACAGATTCAGGGGAAGTTACATCTGAGCACAAGTCGACAACAAGTAAGCCTATAACAAAAAAGACTACATCTCATAAAGTAAGCACTGCATCCCACAGATCAACTACAGAATCTGAATATGAAAAATCTACCTCCAATAGACCAATTTCTATTAAAACCACTAAAATGTCTACAGAATCTGGAGAAGTGACTTCTGCTCACAAGTCTACATCTGTGAAGCCTATTACGACCAAGGCAACATCTCAGAAAGAAAGCACTGCATCCCATAAATCAACTACAGAATCTGAACATAAAAAATCCACTCCCCATGGACCAATTTCTTTGAAAACCACTAAAACATCTACAGAATCTGGTAAGGTGACATCTGCCCACAGGTCTACATCAAGCAAGCCTATAACAATCACAGCTACATCTCATAAAGTAAGCACTGCATCTCCCAAATCAACTACAGAATCCGAAGGTAAAAAATCCACCTCCCATGGATCAATTTCTGTTAAAACCACAAAAATGTCTACAGATTCAGGGGAAGTTACATCTGAGCACAAGTCGACAACAAGTAAGCCTATAACAAAAAAGACTACATCTCATAAAGTAAGCACTGCATCCCACAGATCAACTACAGAATCTGAATATAAAAAATCTACCTCCAATAGACCAATTTCTATTAAAACCACTAAAATGTCTACAGAATCTGGGGAAGTGACTTCTGCTCATAAGTCTACATCTGTGAAGCCTATTACAACCAGGGCAACATCTCATAAAGTAAGCACTGCATCCCATAAATCAACTACAGAATCTGAACATGAAAAATCCACTTCCCATGGACCAATTTCTTTGAAAACCACTAAAACATCTACAGAATCTGGTAAAGTGACATCTGCCCACAAGTCTACATCAAGCAAGCCTATAACAACCACAGCTACATCTCATAAAGTAAGCACTGCATCTCCCAAATCAACTACAGAATCCGAAGGTAAAAAATCCACCTCCCACGCATCAATTTCTGTTAAAACCACGAAAATGTCTACAGATTCAGGGGAAGTTACATCTGAGCACAAGTCGACAACAAGTAAGCCTATAACAAAAAAGACTACATCTCATAAAGTAAGCACTGCATCCCACAGATCAACTACAGAATCTGAATATGAAAAATCTACCTCCAATAGACCAATTTCTATTAAAACCACTAAAATGTCTACAGAATCTGGAGAAGTGACTTCTGCTCACAAGTCTACATCTGTGAAGCCTATTACGACCAGGGCAACATCTCATAAAGAAAGCACTGCATCCCATAAATCAACTACAGAATCTGAACATGAAAAATCCACTCCCCATGGACCAATTTCTTTGAAAACCACTAAAACATCTACAGAATCTGGTAAGGTGACATCTGCCCACAGGTCTACATCAAGCAAGCCTATAACAACCACAGCTACATCTCATAAAGTAAGCACTGCATCTCCCAAATCAACTACAGAATCCGAAGGTAAAAAATCCACCTCCCATGGATCAATTTCTGTTAAAACCACGAAAATGTCTACAGATTCAGGGGAAGTTACATCTGAGCACAAGTCGACAACAAGTAAGCCAATAACAAAAAAGACTACATCTCATAAAGTAAGCACTGCATCCCACAGATCAACTACAGAATCTGAATATAAAAAATCTACCTCCAATAGACCAATTTCTATTAAAACCACTAAAATGTCTACAGAATCTGGGGAAGTGACTTCTGCTCATAAGTCTACATCTGTGAAGCCTATTACAACCAGGGCAACATCTCATAAAATAAGCACTGCATCCCATAAATCAACTACAGAATCTGAACATGAAAAATCCACTTCCCATGGACCAATTTCTTTGAAAACCACTAAAACATCTACAGAATCTGGTAAGGTGACATCTGCCCACAAGTCTACATCAAGCAAGCCTATAACAACCACAGCTACATCTCATAAAGTAAGCACTGCATCTCCCAAATCAACTACAGAATCCGAAGGTAAAAAATCCACCTCCCACGCATCAATTTCTGTTAAAACCACGAAAATGTCTACAGAATCTGGAGAAGTGACTTCTGCTCACAAGTCTACATCTGTGAAGCCTATTACGACCAAGGCAACATCTCAGAAAGAAAGCACTGCATCCCATAAATCAACTACAGAATCTGAACATAAAAAATCCACTCCCCATGGACCAATTTCTTTGAAAACCACTAAAACATCTACAGAATCTGGTAAGGTGACATCTGCCCACAGGTCTACATCAAGCAAGCCTATAACAATCACAGCTACATCTCATAAAGTAAGCACTGCATCTCCCAAATCAACTACAGAATCCGAAGGTAAAAAATCCACCTCCCATGGATCAATTTCTGTTAAAACCACAAAAATGTCTACAGATTCAGGGGAAGTTACATCTGAGCACAAGTCGACAACAAGTAAGCCTATAACAAAAAAGACTACATCTCATAAAGTAAGCACTGCATCCCACAGATCAACTACAGAATCTGAATATAAAAAATCTACCTCCAATAGACCAATTTCTATTAAAACCACTAAAATGTCTACAGAATCTGGGGAAGTGACTTCTGCTCATAAGTCTACATCTGTGAAGCCTATTACAACCAGGGCAACATCTCATAAAGTAAGCACTGCATCCCATAAATCAACTACAGAATCTGAACATGAAAAATCCACTTCCCATGGACCAATTTCTTTGAAAACCACTAAAACATCTACAGAATCTGGTAAAGTGACATCTGCCCACAAGTCTACATCAAGCAAGCCTATAACAACCACAGCTACATCTCATAAAGTAAGCACTGCATCTCCCAAATCAACTACAGAATCCGAAGGTAAAAAATCCACCTCCCACGCATCAATTTCTGTTAAAACCACGAAAATGTCTACAGATTCAGGGGAAGTTACATCTGAGCACAAGTCGACAACAAGTAAGCCTATAACAAAAAAGACTACATCTCATAAAGTAAGCACTGCATCCCACAGATCAACTACAGAATCTGAATATGAAAAATCTACCTCCAATAGACCAATTTCTATTAAAACCACTAAAATGTCTACAGAATCTGGAGAAGTGACTTCTGCTCACAAGTCTACATCTGTGAAGCCTATTACGACCAGGGCAACATCTCATAAAGAAAGCACTGCATCCCATAAATCAACTACAGAATCTGAACATGAAAAATCCACTCCCCATGGACCAATTTCTTTGAAAACCACTAAAACATCTACAGAATCTGGTAAAGTGACATCTGCCCACAGGTCTACATCAAGCAAGCCTATAACAACCACAGCTACATCTCATAAAGTAAGCACTGCATCTCCCAAATCAACTACAGAATCCGAAGGTAAAAAATCCACCTCCCATGGATCAATTTCTGTTAAAACCACAAAAATGTCTACAGATTCAGGGGAAGTTACATCTGAGCACAAGTCGACAACAAGTAAGCCTATAACAAAAAAGACTACATCTCATAAAGTAAGCACTGCATCCCACAGATCAACTACAGAATCTGAATATAAAAAATCTACCTCCAATAGACCAATTTCTATTAAAACCACTAAAATGTCTACAGAATCTGGGGAAGTGACTTCTGCTCATAAGTCTACATCTGTGAAGCCTATTACAACCAGGGCAACATCTCATAAAGTAAGCACTGCATCCCATAAATCAACTACAGAATCTGAACATGAAAAATCCACTTCCCATGGACCAATTTCTTTGAAAACCACTAAAACATCTACAGAATCTGGTAAAGTGACATCTGCCCACAAGTCTACATCAAGCAAGCCTATAACAACCACAGCTACATCTCATAAAGTAAGCACTGCATCTCCCAAATCAACTACAGAATCCGAAGGTAAAAAATCCACCTCCCACGCATCAATTTCTGTTAAAACCACGAAAATGTCTACAGATTCAGGGGAAGTTACATCTGAGCACAAGTCGACAACAAGTAAGCCTATAACAAAAAAGACTACATCTCATAAAGTAAGCACTGCATCCCACAGATCAACTACAGAATCTGAATATGAAAAATCTACCTCCAATAGACCAATTTCTATTAAAACCACTAAAATGTCTACAGAATCTGGAGAAGTGACTTCTGCTCACAAGTCTACATCTGTGAAGCCTATTACGACCAGGGCAACATCTCATAAAGAAAGCACTGCATCCCATAAATCAACTACAGAATCTGAACATGAAAAATCCACTCCCCATGGACCAATTTCTTTGAAAACCACTAAAACATCTACAGAATCTGGTAAGGTGACATCTGCCCACAGGTCTACATCAAGCAAGCCTATAACAACCACAGCTACATCTCATAAAGTAAGCACTGCATCTCCCAAATCAACTACAGAATCCGAAGGTAAAAAATCCACCTCCCATGGATCAATTTCTGTTAAAACCACGAAAATGTCTACAGATTCAGGGGAAGTTACATCTGAGCACAAGTCGACAACAAGTAAGCCAATAACAAAAAAGACTACATCTCATAAAGTAAGCACTGCATCCCACAGATCAACTACAGAATCTGAATATAAAAAATCTACCTCCAATAGACCAATTTCTATTAAAACCACTAAAATGTCTACAGAATCTGGGGAAGTGACTTCTGCTCATAAGTCTACATCTGTGAAGCCTATTACAACCAGGGCAACATCTCATAAAATAAGCACTGCATCCCATAAATCAACTACAGAATCTGAACATGAAAAATCCACTTCCCATGGACCAATTTCTTTGAAAACCACTAAAACATCTACAGAATCTGGTAAGGTGACATCTGCCCACAAGTCTACATCAAGCAAGCCTATAACAACCACAGCTACATCTCATAAAGTAAGCACTGCATCTCCCAAATCAACTACAGAATCCGAAGGTAAAAAATCCACCTCCCACGCATCAATTTCTGTTAAAACCACGAAAATGTCTACAGAATCTGGAGAAGTGACTTCTGCTCACAAGTCTACATCTGTGAAGCCTATTACGACCAAGGCAACATCTCAGAAAGAAAGCACTGCATCCCATAAATCAACTACAGAATCTGAACATAAAAAATCCACTCCCCATGGACCAATTTCTTTGAAAACCACTAAAACATCTACAGAATCTGGTAAGGTGACATCTGCCCACAGGTCTACATCAAGCAAGCCTATAACAATCACAGCTACATCTCATAAAGTAAGCACTGCATCTCCCAAATCAACTACAGAATCCGAAGGTAAAAAATCCACCTCCCATGGATCAATTTCTGTTAAAACCACAAAAATGTCTACAGATTCAGGGGAAGTTACATCTGAGCACAAGTCGACAACAAGTAAGCCTATAACAAAAAAGACTACATCTCATAAAGTAAGCACTGCATCCCACAGATCAACTACAGAATCTGAATATAAAAAATCTACCTCCAATAGACCAATTTCTATTAAAACCACTAAAATGTCTACAGAATCTGGGGAAGTGACTTCTGCTCATAAGTCTACATCTGTGAAGCCTATTACAACCAGGGCAACATCTCATAAAGTAAGCACTGCATCCCATAAATCAACTACAGAATCTGAACATGAAAAATCCACTTCCCATGGACCAATTTCTTTGAAAACCACTAAAACATCTACAGAATCTGGTAAAGTGACATCTGCCCACAAGTCTACATCAAGCAAGCCTATAACAACCACAGCTACATCTCATAAAGTAAGCACTGCATCTCCCAAATCAACTACAGAATCCGAAGGTAAAAAATCCACCTCCCACGCATCAATTTCTGTTAAAACCACGGAAATGTCTACAGATTCAGGGGAAGTTACATCTGAGCACAAGTCGACAACAAGTAAGCCTATAACAAAAAAGACTACATCTCATAAAGTAAGCACTGCATCCCACAGATCAACTACAGAATCTGAATATGAAAAATCTACCTCCAATAGACCAATTTCTATTAAAACCACTAAAATGTCTACAGAATCTGGAGAAGTGACTTCTGCTCACAAGTCTACATCTGTGAAGCCTATTACGACCAGGGCAACATCTCATAAAGAAAGCACTGCATCCCATAAATCAACTACAGAATCTGAACATGAAAAATCCACTCCCCATGGACCAATTTCTTTGAAAACCACTAAAACATCTACAGAATCTGGTAAGGTGACATCTGCCCACAGGTCTACATCAAGCAAGCCTATAACAACCACAGCTACATCTCATAAAGTAAGCACTGCATCTCCCAAATCAACTACAGAATCCGAAGGTAAAAAATCCACCTCCCATGGATCAATTTCTGTTAAAACCACGAAAATGTCTACAGATTCAGGGGAAGTTACATCTGAGCACAAGTCGACAACAAGTAAGCCAATAACAAAAAAGACTACATCTCATAAAGTAAGCACTGCATCCCACAGATCAACTACAGAATCTGAATATAAAAAATCTACCTCCAATAGACCAATTTCTATTAAAACCACTAAAATGTCTACAGAATCTGGGGAAGTGACTTCTGCTCATAAGTCTACATCTGTGAAGCCTATTACAACCAGGGCAACATCTCATAAAATAAGCACTGCATCCCATAAATCAACTACAGAATCTGAACATGAAAAATCCACTTCCCATGGACCAATTTCTTTGAAAACCACTAAAACATCTACAGAATCTGGTAAGGTGACATCTGCCCACATGTCTACATCAAGCAAGCCTATAACAACCACAGCTACATCTCATAAAGTAAGCACTGCATCTCCCAAATCAACTACAGAATCCGAAGGTAAAAAATCCACCTCCCACGCATCAATTTCTGTTAAAACCACGAAAATGTCTACAGATTCAGGGGAAGTTACATCTGAGCACAAGTCGACAACAAGTAAGCCAATAACAAAAAAGACTACATCTCATAAAGTAAGCACTGCATCCCACAGATCAACTACAGAATCTGAATATAAAAAATCTACCTCCAATAGACCAATTTCTATTAAAACCACTAAAATGTCTACAGAATCTGGGGAAGTGACTTCTGCTCATAAGTCTACATCTGTGAAGCCTATTACAACCAGGGCAACATCTCATAAAGTAAGCACTGCATCCCATAAATCAACTACAGAATCTGAACATGAAAAATCCACTTCCCATGGACCAATTTCTTTGAAAACCACTAAAACATCTACAGAATCTGGTAAGGTGACATCTGCCCACAAGTCTACATCAAGCAAGCCTATAACAACCACAGCTACATCTCATAAAGTAAGCACTGCATCTCCCAAATCAACTACAGAATCCGAAGGTAAAAAATCCACCTCCCACGCATCAATTTCTGTTAAAACCACGAAAATTTCTTCAGATTCAGTGGAAGTTACATCTGAGCACAAGTCGACAACAAGTAAGCCTATAACAAAAAAGACTACATCTCATAAAGTAAGCACTGCATCCCACAGATCAACTACAGAATCTGAATATGAAAAATCTACCACCAGTAGACCAATTTCTATTAAAACCACTAAAATGTCTACAGAATCTGGAGAAGTGACTTCTGCTCACAAGTCTACATCTGTAAAGCCTTTTACAACCAAGGCAACATCTCATAAAGTAAGCACTGCATCCCATAAATCAACTACAGAATCTGAACATGAAAAATCCACTCCCCATGGACCAATTTCTTTGAAAACCACTAAAACATCTACAGAATCTGGTAAGGTGACATCTGCCCACAAGTCTACATCAAGCAAGCCTATAACAACCACAGCTACATCTCATAAAGTAAGCACTGCATCTCCCAAATCAACTACAGAATCCGAAGGTAAAAAATCCACCTCCCACGCATCAATTTCTGTTAAAACCACGAAAATGTCTACAGATTCAGGGGAAGTTACATCTGAGCACAAGTCGACAACAAGTAAGCCTATAACAAAAAAGACTACATCTCATAAAGTAAGCACTCCATTCCACAGATCAACTACAGAATCTGAATATGAAAAATCTACCTCCAATAGACCAATTTCTATTAAAACCACTAAAATGTCTACAGAATCTGGAGAAGTGACTTCTGCTCACAAGTCTACATCTGTGAAGCCTATTACGACCAAGGCAACATCTCATAAAGTAAGCACTGCATCCCATAAATCAACTACAGAATCTGAACATGAAAAATCCACTTCCCATGGACCAATTTCTTTGAAAACCACTAAAACATCTACAGAATCTGGTAAAGTGACATCTGCCCACAGGTCTACATCAAGCAAGCCTATAACAACCACAGCTACATCTCATAAAGTAAGCACTGCATCTCCCAAATCAACTACAGAATCCGAAGGTAAAAAATCCACCTCCCATGGATCAATTTCTGTTAAAACCACGAAAATGTCTACAGATTCAGGGGAAGTTACATCTGAGCACAAGTCGACAACAAGTAAGCCTATAACAAAAAAGACTACATCTCATAAAGTAAGCACTGCATCCCACAGATCAACTACAGAATCTGAATATGAAAAATCTACCACCAGGAGACCAATTTCTATTAAAACCACTAAAATGTCTACAGAATCTGGAGAAGTGACTTCTGCTCACAAGTCTACATCTGTGAAGCCTATTACGACCAAGGCAACATCTCATAAAGAAAGCACTGCATCCCATAAATCAACTACAGAATCTGAACATGAAAAATCCACTTCCCATGGACCAATTTCTTTGAAAACCACTAAAACATCTACAGAATCTGGTAAAGTGACATCTGCCCACAGGTCTACATCAAGCAAGCCTATAACAACCACAGCTACATCTCATAAATTAAGCACTGCATCTCCCAAATCAACTACAGAATCCGAAGTTAAAAAATCCACCTCCCATGGATCAATTTCTGTTAAAACCACGAAAATGTCTACAGATTCAGGGGAAGTTACATCTGAGCACAAGTCGACAACAAGTAAGCCTATAACAAAAAAGACTACATCTCATAAAGTAAGCACTGCACCCCACAGATCAACTACAGAATCTGAAAATGAAAAATCTACCACCAGTGGACCAATTTCTATTAAAACCACTAAAATGTCTACAGAATCTGGAGAAGTGACTTCTGCTCACAAGTCTACATCTGTAAAGCCTTTTACAACCAAGGCAACATCTCATAAAGTAAGCACTGCATCCCATAAATCAACTACAGAATCTGAATATGAAAAATCCACTTCCCATGGACCAATTTCTTTGAAAACCACTAAAACATCTACAGAATCTGGTAAGGTGACATCTGCCCACATGTCTACATCAAGCAAGCCTATAACAACCACAGCTACATCTCATAAAGTAAGCACTGCATCTCCCAAATCAACTACAAAATCTGAAGGTAAAAAATCCACCACCCATGGATCAATTTCTGTTAAAACCACTAAAATGTCTACAGATTCAAGGGAAGTTACATCTGAGCACAAGTCCACATCAAGTAAGCCTATGACAACAAAGACTACATCTCATAAAGTAAGCACTGAATCCCCCAAATCAACTACAGAATCCGAAGTTAAAAAATCCACCTCCAATAGACCAATTTCTATTAAAACCACTAGCATGTCTACAGAATCTGGGGAAGTGACATCTGCCCACAAGTCTACATTAAGTAAGCCTATAACAACAAAGACTACATCTGCGTCCCACAGATCAACTACAGAATCTGAAGTTAAAATATCCACCTCCCATAGACCAATTTCTATTAAAACCACTGAGAGTACAGCAGCGACCACCAGGGAAAAATTCAGTTCTCAACAACCTACGTCAACTAAACAATCAACTTCATCTACATATGAAAGTCTTAGTACTAAAAGCACTGTTTCCAAGACATCAAGACCAGTTACAGCAGGCACAAAATCATTTTCTACCACCAGGTGTATGTGCAATTTTAACGGAACCATAGTTTCTCCTGGTAAGTACGTTTTTACAGTTTGTTCAAAAATTTGAATTTAAATGTCACTATTCCAATTCTACATGTTTTCAAAAAGATGTATATAATCAATGTATGGACTAGAACCAAAATCCTAAGTTTTAGAAACAATGTAATATGAATGAGAGTTTACTTTTACAAATGAGATTGTGGCAAGTGAACCAGAAGCATTTAAAAATAGCTGTGAAAATTAGACATGTACTGAGAGATAAAGCTGAAGTCGAACAATGAACAGTGTATATAGGCTTTACATGAAGGAAAACATTTAAATGTCATAGCAGTTAGTGTTAAAAAAAAATAGCAAATTGACAAGAACTTATAAGGTATGTGGTTAATGAGTTACTACTTAGTTCATTTTCACACAGTTTACACACAGCTTTCTCTATCATTGTTGTGAGAATTCATTGATTTTAACAGGGAACTTCTTGCTCAAAGGGCAAGAGACTGGCAAGGAGGGGAGGAGATCACTAGTAGGGATGAGCTCCACGTTCGATTTGAACGTATGTTCCACTCGAACATTGTCTGTTCGTACGTTCGACGAAATTCAAACACAACGGGTCGTTCGCGCCAAATTCGAGTGACGCGCAACGGCCTAAAATTCACTGCGGCATTGCGCGCTGATGATTGGACAAAAATGCACTATGACCCTGCATGCTTGGCCAATCACAGCGCGCATAAAACGGAGAGCCCTAATTGGCCAAAGCCAGGGTGGCTTTGGAAAATTATGGCTCCGGGCTTTAGCACACGCCCCACACTATATAAAGCCAACTGCTGGGTGGCCTTGTGTAGTGTGTTCCAGCACTGAACAGAGATCAGTCAGAGAGACAGAGAGATAGTCTTTTTATATAGCTAGATAGAGCAGGCAGGCTAGTCAGTTCAGCTTAATTTACAGTGTGTAGAGGATAAATATACATCCCTAGGAGTTGTACATATATTTATACACTGTACTGGCAGGCAAGTGATTGTGCTATTTAAAGACGTTATCACAGGTATAGACACCCAACAGGTACAATATTTAAAGGAATTTTTCATTGTTTTTTTTTATTTAAGCATCATTTAAATCACTGCTCCTGGAGCAGTGATTTTAATGATGCTTGAATAAAATAAAAAAAAGAAGAAAAATTCCTTTAAATATTGTACCTGCTGTGTGTCTATAGTTTGCCTGTGAAAACGTCTTTGAGAACCCGGGTCTTGCCCTATGGAACATGTATCAATAGAAAAAAGTCCTGCTCTGAAAAAAACAACCGTTTTTAAAACTTTTTTCCATTGATACATGTTCCCTGGGGCAAGACCCGGGTTCTTAAAGACGTTTTCCAACAATAACTTGAATATTGGGCTTTAAAATTAGCACTTTTGAATTTGAACGTTCGAGTTCCATAGACTTCAATGGGGTTCTAAATGTTTGCGCATACGGGCGGTCTGTTCGAACGTTCTGGTTGCGAACCAAACGCGAGTGTGTTCGGCTCATCCCTAATGACTAGTTATTCACCAGATGCATTGGTAATTGTTCTCCCACCAAATCTATAATATTTAAGTTAAAGTGGTTCTAAAGGCTCAGGCCCCGTACACACGGCAGAGAACCTCGACACATCGTTCCCCATGTCGAGGTTCTCTGCCGGCCGTCAGAATCGGCGACCCGCCCGTCGGGAAAGGCACCCAGCCATTCATCCCGACGGGCCGTCGAGCAAATAGAGAACCTGTACACACGGCCGAGAGCGTACACACGGCCGAGGTTCTCGGCAGAATGCGGCTCCCAGCGAGGTTCTCGCTGGTTTCTGCCGAGAACCTCGGCCGTGTGTACGGGGCTTCATGTTTTTTTTTACCTTAAAAAGGTAAAAAAAAACGTCTCTGTGCAGCAGTCCCTCCAGGTCCTGATAGAAATATGCCTGCTGGTCCTGATAGAAATTCAGTATCCTTGTAATCTCCAGTGTACTGAACCTAAACAATGCTGTCAACCCTCCCAGCTATTTTTTGTGAATTAAACAACTCTTTCCCTTTCCTTCAATGTAATGTGGATGGGGAAATTGGGATATGTTTGTAGTCTTTCTCCAAGGTGATACCTTTTATTGGTAGTTTACATTGCCTAGCAAAAGAGTATGTATTGCTGCATTGTAGCTTTCCTGACCTTTAGTTATT
Organism: Rana kukunoris; assembly: GCA_029574335.1. Classification (NCBI taxonomy): domain Eukaryota; kingdom Metazoa; phylum Chordata; class Amphibia; order Anura; family Ranidae; genus Rana; species Rana kukunoris. Next base: position 209,366,644 of record CM056059.1, on the reverse strand, counting down.
GTTGTTCTAATTATTACTTGTTTGTTTTCAGGCAATGTTCTATATAACACAACAGACAATGAAGGCTGGTGCTTCTATGCACGATGCAATGACAAGTGTCAGGTAGAGAGATACAGTGAACCTTGTTCTACTGCGCCTACTGTGTCAAGCAGCACCAAAACTGCTAAAACGGTGACTGCTAGCACTGCCACCACTATCACCTCAAAGACAGGAAGCACAACAAAAACAGCCGCAACAAGCACTAAGACTCCACAGACGAAGACTTCAGCATCAAGTGTCAGCTCATCGAGCACCCCAACTCCTGGCTGTAGTGCAGTTATGCCTCCAAGAAAGGTAAGGGCATACCTAGTTTTCATCTGTAACATCACTTACATGCAAATGGACTTACATGTTTATATTATTGTTTATGTAAACCAAAAGCAATAAAATAGGGTCCTGCCAGTCCAATAGACATACAAGCTCTGTACATGCTTCAAGTAGGCATATGTAAGCACTTTATAGAAATACTAGTATGTTAAGTACTACTGGCAATGCATGACTGGTCACACACACAGGAGACTTGTGATGGTCAGTGCATAATGGAAGATGTCACACATTCATACCTGCACTCAAATTCCATGTTTGGCCTGCTGGGTTGCTACTGCTGGAGCAGGCGATATTAGTTAATGTATACTTGGTGAATACATAGAAAATGTGTTCTAGCAATATTGGTGGGAACTAATTTTGTGTTGCTGAGCTTGATTGTGCGCTGGGTCACTTTTGTATTTCTCAGTATACTGCTATTCCCTTGTTCTATGTCCTTGTTCTATTCAGCCTTTAAGGATATTTTTCAACAAGCAGGGTTTATATAGAAGGTTTAGCACAATAGCCCATATCCAAGGAAAACAGGGCATCCCACTAAAGAAAAGTGTGATAATTCGCAGCAGTTTCTTCTGTTATACCTGGTCAGTTTGGTGGTACTAGTCCAAGAAGGGTATTCCTCTGTTCAGTTGCCCATTATTACAACAATGACACCCAACACATACTGAAATTAGCACAAGGGTTATTGTAGCTCTTGCTTTCAATTACAGTGCCATCTCTTGTAGCGTGGGCAAAGTTACCTATTTCGCTCTGCATCCCTTTGAGCATTGAATAGAAAATATGGCATTCCCTTGCAAGTCAACACTGAATACAACAACCCTTATAATAACTTCACTTCTGTCCTAACTCAACATCAAAGAACTCCCCCTAATCCTACTGTAACAACAGCAAACATTTTTGTGGAATGACCACAATCTCATATATATAATTCTTGAAATTAAAGTGGTAATAAAGGTTTGGCTTTTTAAAAAATAAAAATAAAATAACAAACATGTCATACTTACCTATTCTGTACAATGGTTTTGCACAGAGCAGCCCCGATCCTCTTTTTTTCAGGTCCCTCGCCAGCGCTCCTGTCTCATCCCCCTTGACCAGTGCTTCCAATAGCAAGTCGCTTCCAATGGGGGCACTGATGAGTTCTTTCACCCGAGCCCTGCTCTATGCGTCCACAAGACACATAGAGCTGCGGCTCGGTCCTGCTTCCGTTCTCTCCAATTTTTCCACTGGCTGTGATTGACAGTATGGGAGCTGATGGCTCCCGTTGCTGTCTCAGCCAATAAGGAGAGGGAGTCCTGGGAAAGCCGAGACTCCTGAGATTGAGAGAGAGCAGAGTATTGTGGGGGGGGGGGCAACACACAGAATGTTTTTTCATAGAATAAATGAAGGTAAGAAACCTTCAGTCTTTGCAATCACTTTAAGATCAAGTTCCTGCAAAAGGACAAAACGTGTCAATTGTAATTCTTTTTTTTTTTCTACACAGGTGAATGAAACCTGGATGATAGATCAATGTACCCATGCTACCTGTATTGGTCAAAACAATATTGTCGTAAACAAAAAAGAGTGTGCACCAGTTAAAAATGTGGTCTGTGCCAACCGTTTAAAGCCCAGAAAAACATTTGATGAAAGTGGCTGCTGCTATCAGAACGAGTGTGATTGTGAGTCCTACAGAGTAGAATTATTTTGCTGCATGTAATGATTTATTTAATTTGCTGTAACATTTGCTAAGTTATGATTTTTTATGCCCTTAGGTGTCTGTGGTGGTTGGGGAACATCCCATTATGTCACCTTTGATGGTACCTACTATGCTTTTAATGGACAATGCACATATATCCTTGTTCAGCAAATCACTCCAGTCTTTGACCACTTTCGGGTTTATATCGATAATTTTGCTTGTGACCCGGAAGACCCATCTTGTGTTAAGTCCCTTCGTATTATGTACAATAATGACACGATCGTCCTGACCTCTCAATCTTTGATCAACCGAATAACAAACAAGGTAATGAATTCCACCTTCTAAATAGATTTGTAGTTTGATAAACTGTAAACCTATCATGGTCATTTGCTGGACATTATGTCATGGCAAAAATAATACATATGCAGTATATCTCTCCAATGTATACACACAGAAAAATACCTGGTGATGTGCCAAAAATGCACTCTGCTCCTACTTTCTTGTTGTGGGATGACAGCACATGGCATTTTCATGGTGTTATCTCGGCCCAAGTGTCTTTTGTTAACCTACTGACTCTCTTTCCACTGCCCTCATCTGCACATAGGAACAACTTTTTCTGTAGTGAAGATAGAAAATGGTAGGCTCCTTGAGATAACACTGATAACAAGTTTGCACAGGACAGAGGACAGCTCTGAATTTCTAACACGATCAACAGTTATTTTTACACAGATATAACAAAATATGGTTTATTTCAAAAACTAAGGCTGGCCATTCAGCAGGAACCGCCTGAGATTCAAACTGTCTACAGGCAGTTTAAATGTACCAAGTTAATCGAGCGATCAACTTGGGTACAACCAGCCTGTTGGATTTTACTTGCGATTATTGTTAGCGGCTGCTATAGCAACTAGCAATAATCACTGTATTCTCCTGACAGGTATGGCTCGCGCTATCTATGGCATGCATAAAAGATAGCAAATAAGAAATGTTAATTGTTAGAGGTAACATACACTTTTCATTTTAGCCAGTACTTTATTTTCATTTTAGGTTTTGTTACTTATTTCTCACTAACTATTCCCATGTTTACCTAAAATTTTTGTTTATATGTTACAGATTTACATCAACAACGAAAGAGTTTACCCTGCAATCAGCAAAAATGGTATAACTATTACATCCTCAGGCATTTTCATGGTAGTGGAGATACCGGAAATTGGAGCATACATGTCCTTCAATGTTCTTAGTTTCACTGTCAGGTTGCCAATCAACAAGTTCTCGGGCAATACTGAAGGTCATTGTGGTAAGTATCCAAAATGTTGGATTTGTTCTGTTTGTGCTGAATTATATAATCATTCATACTAATAAATGCACCTAATTTCAATAGGAAAGTGTTCTAACAGCAGAGCAGATGATTGCATTTTGCCAAACGGACAGCAGGCTTCATCATGTACTGAGATGGCAGGACATTGGGGAGTACCAAATCAGGACTCGTCATCATGCAGTTCCATCACCACCAGTGCCCCCACTGTTAGTAGCCAGCCAACATTATCATACTCTCCCCTTCCATCCACATACTTCTCCAGTCACTCGTCCAGTGTACCTCAAACTCTACCAACTGTAGTTCCATCAATGGAAGTGTCTCTACTTCCATCAACATTTTCCACCGTGGCCCAGACAACAGAGGAACCCTGCAACACCCCTGCAGTCTGCATGGTTATTCTGAGCAGGTGAGCTTTTTTTTACTTTAGAAATGATTGAAGATTTGGGTAAAATTTAAAATATGAGGAATAATATGTGCAATCAATGAAGACACATTATAACAGTGTAGTAAAAGTCGCATAAGTTATTGTAGTTGACTTTGAAGATTGTGCCACATTAATTTACACTAAAGCCTTTTGGAAATTTTAATAGTGTCTTCAAGGAATGCCATAAAGTTGTACCACCAGAGCCATTCTATCAAGCTTGTGTTAGTGATGGCTGCACCAAAACAGAAGGGGAGGTTTTGTGCTCCAGTTTACAAAGCTATGCTAGGCTTTGTGGAATTGAAGGTGTCTGCATCGACTGGAGAGATAGCACTAATGGCGTATGTCGTAAGTATAAATTCAGTCATGACAACCAGTTATGCTTTGCATTTAAATTCCTAGTTTATTGCATATTACACAGATAGATAACTCCTTTATCTTTATACAGCCAAGAACTGTTCCTCACACCTCATATACAAACCATGTGGGCCTGCCGTAGAACCCACCTGTAACTCTAAGTAAGTGTATTTTTTTGTTGCTTTTTTATCTTTGTTGGGATTTTGTTTTGTTTTTGACTCTAACTTCTGTTTTCACTTATAGGTACAATAATGAATTCTATAACAAGACCACAGATTTCTTGGAAGGATGCTACTGTCCTGAGGGCACTACAAAATTCAACACTATATCAGACAAATGTGTAACCAGTTGCGGTATGTAGTTTTCCATCTAGTTAAAGTATTCAAGATCTAATTGACTGCTCTGCATAGTTATAAATATACTCTCTGTTCATGCAGGATGTACTGGCCCAGATGGAATGCCTAGAGAGGTAAGGAATATAGGAGTTATATAATCGGAAACAAATATGTGGCATATAAGACTGTGAACAATGTAATATGTATTGACAATCTTTTACTTGCAGCCGGGAGAAACATGGGAAAGCAACTGTCAGACCTGTATGTGTGATAATGCAACAATGAGTGTGCAGTGTGCAGCAAAATCCTGTCCAATGTCTACTCCTGCATCCTGTACTGAAGAAGGATCTATGCCGGTTTCTGTACTCGACTCATGGAACCCCTGCTGTCATATTACAGAATGTCGTAAGTACAGTGGTGGTTGTAAATTCAAAGCATAGTGAAAATGTACCAGTGGCCAGACTATTAAACCATTTACATTTTCTTAACAAACAATAAAAGTACTTTCAAACAAGTCCTCAATCACCTCTCTAGCTGCTTGTAAGGTAAAGTAATTATATCTCAAAGAACCTAAAAGTTTACAACAAAGACTGTAAAGTCAGTTTGTACTTTCATAGAAAGATCTGCTATTAAAGATAAAAAAAAAACATCTGCTGTTTATCTGCTGTTTGTTTTACATTGGGGAGGTTGGCACGCCGCCAAGATCTGCTCTCCATTAAAGTATATGTAAACCCTTACTTTGTAAAACAATTCATTCAGTTTAAAATCAAAATGAAAGGCATTGTACATGTATATACAATGTATTATGTATACGTATGAAAAACATTTTAAATACCTTATTTCCCCTTTTTTATAAGTGATCACATACTTATTGTTCTCTGCTGCATAAGGAGCTCAGAGAGCTGGGGGAGGTGGAACAGCAGAACACCGATATTCCTAGTAAATGGCTGTGCAGAGGGGGCATGTCAGCAGAAATTTGGTCATTGGAGGAGAGTAGGCTAAGTTCTAGCACAGAAAACTGACCAGGGTGCTCTCATGCCTAGTGTGGTCAGTTATTAATAGGAAAGCAAGGGCACTGGCAGAGACACCAGGGATTTCACACAAAGGAAGTAATGCAAAGAAAACATGATATGTTTCATACAAGTACATGGTACAGCAGGCACATTTCTCAAATATGAAGCATTGGTTCAGTTTTTGCAAACCTTGCTCAAAGGTCACAAACTTTGAGATGAATCCCATTAAAGTTTATAGAGGGGGGAGTTTTGTTATTCGATTCCACCAATTTGTAGGGCTAATAAGAAAGCAAGCTATTTTTAAACAAAGTGCACAGAAGGCTGGGCACTGCCATGGAATACATACTGATTAAAAAATGGAAGAATAAGAATAAAAAGTTGGTTTCCCTACATAAGTCTAACACAAGCTTAACAATATGGCTGCTGTGAGCCCCCCTTCTTAACAGAAGGGTTGGGTTACCCATTTTTTTTTTATATATATTGACTTTGATAATTGACCAGGTAAAAGGCTCCTAACTGCATTATAGATTGTATAATTGATCCCTATTTCTGGTTGCAAACCTTTCATCTGACTTCATTCCTACTCTTCCTAGAAAAAAAAAAAAGTTTTCACTTTGAAAATGAATAAATGAGGCCTTGTTTTAAAGTGTTTTTTAAAGAAATATGGACTCCACAGATAAAGTGAAATGGCAGATCCCTATGACAGAATGCCTTTGTTTATGACTAATCTTCCTGTTTCTCCATTACAATGTATAGAATGAATGATCAGTTGTTCTTTTTCCTGCTAACAGGTTGCAACATCAGTCTGTGTTCCAATGTAAAAGCAGTTTGTGAGCCTGGCTATGAAGCTGTGCTGCAGATGAATGCAGGAGGTTGCTGTCCAGTCTACGAATGTGGTAAGTGATTGTTTACTTTCTCTAACAAGAATATTGAGTTTGCAGTATTATGAATATAGTCTAATTAATCCATATTATATGTTCAACTATTACCTAATTGTGCCCCTAAATCTCCCACTCTAGAGTATTCATGTGTTTCCTCCACTATAGGGAGAAATAGTCTTCACTATTCAGTGTGGCTTGTAAAATTCCTAAAGAGGCTGCTGCTGGGAGCTCAGTTTTATGTAGGCATGGCTCTAAAACGACATCTACACTCAGTGAGATGGATCTACTAAAGGCAAATAGACTGTTCACTTTTCAAGGGAAGGTGCACTTTGCATGGACATTTTTGCCAGAGCTTAGTGAATGAAATGAATCTCTGGTGACTTCTATACAAGCAAAGATGGTGTATTTTTCAATTTTTCTTGAACGTGAGTGAATATTCTTTACAATGTGACATGTCACCACATTCATTAAGCTCTTGGAAAATTCTCATGCAAAGCAAAACGTTACTTGCAAAGTGAACAAACTATTTACCTTTAGCAAATCAGCCCCAGTGTGCTGACTGGCTCTTCGGAGTTCAGGCAAGAACATTATTTTGCTGGATAAGAAGACAATGTATGCAAAGATAGTGAGAGGGGGTAGGGATAGGTGGAGCTTTGTTGTTCAGCAGGCAGGAATGACAACCTGTGGAGGGTGGTGCTGGAGGATTTTGGGGTAGGAAGTGGGTGAGCCCCTCCAGGTCCGCACTTACCCTATGGGTGGAGCCCTCCAGCGGTCACGGCTCCCATGGTGCCCAGTGCCGCAGCTTCTGTGTTGACCCAGTCTTCTTTTGGGTTCTGAGTCTTTGGCCTCCTGTCCTGATTGGCCGGGATGGAAAGCCGGAAGCTGATGGCGAGTGTTGATTTGCTGGTATCGTTTTGCTGGTATGGAAGTTTCTTTGCACCCTAAGGACCTCATGAACCAAGCCAATTGGGGCCTCGGCTCTGGTCACGTTTTTGTGGAAGGGTGACGGACCTGGTGGAGATCTGTTGGTTCGGCGCCCTGCACAGTGCACAGCCACACAGATGGAGCAAGGATTGTGCGGGCTGGGGGGGACACCCCCCTTGTGGACCGGCCGCCACTGATGACAAAACTGGATAGGAATTTGGCAGATTCACAGTTATTTTTTTTCTTCTTGCTGCATTATAAGTGATAAAGAGTAGGTGTACCTGTATTGGATAGATGTGCTGAATATGTTTTGTTCCCTAACATATACATTTCTTTTTATTATTTCTCCACAGTTCCAAAAGATGTCTGTGTTCATAATGGAACAGAGTACCAGGTAACAAAAACTGTAACCCATCTCCTCTGGATCAGCCTTTGTTGCTTATATTGCATTCTTTAGATGTAATTTGATCAAATCTTTTTACTTTATTATGTTTTATCATGTTTTAGCCAGGTGGAATTGTTCCTTCTTCCAACCCCTGTGAAATGTGCATGTGTGATGGCACAATGAATATGACTTTGGAAATGCACCATATAAACTGCACTCCAGTTTTGTGTAGCATCAAATGTGCAAAGGTAAGTCTCAGAGATGTAACATACTCAAGATCCTCCCTGGAAGCTACATTTTAAGTGACAATCCCTGTGTTGTATCCCCTAGGGCTTTACTTACCAAAAAGTTCCTGGACAATGTTGTGGAACCTGTGTACAGACTCAGTGTATCATGGATCTTCCTGATAACTCCACTTATCTGCTCAATGTAAGTGTCGTTGTTTTTAGGCAATGCAAAACTTTTCAGATCTACTGAGGATTTTTTTGCCTACACATTTGTTTGTGTTTTTCTTAGCCTGGAGAAACCTGGTCACATCCTGGAGATAACTGTACCGAGTATGAATGTGTGAAAAATAAAGGCAAATTATTGAGTGTTGCATCCAAAATATCATGTCCAAAGATCAACCTGGATGACTGTGTACCGGTGAGTATTGACACAGTGACAGCTTGTAAGAAGTTAACTTATTACCAATGCAGACTATTCACTTAGTAAAGTGAGGCTGTGTTCACTTCAATTATCCATTCATGCGCAACCATAATCTTTGTTTTATTTCCCTTGCACTTGATTGAGCATTTAAAGTGAACACAGCTTCATATTGTTCATTTTTCTAAGTGCACAACCTCTACTCCTTAATAAGGATGAGCTCCAGTGTGTTCGCACAGTCCACGTGAAGAGCCCGCCAGGAAGTCTGCACTGCGCTGCGCTAATCACAGCCAGGGAGACATTTCCCGGTCTCTGCAGCCGAGCATCGGGACAATGTCTCCCTGGCTGTGATTAGCGCAGACTTGCTGGTGGGCTCTGCACGTGTATTATGCGAACAAAAAAAAAAAAACAAGGGGATTGGGACTTTAAATGAAGCACCTGGGAAAAGGGCCTCCATCCCTAAGCCCAGGTTCACCCTGGGTACGATTTAGTTCGATGTGAAATCGCATCTCAAATCGGCGGCAATTGCCGGCAATGACACCGTCCTAATCGGTGCGGCGCCGCATCTGCGGCGCTGCACCGATTTCAAAAAGTAGTTCCTGTACTACTTTTTGCGATTTCAGGACGCGATTTACATTGACATCTGTGCAGAAACCTGCACAGATGTCTCCTAAATCGCGCAGAAATCGGGACTGCCAGAGGGAGTGAAATCGCGCAAGTTCAGCTGAAATCGCGCGATTTCACTCCCGCAGCCCAGTGTGAACCAGGGCTAATAGCAATGTGAATGCGAACACGCTGGAGCTCATCCTTACTCCTTAAGTAAATCAATCCCATTAACATGAAGTAAACCTTCAGCTAATTATCATTCAGTTTGACACATATTTATCAATGATTCAATTAACAGTCACAAAAGTAAGGCTTGCCATACATTAACTTGCTTGTACAACTTTCCTTTAAATTTACCAAAACCATATAATATGAGGTCAAATCGAAACGCTTTCAATTGGTATACAATCAGGCAGGCCCTTGTATTACATAGCTGAAGGTAGATCTATAGATCAAGAAAATGGTATAATGTATGGCCAGCTTAACTTTTCTATTCAGTTTTTACATAACTGATAAATATCTACCCGATTACCTATGTTTTTTGCAGAACAATCTTTTATCCAGTCACATTCAGTTCTTTATATATTTTGCCAATGAGTTCTGTAAATTTACAGAATATTTATTACATAAATAAATAATTTGTATTCATTCGTTCACCATCTATTATATATATGTATGTATATATATATATATATATATATATATATATATATATATATATATATATATATATATATATTACATATATTACATATATGGCAAATGTTTATTCTGTTATTAAGTTACAGTACATTAAATGTCAGTAAATATTGTGTTAAAAATCAGCACTATTCAGTTTTAATACAACCCAATAAGTGATTTCTAGATCTTATACAAGTTTCTCCCTTCTTGATGTCTAAAGCGGCTCATACACAGCTCAAACTTTGGATGATTCAACCAGAAGTTCCTGCTGAAACATCCAACATTTGAACTGTGGGTGGCCTTGTAAACACAACTGGGGACAAACTTTGATTTAAAAAACGAATGAGGCGGGTGGAAAATTGTCATCCGAAAAGTGGATGCATCCACTCAGATGTAGTCGCTGTTTAGTTATATACAGTTGATGCCAGAAGTGATTTCTCCATCCACAGTGCTTAGGCAGGCCATAAATAATGCAATAATTGTGTGAGTCTCCCATCAACACATGTCACATGGAAATGTTGTGTTTTCCCAGCCTGGGGGGGGGGGGGGTGTGCAGGGAGCTGCCCTGCCATAAGAACATAGTGATCGTTGTGTTGCTAGCAGCTATAGTAATTGGCAGTAGTTGCATGTAGGAATCCGACATGCTGGTTATTCCCAAGTTGATCAATGGATCAACTTGAATACAATAAGCCTGCCCATTAGTGGTTGGAATCTCGGCTTGTCCCTGCTGAACCGGCTGAGATTTCACCATCTATGGACAGCTTTAGTGAGGATGGAAAGATTCATATGTGTATTGCTATCCTAACAATAAACACAATAATAATCCAATACTACTATCATATCTTTCTTTTCAGGGAACAATTGGGAAAGACAGTAAAGGATGTTGCCTAACTTGTAAGTATTTCATCTGGCTCTATTCAACATTAAGGTGTTTCAATAGATGTATTATATCAATGCTTTACAAAATGCTATAAACACATTTGTAAAGAGATGCCACACAAATCATAAAAAAAAAAGGAATTTGGTATTTTTTGTTACTTTTTTTATGAACAAGAAGAAAGTCATTTGAAATGATTTGAATGTGGTGATTATCAACAAATAATGTATTGCTAGTGTATCAACTATTAACTATCAACTAGTGAATCAACTATTTCTTTAGAATGTCAGACAGGAAAAACACACACGGAAAGGATCATCATAACAATAAATAGACATTTACATTCAGATTTCACTGTTATTTCATCCAGGTGTCCAAGAAACAACCAAGTGTCAGAAGGTAAAGACTGAGGAGATTGTCCTTCAGAATGGCTGCAAGTCTCTGAAGCCTGTAAAGATTTCCTACTGCAAAGGGAGGTGTGAAAGCTACTCCAGGTATGTTAATTACTAATGTGAAGTAAGATATGGCTGTGTAGCACACTGTATAATTAAAATATAATTAAAGGCAAAACCTTTTTTAGTTTTGGATGGAGGGGAGAGGGATTAGAACTCATGTCATTTGGTATTGCTGTCTGTGCCCCTGTTAGAGAGATTCACCCTTTCTATTTGTTCTTTTTACCATTATCAAAGTAAATTCCAAATTATGTGTTGTTTCCAGAACAGGAAGAGTGGGGATATCTTCCAATAGGGACACTAGTTCTGGTGACCTAGGTAACCACCAGGTATTCCCTCACTTGAGGAATTCACTAGAGGAATTTTCTCTCACTTCCTGTTTTGGCTATGGGACAGAAAGTGAAGGGCAATCTCCCCAATGGGACACACATGACAAAAATAAACCTAACATGGGTTATAGCCCTCCCTAAAACCTGATACATACTAACAGTTTTTTTCATGCAACTCAGCTGGATGCCAAACCAGAACACTATAACCAACGCTCTCTGCCATTGGCGGAGAGTGCTGGTCGGCCTTCTTCCCTCGGACAGACCAACATACACAAGGGCCGAATTTTTCAGAAAAAAAAAGTTTGCCCTTTAATTCTAATTTAAGCACAATCACCAGGCAACTAGCTATTTTACCATGTTTCAAAAAAATAGAAAATTAGGTACATTTACCAAGAAAATTGGCAACACAATCACATATAAATCAGGTTTTCTCTCATTTCAAAACGTGCCATATTTTCTGTGTATTTGGAACCCCTGCAGCTGCAATACTTTGCAGCAAACTGAGACAGGTATGCAAAGTTTTAAAACAGAGTTGTCACTTGACATGACACTGATTTTCGCACAAGTGGTCAGGGGCAGGTTTCATTGTATTGAAGTTCTACTATAGAGCAATAAAAGGAGAAATTATTAATCATATTTTCTAGTTATAATGAAAGTACCCCATAATCTGTCTCACTGCTCCTGTTTAGCAATGCTTTGCTGTGCAACAGAATTGGTAAATTTCCCCTGATTGTTTTTATGCACTTATAAACACTGTTGCCTATATGTACATTTTTTGCCAATGGTTTTGTTATTGTCCTCCTATGTTATAAGACTGAGGCTCCCGCTGCTTTTGTTCATGTGGTTCATGCTCCAACCACTACGAGATGCTTGAACCCTCTCCTAACCCTGTTTATTGCTAAAAAAAAATCTTTAAAAATACATGAAATCGATGACTGCCTGAGCTTTCTTTTGTTTCTGTTTTTATGACAGTTGCATCTGTATAAATTGGAAGCTTTTATTTAGAGAATCACTGAGGCCAAATTAAATGTTACTTAAGTCTGTACATGAGCTGATTACATTAAAGCATGGATGAACCCCCACAGCATACATGTAATATAGTGCAGCCTATGGTTCTTTAGATGTAGTGCCTGCATTTGTTTTTACCTTTTCAGTCTAAGAACAAATGCTGTGAGTTTAAAAGAAAGCACAGAGGGCTGTATCTTTATTTTGTAAGCTACTAGTCACATTAACCCACCATATAATGGAGATAAACAAAGACAGACATGTTTGAAGTTCAGTCTGTGTAACTACCATGGCTGCCTTGTTTAAAACTGTGGAAAAATAATGCATAACAATGGCATTAAAATCAAGGGCACTTTAAATTTGATTGCCTTGTATGTGCTCGAAAGTCTGCCTAATCATATGACATTGTGATTGGCTCCTGATCTTTATTATAAACTGAAAGCTGTCTTTGAGGCCGCGTACACACGATCGAACATGTCCCCTGAAACTGGTCTGCAGACCAGTTTCAGCGGACATATCCGATCGTGTGTACGGCCTAGCGGACAGGTTTTCAGCGGACAAAAGTTTTAAAACATACTTTAAAACGTGTCCGCTTGAATGGATTTGACGCATGCGTGGAAGCATTTTACTTCCTTGTTTTCGCACGTCGCGGCGACAACGTCACTGCCACGTCACCGCGTTCTCTGTCCGCGGGGATTTTGGTTTGATCGTGTGTACACACCATCAGACCAAAAGATCCCCGGAGACATGTCCGATGAAAACGGTCCACGGACCGTTTTCATCGGACATGTCGCCTCGTGTGTACGCGGCCTAACAGTTCAGTCTCTTAGCTGGGATCACGCATTAGTCAGTGTCAGTTGTACCGGGCAAGCACAGTGGGTACCCATTAATTGTATTTTTTGCACACATGTACTGAAAACCATGAGAATAAATGAATGCTAAATACATATTTTGTTTATTTTCAGGTACTCCGCTAAATCCAAATCTATGGTGCACAAATGTAGTTGCTGTCGGGAGATAGAAACAGAAATAGTTACCATTGAATTAGGCTGTCCAAATGGTAATATAATCAAATACAGCATTGTTGATATCAAGAAGTGTTCCTGTGCTGACTCCATATGCAGTAAAGAAGAAGAAAAGGGAGAAGCTCCTTATGTAACAAACTCTATACCTCAAACCACTGTAAAAGTAAAGAAGGATACAAAGCTGACCAAGGACAGCAAAGGTCAACAATCAGAGAGCAAAGAATCAGGATCAGAGTCTATTGAAAACGAAGAGCGTGACACTAGCTCAGGGGAGACAAATAAGTCTAAGCCAGGTGGGAAACAGGTAACAAAGCAAGTCCCCCAGAGCACAAAGAAAAGTCCAAATACATCAAGGAAATCCACAGAAATTTTGAAGAAAAGCAACATGCTAATAATTGAAAATTAGTAATAATAATTAGTACTTGATCACATAATCCAAAAAAAGCAAACTATACAAAAAAATTCTGACTTAAAAGCGTGGTTAAACCCAGGCACAGAAGATACTGGGGTTTACCAGTCCTTAGATGTGTTTTTTTTTCTTTTATGTTTACCTGCTGTTACTGAAAATAACCAAAGGTGGCTCCACTGCAAATGTGGAGGGAGCTATTTTTGTCTTCAAGGCTGGACATCAAACATTTCTGTCATAGTTCATCTCCATTATATGGCGGATGAGCAAGTTAGTCGTTTTTATCTAAAAATAGGATTCTTTTTAGGGTTCCGTTAAGGTTAGAGGAATGACACGGGGCATTGCATTTTTGTACTTGCTGAAATTATTTTAAGGACTGATAAGCTGCAATATATAACATTTTTGTTCTTGGGTTTACTTATCATTTAATTATATAACTAATGTAATTAAACCTTATGACTTAACGTATTGTATTTAAATTATGGAGTGCTGGGTGAGATTTCTTTGTGAACAATAATTTCTGTACTCAAAATGTCATCATTTATATTTATAACGTTGATTAATAAACTTATTTTGAGCAAGTTACCCTATTGTTTTTTATTTTTTATGAAGGTCAGGTGTAATTTGCACTTATATGTCTATTCTTAGGAGCCACTTGAATACTCTCTCTTTCTTTATCTCTTAGGCCGCGTACACAGGATCGAATATATCTGCTGAAACTGGTCCGCAGACCAGTTTCAGCGGACAGATTCGATCATGTGTACGGGCTAGCAAACAGGTTTCCAGCAGACAAAAGTTTTAAAGCATGCTTTAAAACTTGTCTGCTGAAAACCCATCTGTCCGACATGTCCGGTGGTTAATACGCCTAACGAGCGGACAAAAATCCCCCGTATGCGTCGAATGGATTGGACGCATGCGTGGAAGTATTTTACTTCCTGGTTCGGTGACGTGGCGGCGTCAACGTCACTGCCACGTCACCGCGCTGTCTGTCCGCGGGGATTTTGGTTTGATCGTGTGTACACAGATCAAACCAAAATAGCCCAGCAGACATGTCCGATGAAAACGGTCTGTCAGACCGTTTTCATCGGATAAATCTCCTTGTGTGTACGCGGCCTTAAGCTAGGCACACACTAATGCCGCGTACAGACGATCGGTTATTCCGATAACAAAACTGTGGATTTTTTTTCCGACAGGTGTCGGCTCAAACTTGTCTTACGCACAGTCACACAAATGTTGTCGGAAATTCCAAACGCCAAGAACCCGCGCCCTGGTGATGTAAAAGATGTACGACAAGCCGAGAAAAATTCAGTTCAATAGACAGTGGGGCTCTTCTGCTTGATTCCTAACATGCGTGGAATTTTGTGCGTCAGAACTGTGTACACACAATCGGAATTTCCGACAACAAAACTTGTTGTCAGAAATTCCGACAGCAAATGTCCGATGGAACCTACACACGGTCGGAGTTCCCATCGAAAATGTGTGGAAATTCCCAATTTCCCAATGGGGACCCAGTGACTTGCTGGGTTCCCACCCTCGGAGATCCCAAGCGAGTTGTGCTGTTCGGTGGGGAGTCAGTCTGAGGAGAGCCCGGAGGCAGGCAATCCAACAGGGCCTAGACAATCCATCGGGGATCAAGGTACTGTACACTGAGGGATCGATTCCTCTCTCAGTCAGTACTCTGGCGACATTAAAGGAAGGCGAGTGATACCCTGGCTGCCAGGTCTGTGAGAGGGACCTGTTCAGGTACGCTTTACCCACTCAAGTTGGAGTGGTGCAGAAAGACTGACTATTTGACGGAAGCAGGATTGATTCAATATCCAAGACCTGAGTCTGCTATTCTTCCTCAAACCTTTGTCTATCCTTCCCATCACCTGTTAATCGTTTTTACCCGGCTGGGTAATAAGGAGCACTTATAAAGAGACTTCCTATTTTGCGGACATTCCTTCATTGCTGCTGTGTTCATCATTCACCCTAGACACTTCACCAGAGCCATGAGGTAACACCCCAAATCTAACCAGTGGCTCCTGCAGGGGTAGCGCTTCATACAAAAAAAAAATTAAATACCAACAAGAATATTTTTTACATTTTTGCTCTAATACATTCCAAAAAAAATAAAAAATATTCATCAGTTTAGGCCAATATGTATTTTGTTACATGTTTTTGGTAAGGAAAAAAAATCACAATAAGCTTATATAGTGCAAAAAATAGGGGTTAAAGTTATGGATTTTTTAAAATGTTTTTACTGGTAATGCTGGGGATCTGCGACATTACGGTGAACAAATCTGACCCCACGTGACACTTTTTGGGGACCTGTGACATTATGACATTGATTAGTGCTATAAAAATGCACCGATCAATGTATAAATGACACTGTCTGGGAAGGAGTTAACATTAGGAGGTGATCAAGGGGTTAACTGTGTTCCCTGGGTGTTTTCTAACTATATAGGAGATGGGCTACCTGGAACACCACAGATTATTACTTTGGTGTGCAGCCATTTCTTTCATTTTTGTTAGTTTGATAGCCAGATTGTGCAAGTATGTGCAACCACAACAAAATGTCTGCAGGCATACTAAAGCTGGCCATACATGTAGCAAATTCCTGATGAGCAGCTCAAAATTTGTTCAGTGGGTGGACCATTTAGCCACTTCCCACTAAACATCCCTCAATTGAAAAATTTTAGGAGTCATGTAAAAAATTGTCAGCCGAACAACGTCTACATCCAATTAGATTCAGCCACTGTGCAGGAATTTTGACAGCCAACACAGCAGCCGGAGATTCATTCATCCTTGCTGGGTTTATATGTATACACTTTATAAATAGTCTTTATATATACATACAGTAAATGATTGTGTGTATGGCCAGCTTCAGGCAAACTATAGACTTCTGAAAGATCTTTCTTATGAGCGAGATCTCATACAAAAGATATTCCCATCATTGGTTGTTTTCTACTAAAAAGTGCCAAATATTGAAATATTTATTGCAAGTACAGGTTACGTTAATGCAAATTTTTGATCTTTCTACCATCTTTTCACCTTTTTTATTATATTTTCCGAAAAATTATGTTGAATGTGAATAAATCACCTATAACGCTGTCTATCTGTAGAAAAGAAAAGCCAAAAGTGGAGAATTTTGGACGATGTCGGTGCCCAAGGATTTTGGCAAAAATATATTAAAAATAAGATTTATTAGTAGAAAAGAGTGAATAACAATAAAGTGAAAACCATATTCACAATACAATCAATAGTTACAGCCGTGCATAATGTTTTGAAGTTGCAGAGATGTTGATGAACCCCAATATTGACATGGAGTACAAGATGTAATGAATCTTGGAGAAAGTTCTCTACATCAGGGCTCAACATTTTAATTCCTGAGCTACTAGCCAGACCTTAAGGGTTCCTCGCCACCAGTTGTCCCACCCAATTCCTACCCTGCACCCCTCATTCCGCCCCTCAATACACCCTCATAAATTATCTCATCAAATTACACTTAAATGTTTTATTAAGTTAGGAAAATAAATATTAACAACAACTTTATCAGTGCCTATCAGTGAAACCTCACCAGTGCCCATCAATGCAGCCTCACCAGTGCTCATCAGCACAGCCTCATCAGTGCCTATCAATGTAGGCTCACCTGTGCCAATCAATGCAGCCTTGTCAGTGCCCATCAATGCAGCCTCGTCAGTGCTCATTAATGCAGCCTTGTCTGTGCCCATCAATGCAGCGTGACCTGTGCCCATCATTGCAGTGTGACCTGTGCCCATCATTGCAGTGTGACATGTGCCCACCAATGCACCCTCACCTGTGCCCACCATTGCAGTCTCACCTGTGCCCAATATTGCAGCCTCACCTGTGCCCACCATTGCAGCCATACCTGTGCCCTTCATTGCTGCGTTGACTATGCCTACCATTGCAGCCTCACCTGTGCCCATCATTGCAGTGTGACCTGTGCCCACCATTGTAGCTTCACCTGTGCCCATCATTGCAGCATGACCTGTGAGCACCATTGTAGTCTCACCTGTGCCCACTATTGCAGCCTCACTTGTGCCCACTGTTAAATCAGGTTAGGGAGTCTCCAAACAAGAACATTTAGGTGAGATAGTAGATCCAAATCTTTGTAAAAGAAAATTAGGTGCATTTTTTCATACACTGCAGTGGAGTGATACAACACACACAGATATTCAGCTCTACTGGGCCGAATGAAGAAGGAAATGTCTCTGACTTACAAACATTCCAATTTAACAATATATACTTATGAATATGCATAAGGTCTAGGCGTGTTTTAGCCTGTAATCTAAGTGTGACCGTATAGTTTAGTCCAATCAGCATTCATATCTTTTTAACAGCAAGGGAACAGTTAAGTAGATGGTAACATCATGTGACTGATAGAAAGTGAAAGAAAACATGGGCGCCACCATGAAAAGTACTAGATAAGACAGTCCATTTCTTGGAGAAAAAAGGAGTAAACTGTTGCTTCTTATCTGGCGGTGAAGGTCATCGTAGACTGAAAACGTTGTGTCTAAAAAGAAACAAGTTAGTGCCTTACAAATTCTTAAAGTGATAGTCTCTATATATTATCAGATATTCAACATTATCAGACCCCTATAATTCTACTCACCCCCATTGCAGCGAGACCTGTGCCGATGAAGAGAGAGGGTGGCCTTGAGGTTACACACAGCCCCCCTAACCTGTACATGTGATAGACAGAACGCATCCCAGCATTGGACCAGTGGCATTTTCTGTCTGTCACAGGCGCCGGTCAGGAGGCAGGGCTGTGTGTAACCACGAGCAGACGGAAAATGTAATGTAAGCTGTTACATCGGGCTATATCCGCCTTCTAAGTTCCGACGGGCCTTCACTTTTTCTCCATGTTCTTTTTCCCCGGGGCGATGGTTGGGAGAATGGCTCCCAGCCAGCAGTGCTGTCCCCCTCTCCCTGGCAGCCTAAGTTCACAAGCCCTCATTTTCCACTCGCGAAATGCGAGTAGGCGAGTGGAAAATTTGAGGGCTGCGCTACATGTTTCTGAGCATATGCTGTTTCTTCAGGAGAAGCCAATAATTGTTATCTATAAAGTAAATCAATTGTTACATTTGTATTTTTAACCACATGCCAACTGGGCCATAGCCAAAAGACAGCTACAGCGCGGTCAGCTTATTGTGGGAGGGCGTCAATGGATGTCCTCCCAGAATCCCACCCCCTGGTGCGCGCACCTGGAAATATCCGTGACCGCCTGGTCTTCACAGATCACGGTAAATGACCGTTGACAGCGGTCGTGTACCACGTGATCGCTCTGTCAAATGACAGAACGATCACAACAACAAACTGGTGTCACGTCCGGTTCCTCCCTCCCCTAAATGTACTAATCAGTACAGTGTGAGGGTAGAGATGGTTTGCAACAGCGCTGTGGGCTGAATCTGTAGTGCCCACAGCGCTGCTCTGTGCCCAATCATACTCTGCAATACTCTGCCAATACTCTGCAAAACTCTGCAAAACTCTGCAAAACTCTGCCATACTCATGCAATACTAATGCAATACTAATGCAATACTCATCCATACTCTGCCATACTCATCCATACTCTGCAATACTCATCCATACTCTGCAATACTCATCCATACTCTGCAATACTCATCCATACTCTGCAATACTCATCCATACTCTGCAATACTCATCCATACTCTGCAATACTCAGCCATACTTATCCATACTCTGCAATACTAAGGTGCGGAATTAAAATTTCCATTCAATATAAGACTACATCCAGCACGCCTCATACGAGGAAGCAAGTGCTCAAACCAAGTATACAAGTAGTATACAAGTAAATGGCGTCTATAGGGGTATCTGCTGGGATAATATGTAACTTTTCATATGCTGCCTCAACACTCATGTATTCCCAGGGAGCGGCCGCCTGACTGGGAGCTGCTCTGTGCATCCTTATGTGCCTCCAATCCGGTATCACTCCCACCAGCTGGCAGGCGCCTGCGGGTATTGTCACCGAATTCCACTCTCCTCACTGTGCATCAAATGGAAAAAGAAAATATGGACAGCCACAATCCAAAAAACCTTGATGGTTGTCTTTATTTAAAAAAATGCACTACAAGTCACAGTACACAAACCGGGGGTAAAACAGCTGACGTGTTTCGCACTTTAAATTAGTGCTTAATCTATGATTAATCTATGATGTATTCATGTTATGCCCTGTTATCCCAATTCAGTGAACGGGCACACTTTTGCTAGCACAGTCTATAATAAAGTATGTTATATTTTTTCCATGCATCTCAGATATTTGATGGGATAAACCACACACTTTTGGTTCAGAATTCTGCATAAGTTATCTTAAACTTTGTTTTAGGATTTGAACCATAATATTCAGTTTTATTAATTTTATAAAAATATTATATATATATATATATATATATATAAATATATACACACACACATATATATATATATATATATATATATATATATATATATATATATATATATATACATACATATATCTATAGATATATATATAGATAGATATATATATTATACAAGATGATACTCTATTGCTAAAATTCTGTCTTTTAAGATGGCATTTGTTGTTAAATGGTCACATGAATGTATGATGGCTGGTAATCTTGGAAACTAAAGGAACGGGCTACATGAAATAATTATATATGTATTTCTGATACTGGATTTTGACATATAGATATGAAAACTCTTAGGCCGCATACACACGCTCGGTTTGGTCCGATGAAAATGGCCTAAGGCCAGTTTCCTCGTTCCAAACCGAGCGTGTGTACGGTCCATCAGACCGTCGTCCATCGGACCAAAGTTTTAAAACTTGCTTTAAAATCGGTCCGATGGACGCCTGACCATCGGACCAAAACGATGGTTAGTACGCAAAAGCATCGGACCAAAAATCCACGCATGCTCAGAATCAAGTCGACGCATGCTTGGAAGCATTGAACTTCTTTTTTCAGCCAATCGTTGTGTTCTACGTCACCGCGTTCTGACCCGATCAGATTTTGGACTGATGGTGTGTACGCACATCAGACCATCAGCCCACTTCAGCGGTGACCCGATGAAAACGGTCCATTGGACCATTCTCATCGGGTTGGACCAATCGTGTGTACGCGGCCTTAGGGTGACTTTTTAGTTCACAGACTGGCTTCTTTGAATAAAGGTATTTACTGTATTACAAAATAAAGCTGTTCGGCATTTAGATAATTTAACCACCAACTTGTTGGTATTGGTTGGTATTTTTATCTATTTTCTAACCTTTTGTTAAAAGGTGCACATAACGCTGTCTACAGAGATTGGAGGGTAGATATTTACACATGATCCAATTGCCCTCAAGCATGCTGACCATCCAGCGAATAGTCAGTTCACACTTGAAGTGCAATTGCACTCTGCAAAAGGGAATTTTCCCAGAGCTTGGTGAGTGAGGTAAAGCTCTATTACCTTACATCATCCAATCATGTGCAAACAACAATACTTTTTACAATTTTCCTTGCATGTGATTGGATATTCTTTGCAAACAAATCACCACATTCACTAAGCTCTGAGGAAAATTCTCTTGTAGAGTGTACCTTCACTTGCAAAGCAAATATTTGCCTAAAGTAAATCAACCTCCATGTGTTGCATTGGCACACAAATGTGAAAAAAAAAACATTCTGTATGTCACTTTTTTATGGAATCCCCTTTGGGGTTGTTTGGTGCCCTTACTATATCCTGACTGGTCAAACTGTCTCTCACATTCTGTAGATTTCTTTGTTATTTGTTTACCAGGTTAATTAAGACTTCCCTATCTAACTATCTTATCTGGGATCAAATATCATTAACCTTAATGCAGTTCTTTGCTGTGTGACAACACAGCATGGTGGCTGAAATCTAGATTAACAGTCTGTAACAAAATAACACAATAGACATTTTAGCCTTTCATCAATCAGCTGATAAAAATCATCAGTTTTATTTTACTTTCAAAATGTTTATTGAATAACAAGAAATACAAGGAAAAAAAAACAATAGCACAAAGACAGAGTGTTTGATCAGCTGCACATATAATTTGTCAAGTAAATGATATATCAGCAATGTTCAGGCAATACAGTGGACGAGCTTCCTGGGTTCTAAATATCGAGTAATGAATAATAGTAGGGCCGCTAAGTCGTCTGTCGCTCCCGACATCCCTATTGGGTACATACTATATCGTGAGGCGACCGGCGAGAAATAAAGTGGTTAGTGAAACCTGTGTCGCTACCTGTCCCAAAAACCTGAGAAAACCAATAGTTTCCTGAGTAGTGGAAGGCTCCTATGGTGAGTATCCAGTCTAATAATATGACAAATGAGTCTTACATGGGAGTCACTAGGTGTATGATCAGCAGTAGCCCGCTGACTCCTGAATTTGTGTTATTGATAAAGGCTCTGAACCACGAAAATGTGAGACTCTGTGAAACTCTTATAAACTTCAAAATTACGATGGAAACAAGAAAACTTAGAAAGGGAAAGTAGGAGAGAGTGAGGCCGCGTACACACGGAGGGACATGTCCGCTGAAACATGTCCGGCCAGGTGACGTGGCGGTGACGTTGACGCCGCCACGTCACCAAATGAGAAAGTGAAATACTTCCGCGCATGCTTCGAATCCATTTGCCGCATGCGCGGACAGTTCTGTCCGCTGGTTAGTGTACTAACCAGCGGACAGATCCGACGGACAGGTTTGTAGCGGACAAATTTCAAAGCATGCTTTGAAATTTGTCCGATGGACAAACCTGTCCGCTAGCCCGTACACACGATCGGAGATGTCTGCTGAAAAGGTCCGTCGGACCAGTTTCAGCAGATAAATTTGATCGTGTGTACGTGGCCTTAGAGGAAGAATGGGTACCAGATTCCGGGGTAACCACCCTGTTTACATAGTTTTGATGCTGCGATCGAGAGAGTTTCCGACGTATCGGGCCCATGGTTCCCATATTGCTTCAAATCTTTATTTGTGTCTAGGATAGAACTGACCATTTTTTCTTGGGACATGATCCCAAGACATGGCTGTCAGGAAAGATACCATTGGTCGCTTCCAAGCCTTAGCAATTGTGATCTTTGCTCCTAGCAGCATAAAGAAGATCAATTTGTAGATGTGTTTGGGGGTTTTTGGTATGAGGCCATTCAGCAGAGCTACATGGGGAGACTTTAGGACAAATTGGCCTGAAACTTTCTGGATGAGGTGAAACATTTTGTTCCAAAATCCCCTAATATTTGGGCATTCCCACCATGCGTGTAACATGGAGCCTAGTGTGTGACAGTCCCTGAACCATAAAAGGGAGGGTGAAGGGAAAATGGCAGCAAGTCTGGATGCAACCAGATACCATCTGGTAATTACTTTTAGGTTGGCGTCTATTAATCAGTTAAGGACTGCCTAACGCTGATATACATCGGCAGAATGGCACGGCTGGGCACAAGCTTATGCAGGTACGTCCTACGATCGGGTCATAGGAGCTGAAAAACTGCGAGAGGTGAGTGTAGAGGTCTGTTCTTCTGTGTGGCAGTGTCACTGATCCTCTGTTCCCTGATATAGGGAACGATGGTCAGTGACGTCACACCTACAGCCACGCCCCCCTACAGTAAGAATCACTCCCTTAGGGCACACTTAACCCCTTAGTGCCCCCTAGTGGTTAACTCCTTTACTGCCATTGTCATTTTTACAGTAATCAGTGCATTTTTATAGCACTTTTCGCTGTGAAAATGACAATGGTCCCAAAAATGTGTCAAAAGTGTCCGATGTGTGCGCCATAATGTCGCAGTCACGAAAAAAATCGATGATCGCCGCCATTACTAGTAAAAAAAATATATTAAGAAAAATGCCATAAAACTATCCCCTATTTTGTAAATGCTATAACTTTTGCGCAAACAAATCAATAAACGCTTATTGCGATTTTTTTACCAAAAATATGTAGAAGAATACGTATTGGCCTAAACCAAGGGGGAAAAAAAACGTTTTTTTTTTATAGCAAAAAATAAAAAATATATAATTATTTTCAAAATTTTCGCTTTATTTTTGTTTATAGCACAAAAAATAAAAACCGCAGAGGTGATCAAATACCACTAAAAGAAAGCTCTATATGTGGGAAAAAAAGGACGCCAATTTTGTTTGAAAGCCACGTCGCACGACCGCGCAATTGTCAGGTAAAGCGGCGCAGTGCCGAATCGCAAAAACTGGCCTGGTCCTTTATCTGCATAATGGTCCGGTTCTTAAGTGGTTAATAAGATGTTCAGCATACCTTTAAAGGCACTAGACACAATTTATGCCAATCCTCCAGGTCCCAGGATTCATGTAAGTCTCTTTTCCATGCTTCCATGGTAGGGGAATTTGGAGGAGGTTTTTGACAGTGACGCGTAGATTATCGATATTCCACCTTTTTTCTCTGTTGCCTGTCCACACCAATGCTCATAATCTGTGAAGCTTGGGGTGATGGGTTTGTTTTTTCAAATGGAAGACAGAAAGTGAGAGATTTGGTGAAATCTACATTTTTCTGAGTCTTGGAGATCCAATTTGTTTACACAGTGTTTCAATGACAACAGACCTGCAACGGCGAAGTAATGGCCAATGCAGTACATCCCCTTGTCTAGCCACCACTGGAAGGATTTAATGTCCATGCCTGGGTTGAACTATGGTTTATGGAAAATGTGAGCTAGAGGGCAAATTTCAGAGGTCAGGTAGGGCAGATGCCACAAGTCATCCCATAGCGACAGAGATTGGGAGAGAGTCGGGGACATTACTGGGGGGGTCTAGATTTCCAGGGACTCCATAGAACAGCGGTTCCCAAACAGTGGCCCGGGGGCCACATGTGGCCTGCGGAGCCCTCTGATGTGGCCCACGACCTTCTGCTGGTTGGCAAGCCCAGATTGCAGGCTGCTGACCTGCCATCTGAGAGCATCAGTGTTGTAAATGAAGCCGGCGGGAAAAGGAAGCAAGCAGATTTTCAGAAAGTGCACCACACCGGCAGGATATAATAGATGTCATTGGAAAAGTACCGCTAACCGGTGGAAACATCACAGGTACACTGAGCTGCACCCACGGTGTGAGTAGACTGCAGACATTTAGTTTAAAAGCAGCCTTAAACCCCTTTCACGTGAATGGTCCAACCAAATCAGACCCTCCATTTACCTCTATGGAGCTGCAGATTTAACCAGACTTTTGTCCGTTTACACTTGCCTACCTCCAATCCGATCAGAGGGCCCATAGAGTAGATTAGGCTGTGTCTGATTTGCATATGCAGACTGGACAAAGACCTGTCAACTGCCCACTCCACTCTTTGTGGCCCGCGACTGCTTACTAAGTCGCCTAAGTGGCCCTCGACCTTTAAAAGGTTGGGCACCCCTGCCATAAAGAAAGTCTAGCCTAGAATAGACTTGGGCTAGCCTTACTGCCTGTTAATACCATAACAGGTTGGGGAGTCCCATTCCCCCCTGTGATTTGGGCCTAAAGAGAATGTGTTGAGAAAATCTATATCCATTTTTTCCCCATTTAAATTTGATTACTTTCCCTTGAAATGATTTGAGGTGATCTCTTCTTAAAGTAAAGTAGTCTAGGCAACAGAGTCATCTTGATAGAGTGGATTCTCCCTAGCCATGACAATTGGAACTGAGACCAAGTTTTGAGGTCAGATTCAAGCTTGTGGTACATGGTAGGGTAATTAGCCTGGTATAATTGTTCGATCTTGGAGGAGAGGTTTATCCCTAGGTAGCGGATTGTTGAGTCACTGCATTTGAATTTAAAAGATGGTTTAGGTTGCGCTACTAGAGGGGGTTGGAGGAAAACGTCTAATGTTTGGGATTTGGACAGTTTAACATGAAGGCCCAAGATGTTTGCAAAGGAATCCAACAGCTTACAAATGTTTGGTGGGGAGGTGACAAAGAGGAGTATATCATATATATTATCATGCACATTTATGAACAGTTTGTCCGCATTGGACCCCCCTGATGTCCACTGATATCTACTTTAATAAAGACAGTCGTAATAACACTCATTCATTAACCATTTAATGACCCCGGCTTTTTCTGACATGTGTTGTTTCAAGTAAAAATCTGCATTTTTTGCTAGAAAATTAATGAGAATTAACCCTGGCAGAATTTATGATTTCTTAGCCATTTTTCAGAGAATATGAATGATAACACAAAACTTTTCTTTCACTCATGGTTAGTGTTTGGCTGAAGCCATTCATTATCATTCAATTGTGTTTACACTTTTTAAATCATAATCACAACAGAAACTACCTCAATGACCCTGATCAAAAGTTTACATACCCCAGTTCTTGATATTGTGTATTGCCCCCTTTAACATCAATGACAGCTTGAAGTCTTTTGTGTGCTTCACTTTTGTGTACTTACATTTTTACTGCACCTGGAATTAAATTTGTGTGTGCTCAACACTTCAGAGAAAAAAAAGAAACATTTTGTATACATTTTTTTTTTTTTTTTAGCAAGCCCCTTTTAAGCAATCACTTTAACTTTGCTTCATGTATATTCCAGGCTATCGTGGTACAGTTTCTTATTTCTGCTCCAATTCTGTAATAAAGGAGAAACTTGTTTGGCTGTACTTCTCTTATTGATCACAGGAGTGTAGTTTGTTCTGCACTCCTGTGAACCATTTTCAGCAGACAGCGGGATGAAGACCACTGTATGCTGTCTTCACAGAGCCGGTCTAGGTCTTCTCAGCGAACCGCTGAGAGCCGGAGCCGGCTGCCCCAGCCCTCCCTACAGCCCAGCACTCCAGTGAGCATAGGGAGGTGGGGGGCAGAGCAGACAGTGATCTCTCTGCTCAGGGAGCCCTGAGAACTGACCAATCAGTGGTGTTTGATCGCTCAGTTCTCAGTATCAGAGCCAGTGAGTGACAGGTGCACCATCAGTCCTTAGCATCTACAGTAGGTAAGTATGATTCCAATAAAATAAAAAAAAATCCCATACGTCTCTTATAAGCACAGTTCCTTGTTGGCTAAAAAAGGAAACAAATGCTTTTGTTTGCAAAAATATTTTCAGGGAAAAAAAGGTTATCATTTATCCAGGTCTTGGTATAGCTAATAGTAATTAGTCACATTCAGTTTTATAAAGATCCCCTATGTATTGACTGTGACCATAGTGCTGTCATATTTTCTGGACATATATCCACTAACTGGTGTATAGGGATGAGCTTTGAGTTTGAGTAGAATTCATGTTCGACTCGAACATTGCCTGTTCGCCGAACAGCAAACTATTTGGGGTGTTCGCGGCAAGTTCGTGTGAACTTTAGAACCCTGTTAAAGTCTATGGGACTCGAAAGTTTGAAATCTAAAGTGCAAATTGTAAAGGCTAATATGCAAGTTATTGTAATAAAAAGTGTTTGGGGACCTGGATCCTGCCCCAGGGGACATGTATCAATGCAAAAAAAAAATGACCAGGGCCGCCATCAGGGGGGTACAGGCAGTACACCTGTAAGGGGCCCGGGGGTCCCCAGGGGCCCGGATGGGAACCCCCCTTTTTTTATTTTATTTTTATAAAAAAATATATTTTTTAATATATTTTTATTTATATTTTTTTGATGGACAAGAAGGCCTGGCTTGCAGTCTCTGCTCTAATTCATTTCTAAGGTGTTCTATCAAGTTCAGGACTCTGTGCAGGCCAGTCAAGTTTCTCCACCCCAAACTTGCTCATCCGTGTCATCCGTGTCTTTATGGACCTTGCTTTGTGCATTGGTGAGCAGTCATGTTGGAACAGGAAGGGGCCATCCCCAAACTGTTTCTACAAAGTTGGGAGCATGAAATTGTCAAAAATGTCTTGGTATGCTGACGCCTTAGGAGTTCCCTTCAATGGAACTAAGTCCAACCCCTGAAAACAACCCCGCACCATAACCCCCCTTTCATCAAATGATTTGGACCAGTCCACAAAGCAAGCACCATAAAGACATAAATGAGCGAGTTTGGGGTGGAGGAACTGGACTGGCCTGCACAGAGTCCTGACCTCAACCCGATAGAACACCTTTGGAATGAATTAGAGCGGAGACTGTGAGCCATGCCTTCTTGTCCAACATCAGTTCCAGACCTCACAAATACACTTCTGGAAGAACGGTCAAACATTCCCATGGACACACTCCTAAACCTTGTGGACGGCCTTCCCAGAAGAGTTGAAGCTTTTATAGCTGCAAAGGGTTAGCCAATCCAATATTGAACCCTACAGGCTAAAGGATCGCACACGCGATCGAATATTCCGATGGACGTGTTTTGTCGTATAATCAAACCGTCTGTACGCTCCATCGGACAAAAGAGCAGAAAAACTACGTAGTTTCGTGAATGTTGGCTGAAAAAGTTCTGCTGTCTGTATGCAGAACAAAATATATATATATATAATTATTATTATCATTATTATTTTTATTATTATTATTAGGGCCCAGAGGTCCCGGATGGAAAGCCCCCTGTATTTGGTAATTTATTTTTATATAAAAAAAGGGGGGGTTCCCATCCGGGGCCCTGGTGGCCTCCGGACCCCTAAAAAAATAAAAATACAAAAAAGTTTTTTTTTTTTTTTTTAAGGGGGTTCCCATCCGGGCCCCTTACAGGTGTACTGCCTGTACACCCCTGATGGCGGCCCTGGTGGCGGGGGACCCATTAGTAGTGCTAGGACCACGGCTGCCATGTGTTGTCCTGTAACGGTGCTGCTGAAGCTTCTCTCCAGCTGACTTAAGCAAGTCTGGAGCAAAGTTACCCCTGCTTTTATGAGGGGTAACTTTAGGCCGGCCAAACAGCTTAGGCACACCGCACGTAGCCTGCGCCGAACGAGCATATGTTTGGGAATCGGCGTTTCTCCCTCATTTGCATATTTGCATAGGAAATCAATGGGTTTGCCAGATGCGTCCGGCATATATATGCACCTAAGGGGCCAGAT
This sequence comes from Rana kukunoris, assembly GCA_029574335.1. Taxonomy (NCBI): domain Eukaryota; kingdom Metazoa; phylum Chordata; class Amphibia; order Anura; family Ranidae; genus Rana; species Rana kukunoris. The sequence continues at coordinate 209,338,067 of CM056059.1, read as the reverse complement.
TCTCAGAGGCGTTACGACGGAGTATCTCAGATACCCCGTCGTATCGCCTTTTTTTTTGTCTCGTATCTATGCGTGTGATGCTGAGCATCACTTTTGCATAGATACGCTTCTACATCCGACAAGTGTAAAAGCATTACTCTTTCGGATCGTAGGTGTAATGACAACTCCGGCCACTAAGTGGCCTTTACGTTGTTTTTTCATTTGCATATGCAAATGAAGTAGTACGCCGATTCTCGATCGCTTTTACGCCGCCCCGTCGTCGCGTACATCGTTTTCGTTCGCGTAAGGTTACCCCAGCTTCTATGTGGAGTAACCTTACGAGGTCCCATCGGATGCCGTCGTGTCCCGTCGGATGCCATGTTAAGTATGGCGTCGGGTCAGCATCGGCTTTTTCCGTCGCTTACGTTGTTTTACTAACTCGTTCGCGAATAGGGATTTGCGTAAATGACGCTCACGTCGTTTTGACGTCGGTTTCAACGACGCTTCCCGACGTGAGCTGGAGCATGCGCACTGGGCTTTTTCCCCGGCCGGCGCATGCGCAGTTCGTTCGACGCGGGGGCGCGCTTAATTTAAATACAAGCCGCCCCATTTGAATTGCGCGGGTTTACGCTTGGCGATTTACGAGACGCCGGCGAAAACTGAGGAGCAAGTGCTTTGAGAATAAAGCACTTGCTCTAGTACGCAGCGGCGGCGTAGTGTAAATGGCTTACGCTACGCCGCCGAAAATATATGAGAATCTGGCCCAAGATGTGCAGGTGTAGGCAAGTTACACCGGTCGGGAGTAGCCTATTTTGGTGCGTATCTAGTTCTGTGGGTACAGTGCATAGATACTCCGGCACAAATTTACACTTACGCCGCGCATCTCCATATACCCCGGCGTAACTTCTTTGAGAATCTGGCCCACTATCTCCAAATTAAGTAAAGATGTCCCCCTTACTGCTGTAAGGTAACCACAAAAAACAGAGCCCAGGGGCACTTTTCCAGTTTAGTCCACTTGTGGTGTCATCCAAATAGGTTATAGTGGTGAGGATGGATCCTTCCTGGTGATCACCTCCAAACGATAATAATCGCTCACATTCAGGAAAACAAAAAATGACAATAGTGTAGTACCATTAAAACAGGGGGAGTTTTATTAAAACAATACACTGGGTACTCACAATGTTGAAATAAACAACAGGCATAAAAAACACAGGGCATCCGCCAACGTCACCTCTGGTACCTCATACGCACATTCGTCACTTCACGTGACTTCTTCAGACTCCTGAAGAAGTCACGTGAAGTGACGAATGTATTGTTTTATTAAAACCCCCCCTGTTTTAATGGTACTACATTATTGGCATTTTTTGTTTCCCTGGACGTGAGCTATTACTATCATTTGGAGGTGATCACCAGGAAGGATCCATCCTCACCACTATAACCTATTTGGATGACACCACAAGTGGACTCAACCTGAAAAGTGCTCCTGGGCTCTGTTTTTTGCTGTTACCTTACAGCAGTAAGGTAAGGGGACATCTTTACTTAATTTGGAGATAGTACCTGCAACTTGTCATCACGTAATTTTGGCTTTCACACCAGCAATTTTGTTGAACTTTATATATTGCATTTATCTATTGTACCTGCTGTATGGACATCCACCTTGATTAACCACTTAAGGACCGCCGCACGCCTATGTACGTCCACAACATGGCTCGTACAGGCACAAGGGCGTATATTTACGTCCTCGCCTTTGTGCGGTTCGGGGGTCCGATCGGGACCCCCTCCGCGACGTGCGGCGGTCCCCCTGGCTCTGGGAGCGATCGCCGACGAGCGGGCGGATGTCCGTTTTTTTCGCCCCCCCCCGCGATCGCACCCAGCCAATGGGAGCGCTCCCCCTTCGTGTCACTTCCTCCAACACAACACTGACACACACACACATAGGCACATTAACCCCTTGTGATCACCACCCCCCCCCCCCACCCCCCTGTCACAGTGTCACTGAATGCAGTGATCTAATCACTGCATTTAGTGTCAGTGTGACAGGCAGTGTGAAAGTTAGTTAGTGTTAGGTTCAGGATAACCCCCGTACCCCCCCCCCAATAAAGTTTTAACCCCCTGATCACTGCCCTAGTTAACCCTTTCACTCCCTATTGCCAGCGTCACTAAGCGATCATTTTTCTGATCGCTGTATTAGTGTCGCTGTTCCCGCTAGGTAGCTATTTTTTTTTTTTTTTTTATTGCGATTTTTTTTTTTTTTACTAAAGACATGTGGCTGAATTAATTTTGGCCTAAATGTTTTACTAAAATTTAGTTTATTTGATTTTTTTATAACAAAAAGTAAAAAATAGTGTTTTTTTTCAAAATTGTCGCTCTACTTTAGTTTATAGCGCAAAAAATAAAAATCGCAGAGGCGATCAAATACCTTCAAAAGAAAGCTCTATTTGTGGAAAGAAAAGGATGCAAATTTTGTTTGGGAGCCACGTCGAACGACCGCACAATTGTCTGTTAAAGCGACTCAGCGCCGAATTGTAAAAACACCTTGGGTCATTTAGCAGCATATGTGTCCGGGTCTTAAGTGGTTAAAACCGTTGCGTGTTATTTCTGGCACTTTGTGCACCGGATTGTGTATAAGGAAGTTACATTTTATATGTCATTTTGCACTGTCATTGGTTTGGCAGCCGGCCTAGGCTGCATTGTAGCACGTTTAATTTAATCCTTTTTCTTATTATATCACTGTCAATTTCTGACATCTTCATGTATTATCAATAGTTAGGTTATTCCTTTCTTGGTTGATACACCATTCAGTGCAGCAGCTGTACCTACCCACTTCCCTCTCCCCCCCCCGTTTATGGTAAGCGCGGTAATATTCACCCCAATATTTTCACCACCAAAAGAAAGCTCCATTTGTGGGTAAAAAAGGATGCCAAGATCGGATTGGAGCCATGTCGTACGACCGCGCAATTGTCAGTTAAAGCGACGCAGTGCCAAATCGCAAAAAGGGGCAAGGTCCTTAACCTGCATAATGGTCCGGGTCTTAACCGGTTAGAGGGGTTGTAAAGGTTTGTTTTTTATTTTCTAAATAATTTCCTTTAAGCTAGTGCATTGTTGGTTCACTTACCTTTATCTTTGATTTCCCTTCTAAATGTTTTTTTTCTTTGTCTTCTTTGTCTGAAATTCTCGCTTCCTGTTCCTCCTCAGTAAGCTGTTCTGGCTGACTTTCCACCACTCGGATGATGGTGGCAAGTTTACTGAGGAGAAACAGGAAGTGAGAAATTCAGACAAAGAAAAAAAACATTTAGAAGAGAAATCAAAGGAAAAGGTAAGTGAACCAACAATGCAGGAGGAACAGGAAGCGAGAATTTCAGACAAAGAACACAAAGGAAAAAAAACATTTAGAAGGGAAATCAAAGAAAAAGGTAAGTGAACCAACAATGCACTAGCATAAAGGAACCTATTTAGAAAAAAAAAAAAAAATCTTTACAACCCCTCTAACCGGTTAAGACCCGGACCATTATGCAGGTTAAGGCCCTTGCACCTTATTTGCGAATTTGGCACTGCGTTGCTTTAACTGACAATTGCGCAGTCATGCGACATGGCTCCCAAACAAAATTGGCGTCCTTTTTTTCTCACAAATAGAGCTTTCTTTTGGTGGTATTTTATCACCTCTGCGATTTTTATTTTTTGCGCTATAAACAAAAAAAAGCAACAATTTTGAAAAAAAATCTATGGGGCAGATTCACAGAGAAATGGATTATCGTAGCGTATCAGAAATACACTACGCCGCCGTTTTTTACCTTGCTCTACGTGGAATTCAGGTAGATTTTCTACGGTAAACGACGGCGGCGTAGTGTATTTCTCCCGTCGCAATCCATCTGCGCGAGTAGGGGGCGTGAAACATTTAAATTAGGCGCGTTCCCGCGGCGATCGATCTGCGCATGCTCCGTTCGCAAATTTCCCGCCGTGCATTGCGCGAAATCACGTCGTGACGTCATTCGTTGTTTATGTAGCGTACTTTACGGGCGATCCACGTCCCGACGAGTTACGTAAACAAAAAAAAAAATTAAATAAATTCGAAGCGGGAACGACGGCCATACTTAACATGGGCTACGTAATGTTAGAGCAGCAAAAAGCTGCTCTAACATTACGTATAAAAAAATAGACGAAAACGATTGCGACGCCCGCTCGTATGTTCGTGAATCCCCGTAAAAACACATTTGCATATCCCGACGCATCAAAACGACGCGAACTCCTCCCAGCGGCCGCAAATAGATGGCAGCGTAGATCCGAAGGCTTACGAAGACGTAAGCCTCTCGGATCGAAGCCCGAAGCCGGCGTATCATGGTTTGAGGATTCAAACTAGTGATACGCCGCGCGAAATTTGAAATTACTCCTGTCTAACCCCAGTTAGACAGGCGTAATTGTTTTGTGAATCTGCCCCTATATTTTTTACATTTTACTGTAATAAATATCCCCAAAAAATCCCAGAAAATAAAAAACGAACCTTTACAACCCCTTAAATTATGTCTTAAAGCTGCTTAAGGTGTTAGGGATTTGTGTTAGGAATGTGATATAGTCCTTTAAAACTAATATATTGATATATTGTGGGTCCCCCCTAAAATCCCCCCCAAACACTTATCAAGATATCCAGTCTGAGCAGCCAGGAAAGATTGGGCAGCAAGTGTGTGCCTGTCTTCATTATAAAAAAGAGCCCCCCCACATATAGAGTTGGGGAAAAGTTTGAGCCGAGCAAAATTTTGGCCCCAACATCACCTGTTTGGCAAAACATCTGGATTTGCAGGGTGCTCGGCACGATTTTCTGCTACTTTAATAGCCAAATCTGACTAGTATATGCTAAATCTTATGACATTGTATTAGGTTTGTGTTAAGTTGGCCATAGATGGGGTCAGTTTTTAAAGAGTTGCATGAAAAAAATGAACCTGATTCCCTCATCAACACATTCAAGGTGGATTAAGGAATTCTCCTCGCTGTGTCATTGTATTTTGACAGCTGTAAGACATCTCCGCCATTAGAATACACCGATCGAGAGGACATTTTCCAGCAGGGTGGCTGTGCAAAAAGTTCTCTACGACCACCAAGTCAAACCTTGGATCTAAATTCAATCCATCTATGGCAGCTTTAGAAACCATGGCAAAATGTATTAAAAAGAAAAATGATTTCCTGTTTTTGACCTTACAGGAAATTTAAGCTGCTATAATAGTATCTATTGTACACAATTAGTACACTATTAGTAGACAATATACCGCTGCAAACATTGCTACTGTAAACCAAATGCCTAACTCCAAATGTAGAGGTGATAATTCTTTATCTTGTAAGTGGTGCCACCCCCACTATCTGCCTCTAATCAATGCTGATGCTGCCTAACAATATACTGTATTGCTTTGAAGAAAGACTGTGTCCCATACATTCTGGAGCCTCTAGTTCAGGCAGGCTGAACTCAAATGATAAAAGGTACCATTGAATAGGATGCAAAGATAATAGAAGGTGGACAACAAATGCACATTTATAGACCAGATGCTAAACAATTATTCTTGATATAAGTGTTGTCGAAGCATGTGTGTTCACGTTGGGCATGTGTGTATGTTCAATAGATAAAGGAGGGTAAAGTACTTTGGGTAAGCGGAAAACACCTTGGCCTGGATTCACAAAGCACTTACGCCGATGTATCTCAAGATACGCCGCGTAAGTGTAAATATGTGCCGTCGTATCTGTGCACCGTGCCCACAGAACTAATATACGCCTAAAAACTGACTTCATCTGACCAACGTAATTTGCCTATTCCAGCGTATAGTGGGCGCATAGTTATGCTAGATGCATTTGGCACTCCCATTGATTTACGATGCAAATATTCAAATGAGGGAGATACGCCGATTCACGAACATACTTGCGCCTGGCGCATGTTTTAAGCGATTTGCGTAAGGGTTACGTCCGGCGTAAAGTTATTCCCCATATTGGAGGTGCAACTCATGCAAAGGTATGGACCAGGGAACGAACGCCGTCGAATTTTACATTGTTTACGTAGTACGTGAATAGGGCTGGGCATAGGTTACGTTCACGTCGTAGGCAGTGATTCAACGTATCTTAGCCAGTTGTTTTGACGTGATTGTGAGCATGCGCACTGGGATACGTCCAAGGTACGACGCATTCGCAGTTCATTTTAAGTACTTGTCTAAAGCTCAGCCCATTAAAATGTATCACGCCCACTTCCAGTTACACTGCCTTACGCCTACGACTATACGCTATGCCGGCGCAATGGTGGGAGCATTTGCTTTGTGAATTCCATGCTTCCCTCTATGCGTTGCGCCGTGTAGCGTAAAGAAGATACGCTACGGCGGCATAAAGATGCTCCGATGTATGTGAATCTACCCCTATGTCTGGGGAGAATGTTGGTCTAGGAAATGGCAGGAAGGTCTTACAGACTTATCTGACCATACGCAGACAGACCATGTGAACATTCTCTTGCATTCATATGCACCTTAGTTATGACCATAGATTGGTGAATATCTCTCTGAAGATGATAGATTGTAAAATACCTATCCATTCTTATACAAAATGACAGGGCATAAGCAATATTTTTGATCCTTCCCTCCTGTATATAGAAGAGTTATGGATCGGCCCTGTTCATTTACCAATCTTTAGCAAGTTTGAAATTCTCATTCAGAACACTTGAGATTCTCACTACTGCCCTCTTGAAGTCCAGCGGAAATCAGGAGCATTGCTTGTTTTATTAACCTGTCTCTTCTAACCTAAATCTAAATTACCATTAGTAAACTTGGTTTACCTTTTCAAGACTTTTAAGTTATAATTATAATTAAAAAGCCTAGATGACGCAACACATGCTAAGCCAAAATAACTTAGAAAACTACCATTACATAAAAATACATTTACCCATAAAATATACATAAGTTCCTTTCATAGGGCCAGATTCAGGTAGACTTGCGCTGGAGTATTTCGATATGCGCCGCGTAACTGTCAAGATGCGCCGTAGTATCTATGTGCCGTACCCACCAAACTAGATGCAACAGAAAACTGGCTTCCCCGACCGGCTTAACTTTCCGACGCCAGAGTATCGTCAGCGCATAGTTTCGCTTGGCGCATCCGTCACGCCTATTGATTTCCCCTGCAAATATGCAAATGAGGGATTAGCACCATACACTGGCTACATGCGCCGCGCGTATGTGGATCGGCTAGCGCAAAGTTATTTCTACAAATAGCTGCTTTATCTTTACTCCAGACGGCCACAGGTCAGCAGGAGTGCCGCTACAGCAGCGTTACCGACGATAAGAGCTAGCTGAGCACCCCCACTTGCAGGACAACACCTCTGTCCCTGCTTGTCTGTCGACTTTTACAGCCATGGAGGAAGACATCATAGGTCTCCATAGCCGAGATGACGGCTGACAGCTCCTGGCCTTTAAAGTTCAGCTTTCTCCTGTGTTTGTGGCGAACGGGAGCAGCCATCTCAGAACAAAAGTAACTTCACTGCGTGGAGGGAGGGGGAACAGGATATACTTTAGCGCCGGAATGGCGCATCTACGGCCGCATTTAAACGCCCAATGGAACACATTGCGCTGACGTTTCCCGTGAAGTGGTGCCGACTGAAGTTGTGAGCATGCGCACAGGGGGGGCGAGTGGAGCCTCACTCACTGAGCATGCTCCGTGGATGATGCGCTGAACGCAAGCCTCTGCGCTGGGCTCCGCCCATCATTTACATATGATCACACCCACTTCCACTTGTGTCGGGTTACGCCAGCGCATTTCCGTTACTCCGGCGCAACTTTAGGAGCAAGTGCTATGTGAATAACAGTACTTGCTCCTAAAGTTTCGCCGGAGTAACGTAAATGAGAAACGTTACTCCAACTTAATGATTCGCTCATCTACCTGAATCTGGCCCATAGTATATTTTACAAACTATGGGCCAGATTCAGGTAGATGGGAGTTTCTTTACTCCGGAGTAACGCTTCTCATTTACGTTACTCTGCCGACACTTTCGGCGCAAGTACTGTTATTCACATAGCAGTTGCGCGTAAACTTGCGCCAGAGTAACGATAATGCGCTGGCGTAACCCGACGAAAGTGGAAGTGGGTGTGATCATATGTAAATGATGGGCGGAGCCCAGCGCAGAGGCTTACGTTCAGCGCATCATCCACGGAGCATGCGCGGTGATTGAGGCTCCACTCGCCCCCTTGTGCGCATGCTCACAACTTCCGTCGGCACCACTTCACGGCAAACATCAGCGCAATGTGTTCCGTTGTGCGTTTAAAAGCGCTAGCGGAAACGCCATTCCGGCGCAAAAGTATTTCCATTTCCCCCCACCCCAGGGAAGATACTTTTGTGCTGTGATGGCTGCTCCCGCTACCCCCAAAGAGAGGAGGAACCTCAACTTTAACGCCCAGGAGGTCTCTGTGATCATCTCCGCTATGGAGACATTTAATCATTTCCTCCATGGCAAAAAAAGTCAGAAGACCAGCCGGGAGAGGAAGCAGGGCATCCTGGACACCATTGCCAGCAGGGTGAATGTGCTAGGGTACTCCACCCGGACCGCTGGTGACATCCAAAAAAAGGTAAACGACCTGCGGCGCAAGGTCCGTGGCAAGGTGGCCACCATCAGGAGGCATGAGAGGGGCACAGGTGGTGGTCCCCCATGTCCGGTCAGCCTGACCACGGAGGAGGAGGTGGTCGCTTGCTGCCTGGAGAGGGAGCAGGTGGAGGGGGTCCCTGGATATGACTCCGTGGAGGAAGGCTCCAGGACAGGTAAGTGTTTTTTATCCCCTATTTGATGTGTTGCATGTGGGGGGGGGGGGGTACATGTGCCAAGTGTGTGGGACCACCAACATGTGTCTGCTTTGTGTCATCCACAGATGACGGAGCTGGGCCATCATCTGTCGGCGGCCAGTCCACCCCATCCCCCCAAAGCCATCGTGTGCCCGAGCCCCTGGGTGGTGAAGACACCGAGGTGGAGGAGGAGAGTGCCCACACCACACCTGCCGAAGTGGTTGTGGAGGATCCTGCTGTGGCAGAGCAGGACTTTTCCTTATTGTTGGAGGACTCCTCCCCTTCTCCAGGGCCATCTGTCATCCCCTCCCCCATCCTTGGAAGCCCCTCAAGGGCGACTCCATCCCCCCGGGGACAACCATCTTCTGGCCCCAGGAAGGCGACCCAGAAGACCAGGGGGGTGTCGGATCTTGTCCAGGGCCAGTTGGCGAGGGATCACGCCAGACAGACCAAACAAATGGGGGACATAGTTGGGCACTTGGACAGAGTGGCTGACAGCCTGTGCTCCGTTGCCCAGATAAGCAACGCAGTGCAGGATGTGAGTTGCAACTGCGCTGCAGTGGTGACCAGTTTGGGGGAGGTGCAGGGGGATATTAGGCACCTCACTGCAGCCGTCCATGCAAACACTGCTGCCATCCAGGGAAACAGTGCTGCCATCCGGGACCAGGGGAGGCAGAGTCGGCGGGCCCAGCATTATCAGGTCACCCGTCAGCTCAGGATGCAGGCCCATACCAACACATACCTCGGCCGGATAGCCAGGGCCTTGGAGGGCATGCAGGCCACACCTGCCAGGAGTGTCCCACCCGGGGATCAGCCACCTCCAGATACCCCCCCACCCCCACCCACTCCATCCAGGCAGCTGAGGAGCCAGAGAGGTTCGGCAAGAAGGAGCCCCCGCATCCCCGATGATTTTTTTTTTTTTTTGGTTGGATTTATACTCAGGTTATGAGTTTTTTATTTTATTTGGATTTATACTCAGGTTATGAGTTTTTTATTTTATTTGGATTTATACTCAGGTTATGAGTTTTTTATTTATTGATACTGCACACGTTGCAGTGTGAATGGTGTGTGAATGTGAGGGGGTGGCACTCCTGCCAGTAAGGGGTGTCACCCTCAGCCGTGGTGGTGAAGTTAACCCCACGGCTGTATGAATGACATGTGAAAGGTGTATGAATGGACAGTGACATCATTGGGGCCTTGACGCTGGCGTTGCTGCTCCCAAGTCCTACATGCTGGACTTGGGCTAATCCAATGTGATGAGCATGTGGTGTGTGTGATCTAGGGACATCAGTGGTGTACACGCGTGCATTGTCTGTGTGATTAATGTTTTGGTTTAGTGTCCAAAGATTCCTACGGCGAGGACCCTCCTGACTGCTCTTCCATCAGCAGACTGGGTCTCCTCTGGCAGGTGGGGACTGTGTGGGTCGGGGGTCAGGTCATCACGTATGTCAATCTGCAGGCCTTTTCTCATAGCAAAGTTGTGCAGAATGCAACATGCACCGATGATCTGACACACAAAGGTAGGGGAATACAATAGTGTCCCCCGGACTTATCCAGGCAGCGGAAACGGGACTTCAGGAGCCCGAATGTTTGCTCCACCACTGCACGGGTTTTGATGTGTGCTTCATTGTATTTTCTCTCTCCTCTGGTTTGGGGGTTTCCGGAAAGGAGTCATTAGATGGGGTCCCAGTGCATATGCAGAGTCACCTGGAAGGGAAAAGACAGGAGGATGTTAGTCATGCATGTGCCACTTGTGATGTGCATCACGGGAGGGGATAGTCATGCCTGACTCCCATGTCACTCACCAACCAGCCAGCTGTCCCCATACATGTTCTGTTCGAATTCTGCTGGGATGGGACTCTGATTGTATATGAAGCTGTCATGGCTGGACCCGGGGTGTTTGGCACGGACGTGCCATATGAGGCGTTGGGCATCGGCTATCACCTGTACGTTGATGGAGTGCCAATGCTTCCGATTGCGGTAGATGTGCTCTGTGGCACTGGGGGGCTGTAGGGCCACATGTGTGCAATCAATGGCCCCGATGGTGCGTGGGAATCTGGCAATGCTGTAGAAATCTGTCATTGCCTTCAGCCGCAGCTCCTCAGTGGTGGGTCTGATGAACTGGTGGGACATGCGTCTGAGGATTGCAGGGACAACCTGGTGCACACATCTGCTCACGGAGGACTGTGACGTCCCAGCCACCACTCCACTTGTACGCTGGAATGATCCACTTGCAAGGAAATGTAGTGTTGCCAGTACCTTCACCAGTGGCTGCACTGCTTGTGAGCGGTGTGTCTTGCTGGTGATGTCATCCTGCAGGGTTGTGGTTAGTTCAAGTATTGCATCAGGGCTGAATCGGAAGAGGCGATACACCTCCTCATCCCCCATGCCAAAGAGGCTCATGCGAGTGCGGTATATCCTCTCACGTGCCCGCCTCCTTCGTTCCGGGGGACCCATCAGTAGTGCTAGGACCACGATTGCCCCTGGCATGTTGGCACACAGAGGTGTTGTCCTTGCACTTGTGGTTGTTCAGCTTGCTAGTTTCGTCGGTAACGCTGCTGCTGGAGCTGCTCTCCTGCTGACCTGTGGCCGTCTGGAGTAAAGATAAAGCAGCTATTTGTAGAAATAACTTTGCGACGGACGGACGACATATGCACGGCGCATGTAGCCAGCGTATGGTGCTAATCCGTGCGAGAATTGGGAAATCTCCCTCATTTGCATATTTGCAGGGGAAATCAATAGGCGCGACTGATGCGCCAAGCGAAACTATGCGCTGACGATACTCTGGCGTCGGAACGTTAAGCCGGTCGGAAATGGCCCGTTTTCTGGCGCATCTAGGTTGGTGGGTACGGCCACATAGAAACGACGGCGCATCTTCACAGTTACGCGGCGCATATCGAAATACTCCAGCGCAACTCTACCTGAATCTGGCCCTATGGGAGACAATTTGAAAATTCACAAACAGTTTAAAATCAAGTTATTTCCTGTGCGTCTCTGCACATGCAGGAAATACAAAAAGTATTGTCAATGTCAAAGTTTTACTGGATAGGTTATGATGTTATAATTCAAACCTTTTGAAATACTAGTGCACAAATTGTAGTAGAGCACCAAAATACTTTATTCAAATAAGCATTTTACAGTGGGGAAAGGTCCTTGCCGCATTTCATGCCATGGCACTTAGTCATAAGGCTAATGACTAGCTTTATGACTAAGTGCCATGGAGCCAAAACCCATTAGGACTCTCTTGCTGACCACCCCCTGGTTCGGTTTGCACCAGAACATGCGATGATGCAAACATACAAATGCCGTTAAAGTCAATGGGACACGAATATGAAAGATCAAAAGTGTTAATTTTAAGGGCTTATATGTAAGATATTGCCATAAAAAGTGTTTGGAGAGACAGGTCCTGCCCCACGGGACATGTATCAATGGATTTTTTTTTTTTTTTAAATTACAGTTTTTTCAGGAATAGGGATTTTAATAATGCTAAAAGTGAAACAATAAAAATTGTAATATTCCTTTAAATATCGTGCCTGGGGGGTCCCCTTAGTCAGCCTGTAAAGTGGTGGATATTTCCCATGTTTATAACAGTACCGCAGCAACAGGAAAAAATGTAATCTAAAATTCCTTGCGGCTGTAATGTATTATCAGATCCTGGCAATATACATAAAAAATCATTAAAAAAAGCGGTGTGGGTCACCCCCCCCCCCCCCCCCCAGTCCATTATCAGACCCATCGGGTATGGTATAGATATTAAGGGGAACTCCACACCAATTTAAAAAAAAATGGCATGGGAGTCCCCCCAAAATTCATACCAGACCCCTCAGGTCTAGTAGGAATTTTAAGAGAACGCACCAAATAAAAAAAAAAATACCAGGCCACATGACCTCAACATGGGGAGGGTGCTTTGGGCCCCTTGTCTTTACTGGGCATGTATACCCCCTTCCTGACCAGGTGAAATTTCAGCTTGCGGCACTGCGTCGCTTTAACTGACAATTGCGCGGTCATGCGATATGGCTCCCAAACAACATTTTTGGTAAAAAAAATAAAAATATCGCAATAAGCGACTGGTTTGCGCAAAAGTTATAGCACCTACAAAATAAGGGACAGAATTATTATTTTTTATTATTTCTTTTTTTACTAGTAATTGTGGCGATCTGCGATTTTTATTGCGACTGCGACATCATGGCGGACACATCGGACACTTTTGACACATTTTTGGCACCATTGACATTTATACTGCAATCAGTGCTATAAATATGCACTAATTACTGTATAAATGTGACTGGCAGGGAAGGGGTTAACACTAGGGGGTGAGGAAGTTGTGTTCTAACTGTGGGGGGAGGGGGGGTGACTGGGGGGTAACCGATCTGTGTCCCTATGTACAAGAGACACAGATCGGTCTCCTCTCTCCAGTGACAGGACGCTGTCATTGTGAGAGCCGGCAATGAGAAATAATCTCATATGTTTACATATGAGATCATCTCTCATTCGCCACACAGATCGCATCGCAAACGGCCACTCTGGAGCGCGCGCTGGGAACAAAGAAAGGGGCTGCCGTGAAAACACGGCGGCCCTGGGAATTAGAGCCACCCTGCGGTCACATATAGTCGTACGGCCGTATGGAAGTGGTTGTCTGTTGTCGTTTTTACTTTTTTGGTGAATGTGTAGGAGTAGAATGTACCCCATACCCATTCACATAGGGGGCCAGGATCTGGGGGCTTGTTAAAGGGGGCTTGCAGGTTCCGATAAGCCCCCGCCCCGCAGACCCCCACAACCATCAGGCATGCTGTCACCCTCCCCAAGTTGAGGGTATGTGGCCTGGTACGGTTCAGGTCCCCCCCTTTTCCTGTGGTCTGCCAAGTTGCATGCTCGGATAAGGGTCTGGAATGGATTTTGGGGGGAACCCTACACCATTTTTTTTTATTTTGGCGAAGTGTTCCCCTTAAAATCCATACCAGACCTGAAGGGCCTGGTATGGATTTTGGGCAGACATCCATGCCATTTAAAAAAAAAATTAGGCGGGGTTCCCCTTAAAATCCATACCAGACCTGAGGGCCTGGTATGGATTTTGGGGGGGGGGGGCACGCCATTTGTTTTTACATTTTGGCGCAGGGTTCCCCTTAACCACTTCAATACTGTACACTGTGTTATTAAAATTACACTGCCTGCATTGACTGTATATAGAGTCTACACTGAATATATAGACTACACTGAATACACCCTGCCTTTAGCCAAGTATGGCTCTCTCAGTAGAGCGTGCTGTGATTGGCCAAAGCATACAAGTCACATGCATGCTTTGGCCAATCATCATACAGTAATACACTGCAATCTCACAGTGCATTATGGGGCATTCTGCTCTGTTCCGTTTGTTTTAGAACAAATGAACACCCAATGTTTGAGTCGAACTTCAGATCACCGCAAGACATAGAGAACAACGCTGGACAGACTGGATTGCATCGCTGGAATGTTTTTTTTTTTATTTGTTTTTTTGATAAAGGGCCAGGGGTGGACTGACAACTCATGGGGGCCCCCGGGCAATAGAAGATTATGGGGCCCCCAGGCTTACAGATGGCCACCAAGCAGGGTGGCAGTACAATGGCGGGGCAGCTAAAATCTCAGGCTTTTCACATTAAAAGCATGTAGGTTTTGGACATATCAGGGACAGATGTAAAAAAACCACAGATTTTGACATACTGTCCCTGGTTTTAATGAGCCTGGCAACCCTGATGGGGCCCCCCAGTGGAATGGGGCCCTCGGGCAGTGCCCGAGTTCCTCAATGGTCAGTCCCCCCCCCCCCCCCGTAAAGGGCTTTTCCCAACTCTCTCTTTGTGTTTTTTTACATTTTTTTACACTTTCTTTGTGAAATGTTAGGGGTACAATGTACCCTTTACCAATCCACATGGGGGGGGCGGAATCTGGGGGTCCCATTTGTTAACCACTTCCATACCAGGCACTTACGCACCTTCCCGCCCAAGCCAATTTTCAGCTTTCAGCACTGTCGCAATTTGAATGACAATTGCGCGGTCATGCTACACTGCACCCAAACAAAATTGGCGTCCTTTTTTCCCCACAAATAGAGCTTTCTTTTGGTGGTATTTGATCACCTCTGTGGTTTTTTTGTTTTGCGCAACAACTAAAAATAGAGCGAAGATTTTGAAAAAAAAAAAAGTTTTTATTTTTTTCTGTTAATTTTTTTGTAAATGAGTATGTTTTCTCTTTCAATTACGGGCACTGATATGGTGGCACTGATGGGCACCGATGAGGTGGCACTGATGGGCACCGATGAGGTAGTTCTGATGGGCACCGATAAGGTAGCACTGATGGGCACTGATAGGCGGCGCTGGTATGGGGCACTCATGGGCGGCACTGATGGGCACTCATGGGCGGCACTGATGGGCACTCATAGGCAGCACTGGGCACTCATAGGCAGCACAGATGGGCACTCATAGGCGGCACAGGTGGGCACTCATAGGCGGCACAGGTGGGCACTCATAGGCGGCACAGGTGGGCACTGATAGGCGGCACAGGTGGGCACTGATAGGCGGCACAGGTGGGCACTGATAGGTGGGCACTGGGCATGGATTGGCACTGTGGGGTGGCACTGACAGACACTGGGGTGGCACTGATGATCACTGAGGGGTGGCACTGATGGATCAATGTTGCCAATCAGTGCCCATGTGTGGGCACTGATTGGCATCTTTTTTTTTTACTGCCCCCTTTTTTTTTGCTGACTTATTTTTTTTTTTGTCATTTTTTTTTTATTTTTTTTGCCCTTTTTTTTTTATTTTTTTAGTTCCCTGGTGGTCTAGTGTGGCGATCCGAGGGGGGGCTGCGCTGACAAACAATCAGCGCGAACCCGCCCTGTCAGGAGAGCCGCTGATCGGCTCTCCTCTACACGCGTCTGTCAGACGCGAGTGAGGAAGAGCAGTCGGCGGCTCTTCCTGTTTACATCGTGATCAGCCGTGATTGGACACGGCTGATCACGTGGTAACGAGGCTCCGCCGGAGACTCGTTACCGAGATCGGAGGTGCAGGGTGTCAGACTGACACCCCGCATCACCGATCGCCGCGCTGCGCGCCCGACGGGCGCGCGCATGAAATCGTGCAGGCCCGCGTTTGACGGGCGCGTGCGGCATGAAATCGTGCAGGCCGTTTGAGAACGGCCTGTCACGATTTCATAACCACTTGAAGTGGTTAAAAAGGGCTTCCAGAAATTGATAAACCCCACAACCACCGGGCACGTGTTGTGGGGATGAGACCCTTGTCCTTGGGGACATCCTCCACATGTTGAGGGCATGTGGTCTGGTAAAGTTCAGGAGGGGGGCGCTCTCTCGTTTCCTGCGGCCTGTTAGGTTGCGTGCTCAAATAAGGGTCTGGTATTGACTTTTGGGGGGACCCCGCACCATTTTTTTTAATTTTGTGGTGGGGTTCCCCTTAAAATCCATTCTAGACCTGAAGGGTCTGGTATGGATTTTGGGGGGGACCCCACGCCATTTTATTTTTATTTTGTGGCGGGTTCCCCTTAATTTGGGGGGACCCCCACTCTTTTTTTTGGTTTGGGGTACCCCTTAATATTCATAGCAGACCCAAAGGGCCTGGTAATGGACTGTGGGGGGGACCCCTGCCGTTTTGTTCAATGACTTTGATCTGTATTGCCGGGACCGACAATTCATTAATTGCCGCTAGTAAAGTTTTAAATGACTTTTTTTCCCTTTAGAAATGACACTTTGTGCAGGGACAGTTATAAACACGGGAAACATGCGCTACTTTACAGGCATACTATACACACATCCCCAGGTATGAAATTTAAAGGAATATTTCACTTTTATTGTTTCACTTTAAGCATTATTAAAATCACTGCTCCCGAAAAAACTGCAGTTGTTAAAACTTTGAATACACCCTGCCTTTAGCCAATTATGGCTCTCTCAGTAGAGCGTGCTGTGATTGGCCAAAGCATACAAGTCACATGCATGCTTTGGCCAATCATCATACAGCAATGCACTGCAATCTCACAGTGCATTATGGGGCATTCTGCTCTGTTCCGTTTGTTTTAGAACAAATGAACACCCAATGTTTGAGTCGAACTTCAGATCACCGCAAGACATAGAGAACAACACTGGACAGACTGGATTGCATCGCTGGAATGTTTTTTTTATTAGTTTCTTTGATAAAGGGCCAGGGGCGGACGGACAACTCATGGGGCCCCCGGGCAATAGAAGATTATGGGGCCCCCAGGCTTACAGATGGCCACCAAGCCAGGTGGCAGTACAGAGGCGGGGCAGCTAAAATCTCTGGGTTTTCACATCAAAAGCATGTAGGTTTTGGACATATCAGGGACAGATGTAAAAAAAACACAGATTTTTACTTACTGTCCCTGGTTTTAATAAGACTGGCAACACTGATGGGGCCCCCTAGTGGCATGGGGCCCTCGGGCAGTGCTCGAGTTCCTCAATGGTCAGCCCCCCCCCTGTGTGGTGGGGTTCCCCTTAAAATCCATTCTAGACCTGAAGGGTCTGGTATGGATTTTGGGGGGGACCCCACACCATTTTATTTTTATTTTGTGGCGGGTTCCCCTTAATATCCATAGCAGACCTTCAGGGCCTGATATGAAATTTGGGGGGACCCCCACTCTTTTTTTTGGTTTGGGGTACCCCTTAATATTCATAGCAGACCCAAAGGGCCTGGTAATGACTTTTTTTCCCTTTAGAAATGACACTTTGTGCAGGGACAGTTATAAACACGGGAAACATGCGCTACTTTACAGGCATACTATACACACATCCCCAGGTACGAAATTTAAAGGAATATTTCACTTTTATTGTTTCACTTTAAGCATTATTAAAATCACTGCTCCCGAAAAAACTGCAGTTGTTAAAACTTTTTTTTGCATTGACACATGTCCCCTGGGGCAAGACCCGGGTCCCCAAACACTTTTTATGACAATAACTTGCATATTAACCTTTAAAATTAGCACTTTTGATTTCTCGCATTGACTTCTAAAGAGTGTTCCGTGGCTTCTCGAATTTGCCACGAACACCCCAAATTGTTCGCTTTTCGCCAAATTCATGTTCAACTCGAACATAAAGCTCATCCCTACACACAGCTTATGAAAACCCCAAATCCACAATCTCCGAAAATGTGAATATTACATGCAATCAGTAAAACAAGGATTGTACATAGAACAATATCGGACCGCTGAAAAGTATAAGCATGCATATGTACTCAGTACTTGGTTTGGGCCCCTTTTGCAGCAATGACTGCCTCAATGCGGCATGGCATGGAAGCTATCAACCATTTGGCACTGCTGAGGTGTTATGCATTGTTCGGTCTCATGTCTCTCATCTTCCTCTTGGCAGTGCCCTATAGATTCTCCATGGGATTCAGGTCAGGCGAGTTTGCTGGCCAATCAAGCACAGTAATCCCACAGTCATTGAACCAGGTTTTGGTGCTTTTGGCAGTGTGGGCAGGTGCCAAGTCCTGCTGGAAAATGAAGTCAGCATCCCCATAGAACTCGTCTGGGGAAGGAAGCATGAAGTGCTCCATAATCTCCTTGTAGACGGCTGCGTTGACCCTGGACTTAATGAGGCACAGTGGACCAACACCAGCAGATGACATGGCTCCCCAAATCAACACATACTGTGAAAACTTCACACTGGACTTCAAGCATCCTGCAGTGTGTGCCTCTCCATTCCTCCTCCATACTCTGGGTCCTTGGTTTAGAAAATGAGATGCAAAATGTGCTCACATCAGAAAAGAGGACTTTGGACCACAGAGCAACAGGCCAGGTCTTTTTTTTTCGTTTTTCTCTAGGCCAGTTAAGACGCTTCCGACATTGTTTGTTGTTCAGGAGTGGCTTGACAAGAGGAATACGACATTTGGAGACCATGTCCAAGATTCGTCTGTGTGTGGTGGCTCTCAGTCCACTCCTTGTGAAAGTCCCAAACACTTTTGAATGGCCATTTCCTGACAATCCTCTCCAGGCTGCAGTCATCCCTGCTGCTTGTGCACCTTTTTCTTCCACACTTTTCCCTTCCACATACATTTCTATTAATGTGCTTTGATACAGCACTTTGGGAACATCCATCTTCTTTTACAATTACCTTTAGAGGTTTTCCCTCTTTATGGAGGGTGTCAATGATGGCTTTCTGCACAACTGTCAGGTCAGCAGTCTTTCCCATGATTATGATTCCTACTGAACCAGACAGAGACCATTTAAAGGCTAAGGAATTCTTTAAAGGTGTTATGCCTTAATTAGCTGATTAGAGTGGGACACTTTGAGCCTAGATTATTGCACCTTTTCACAATATTCTTATTTTCTGAGATTGTGGATTTGGGGTTTTCATAGTTGGTTGTCAACCCTATCAGTGTTCTGCTTTAGCCTGAAGTATCACCTATGGGTCAGGAACAGGAATGTCAATGCCCTGTTGAGGAGAACGAATGACTCAGGGACTACCTCTGAAGAGTGGACTCAACTGACATCAGAAGGGATACAGGCCTTTTGCCAAAAAGTAGAGCATTAGGCAGAAGGAGTGACAGGGGCTAAAGCTATTGGTCTCTCAGTTGCAGGTGTCCCCAAGTACTGTTGTGACCTTTCCTAAAAAAGAGATGAATGCCTACACAAGCTCTCAAAGAAAGACTTGAGGACGGATCAGATGGATGACCCTCTCTGCAGTTTAACATTAAAGACTTTAGAGGGCCAAAGTCCAGATCTGCTACTCACAAACTCTCCAAAAGTATCCCATTGATGCAAAAGGAATGGGATTGGTTGCAGCTGAATGAATGATTGGACCCCTCGAAACATCCCGAAAAGAAATGACAATTGTTCAAAAGCATATAGAGACTGTGTTGGCTGTATAGCACCAGCGATAGCTGAATGGAAAACAGTTATCAAACCATGGACCTCATTCCTAAATAATTTCCGCCAACATGAAGCACCAGAACATCTGGGGGTCTATCCAGGCTTGCAAAGTGATGCACTTCTGGCACCGTCCTGTCTTTTGTGGGTAAGGGGGTAGAGAGAGACAGACATGTGGAGAGAGATAGAACAATGAATTCCTGCTAAGAGAACACAGGCTGTTTTTTTGGAGCAGTTCCATTGTGCCCTCCAAATCCCCATAGGGGTCTTTTGCAACCACCTCAACTATTAATTGGAAACAGGGTGGACATCTTGTGAGATCTGGTTTGGTGCACCGTTCCAGGACACCATCTATCCAGGGTCCTTTATTGAGGATTATTGGGTCCCACCACTGGAATAAATCCAGGATCACCAAAATCCGGAGAAAACCTTTCCAAGAATTTGGCCAAGGCCCCGTGCTCCATCTTTTCTGAAAAAATACCAAATGACCAGTAGAACTGGCCGCATCAAAGTTCAAGGTCAGAGTTATTCACTGGCCCAGACAGCCACAACGCCCACCATTTAAAGGATTCCAAGAAAGAGTGCCACACTTGAAAGTCATCCCGGTGATCTTTGGTAAGGCGCACAAAATGAGTGGGAGACTTGACTGTAGCGGTTGACAACAATTGATAAAACACCCTGCTCATGGGCAGAATGTGACATGCAAAATTCAACTTACCCAACAATGACTGCAGTTTACAAAGTTGAATGTTGCGCAGCCCCAGGATCCCACAAATCTCAGCCTTAAGGGCCACAAGCTTGTCTTCTGCCAGGCGACTAGGGATAAGCTTCGCGTTCGAAACAAACTTATGTTCGAATCGAACATCGGCCGTTCGATCGTGCGACGAATATCGAACAAAAACGATCGTTTGCAGCAAATTCGAGTGAAACGAAGCGGCCCATTATTCACTGCAGCATTGCACCCTGATGATTGACCAAACATGCACTATGACCCTGCATGCTTGGCCAATCACAGCACACAAAAAAAGGAGAGCCATAATTGGCCAAAGCCTGGGTGCTTTGGCCAATTATGGCTCAGGGCTTTAGCACACGCCCCACACTACATAAGGCCGCCTGCTGGGCGGCCTCGTGTAGTGTGTTCCGGCTTGTTAATGAGAGCAGTCAGAGAGACAGAGAGATTGTCTTTTTAGCTAGCTAGATAGAGCAGGCAGGCAGGCTAGTTAGTTTAGCTTTATTACAGTGTGTAGTGAATATATATACATCCTTAGGAGTTGTACATATATTTATACACTGTATAGCTTAGCTAGATCAGTTCTTCCTAATTTACTGGCAGGCAGGTGATTGTGCTATTTAAAGACATTATTACAGGTATAGACACCCAGCAGGTACAATAGCAGTGATTTTAATGAGGCTTAAATAAAAAATAAAAATTCCTTTAAATATTGTACCTGCTGGGTGTCTATAGTTTGCCTGTGAAAACGTCTTTGAGAACCCGGGTCTTGCCCGAGGGAACATACATCAATGGAAAAAAGTTTTTGAAACTGTTGTTTATTCAGGAGCAGGACTCCTGAAAAACTTTTTTTAAAACTTTTTTTCCATTGATACTACTATCAATGGAAAAAAAGTTTTTATAAACGGTCGTTTTTTCAGGA
Organism: Rana kukunoris; assembly: GCA_029574335.1. Classification (NCBI taxonomy): domain Eukaryota; kingdom Metazoa; phylum Chordata; class Amphibia; order Anura; family Ranidae; genus Rana; species Rana kukunoris. The sequence goes on along the minus strand of CM056059.1, from coordinate 209,316,792 downwards.
GTCCTGCTCCTGAAAAAACGACCGTTTTTAAAACTTTTTTCCATTGATACATGTTCCCTGGAGCAAGACCCCGGTTCTGAAAGATGTTTTCCAACAATAACTTGAATATTGGTCTTTAAAATTATCGTTTTTGAATTTGAACGTTCGAGTCCCATAGACTTCAATGGGGTTCTAAATGTTCGTGCGAACGATCGGACTGTTCGACGGTTCTGGTGCGAACCGAACACGGGGGTGTTCGGCTCATCCCTACAGACGACACTCCATGGCATAGGAGTCCAAAACTATGCCCTGGAAACTAAGAACGGTGGTAAGAACTTTTTCTTCTTTATGGGGCCAAGGGGATATCTAAATGAACAGAGATGTGCTGCAACGTGGCAAGGGGAACTGCACATACCTTGTAGGAGGATGGGCCTATGCAAAGGAAATCATCTAAGTACTGTAATGGATGATGGAATTCACCCGCGACACATCCCTCACTACCCACTCTATAAAGGACTTGGATGTTTCAAACAATGCGCAGGAGATAGAACAGCCCATAGGAAGGCAAGGATCCACATAATACTACAAAACGTATTGAGCTCCTTCTTAGGCATGACCCCAAGGGCAAGATCACCAAATCCAATAAACGCTGCAGGGAGAAAGGGCTCATACGGCCCAATGCCACTTTCTTTTGTAGTTTCTCAGAAACCACCGTAGGATGCTGCAAGGCTGAACACAAGTTCCGGGCCATAGGTTGAGTAGAGGCCAAGGAACAAGTAATGCAAAAACCCTCAGACAAACCCACCCCTAACAACCAAGCAGCATCCCGATCAGGATCTATCGAGGAAAGGCTGCATCCACTAACAGGAGCCCTCGTTGTACTGCCAGCAAAAACCACTCTTCTTCGTGGCCGGCTGTCCAGGGGTAGACGTGCCACTGGCCGCTCCTGGAAAAAATGTATTTGGGGCCAGCGCCAAGGTCATAAGTCGCATCCACAGGCTAATGTCCTTGTTGTCCTATCACAAGGACGGACGAATAGATCTTCGCTGCTGGAACTGCTTGTTGTGCCTCAACCAGGCAGATCCCCTGTAGATCCTGTAGGCCTCCCAATGGCATCAAGATAGCAGAAGAGCGCCAAACAATGTTCCCGGATTCTTTTCCCCAATAACACTTGTCATAATGGCAAAGGCCTGCAGCCAATTAGGAAAAGTGGCAGAATAAGCCTGTACCAATTCTGTTTTGTGAAGGCATTCCCCTTCGCCCCAGCCTTGTCCCTCATCGCTGAACTGAACACTGCAGTGGTCTGACCTGGTGCACTGACCGCTACTGCTTTAGACCCCGCCACCACTGGGGCATCAACCCTGGACACAGAAACAAGTCCTGCTGCCCCTACCCCACCCCCAGGCGGAAGTTAAGCTGTCGCCTGGTGTGACTTGTGGACTCCCACCCTGCTCAAAGTGTTAGACCAGCTCCTTCAATCCCACAAGGAACCCCTGCAATCCCAACATCGGACCAAGATGTGATGAAGGGGCAGAAGCCACGTCTGAATCGTATCACGGCGCAGACCCAGTAGCAAGGGGCAGGGCCCAGTCCCCTAAACTCACAACATCCTTAACTTTGGCACGCACAGACATAGCAGAAGAATAAGAGAACTTTCCCGGCTGCCCAGAATGGATCCCATCAGCCGCAGATCCAGACTCCACCGATGCATGCGATTTCTCTACCTCAGATCCAGAAAGCTTGCCCTCTGATCGCTCCTCTGTCTCCCCCAAATCCACCACCGGAAGCACCCCAGGAGCATTTGCTGTATCCGGTTTCCTCGGCAAAACACGTCTCCCAACAAGTTTCTTGCTGGATTCTGCCGAGGAAACCGGTCGTATGTACATTTTTCTACGAGATAACTTCCTCGTCGGGCTGGTTTACGATGAAAAACTCGAGCGTGTGTATGCTAAGATACCCACGCACCTTCTGTAAAAGTAGCGTTTGTAATGGAAATAGCACATTTGTCACGCTGTAACAGACTGAAAAGTGAAAATGTCTCTTACTAAACTTTTCAGTAACGTGAGATTAGCAAAAGGAGCCCCAAGGGTTGTGCCAGTGGAATCGAACTTCCCCTGCTGTCGTATGTGTTGAACTTACCGCGATTGAGAACGAGGAGATTTGGTCTTTAACGTGTGTACGCAAAGCAAGCTTGTCGAGTTCCTCGACAAGCCTAACAAGGAACTCGATGAGGAAAACTATGTGTTTCGCACAACGAGTTCCTCGGTCGTGTGTACGCGGCCTAACTCTATCCAAAATGAAAAAAAAAGCACAAATGTCTGATAATTTTATGGAGAGAACTAAGAAGATATAACCATGCCAATGGTGCAGAAGAAAATATGTAGCACAGTGAGGAAGGTTTGTGGTCCAGGATGATAGGACAGTCAAAAATAGAAGAATCTTGTGTTACACTAATAGTGTAGCACATGCCGGCGGGGACTCTTTCCGTGCTGCCCCCCTGGAAAGTGCTGCCCCGAGCCTGGGCCTTGTTGGCCTAGGCCAGGATACAGCTTTTGTCTAAACATGAAAAAAAATATATATATATGGCAGCTCTTGGAAGTGCTATCCTGCTTATCATTAGATCTATGGGTCGCTTTAGGTTGGTCAAATAAATTAGTGCAGGGTTCTTCAACCAGGGTTCCATGGAACCCTGGGGTGTCTTTAGAGATTGATAGAGGTTCCTTGAGCAATGAAGAGTTTTTAACTCCCAATAAGCACCAATATAAATTATCTTTATATCTAACTCTGTGTGTGTAGGGGAAGTTTTGTTTTTCCACTCGCCAAAAATGTAAGAGTGTACTTTTCCACTGACTATCAGTGTCAGGGGCACTAAATATGGTGTTTTGTTGGTGTTTATAATCTGGCCTGCAACTACTTTTTTTGTTATAAAGCAGGGCAGTGTTACAAAAAACGATCCGCTCTGATATATGCTAGATACACTACATTCTTTAACCCTGTATGTATTATTATATATCCAACTTACCAACCATGCAAAATTATCATGAGCTAGAGATGTAATAATTTAACAGGGGTTCACCGAGGCAATTTTAAGAGCTCCTCTGTATTAAATAAGTTGCAGTAGAGTGTTATGGAATCTGAAGATGTGATTTAACCATGTTCATACATTTATGATAACCAGAGTATGTCTAACCACAACAAAGTACTGTTAACTGTGTTTATAGACCTATGGAGAATGGTGTAGAAAGTACACCTCTGATACACTCAGTAGCTAATTGTGGTGTCTGTTGGACACCATAGACATGCATTCATCACTAAATCCAATGAAAATTACCTAGCACAGGACATGCCAGCTAATGTCTATGGACTTCATTTATTCAATGTACTGTATGCAACACCCACAAGATAAGCATTTGCTTAGTGCATCAGAGATGTGTATACTCTCATTACCTATTCAAATATCTATTGTTAGGAGTTTGGCTTAAATTCACCATCTAATCCCTGGAGCCACCTTTAAATTTGTGAAATTTAAATTTGCAGTCTTTGTACATGGTAATAAGGAAGGTTTACACATTTATCTAAAGAAAGTACAGCTATACTATATTCTCGCTCTGAAATGCAGATAAATCATTATCACATAAATTAGATCCCTCTAGTGTTTAGGGGTAGATTAAGCAAACATGTTGTCCTGATAACATCGCACTGCCCTGAAGGTGCAGTTTTTTTTTCCAGACAAACAGTTGACTGATTAGTAAAACACATGGAGGATGATTTACTAAAACTGGAGAGTGCAAAATCTGGTGTAGCTGTGCAGAAACCAATCAGCTTTCAGTTTTTATTTTGTCAAAGCTTTATTAAGCTGATTGGCTACAATACACAGCTGCACCAGATTTTGCACTCTCCAATTTAGTAAATCAACCCCATGTATACCTAGCTACAAAAGTAGAATTCAAGATTATATACAATAGATATAGACAGATTGGAATATATATCAGATTAAAATTCATCAAAATCTAAAGGAATCAAATACTACATGTGATTTTGAAGCACATTATCACCAACAAGGTTTAAATAAAGCCTTGTGTGCATAAAATATATATTGGCACTTACCCAAACAAAAAAAATGTATATATAACGATGCTACTGCTTATGATAGCCAAAGTACTCAGCTAATGATACATATAGAAAAAATATACAGTAAAACCTTGGTTTGCGAGCATAATTCGTTCCAGAAACATGCTTGTAATCCAAAGCACTTGTATATCAAAGCATTTTTAGAGAAGAGAGGCACTTCTAAGTGTAGCAATAAGTTGCTAAATGTTGTACCTTCATTAAATGTAACCATATTTCTACACTTAGAGGGTCCTCTCTTCTTTTTTATACTCAGTTGTGACATGACGCTACACTTATATCAAGACATCGCTTGTATAACAAGGCAAAATGTATTAAAACATTTTGGTTGTCTTGCAAAACGCTCCTAAACCAAGTTACTCTCAAACCAAGGTTTTACTGTACAAACATTTGCCTTTTGTATGTTGTTCCTTACAATTTGCCCTGTGTTGTTGTGCACATAGGCAATTTCTATAGATAACAGTTGACATAAAAAAATGTTTTTATTGAGAATTGATGTATACAATATCCAAGACGCTAAGGAAATATATCTTCCCCATACTCATAATTTACCTCACCAACTATCATATTGCTTTGTATGACTGCATGGCAGATAGACCTAAAAATGAATGCAGAAGGAAAAGACTGGGTCAGGTGGCAAAAAAGAATATATGGGGAATACCTAATGAGACTTTAATAGAGGCTAACTACAAAGATCTCTCTAGATACTATTTAATGCTCCCACTGACATGTTTTAGACAATGTTGGCAATGATGCGACACATCTGGACCAGAATATTGATTATTCAGTAACCAATTTTAACCCCTTCTCACCAGCTGAATGTACATATGTGGCAGCAGATAAGTGGGCATTATACAGTCCTGCCATGCAGCTAATGCATTACTGTATTTTGCTGGGAGAACTGTAATGCCGCGTACACACGATCAGGCTTTTGCCCGGCCAAAAGCACATCGGAATTCCGAAGGAATTCCATCGGAGTAAAATAGAACACGTTCTCTATTTAAACTCCGATGGAATTCATCAGAATTTCCGATTAAATTTCTCCGATGGGGCATACACACGGTCGGAATTTCCAATGGAAAAAGTCTGTCCGGGCTTTAAATGTGGGACCCCAAAATTATGAAGAAGAAGACAAAAAGAGGAATACAAATATTTCATGCCTGCACTTTATATACAATTGAAATAATTTTTATGTGAAAATATTTATATAAGAGAAGAAAATGGTAGGGCCGCCATTACCGACCTCCTTATTTCTCTAAAATACTTGCTAACTTTCTGGTATAATAATAATAATTCTCTCACGGCGCGTTATTTAAAAAAAAAAATGCCTTTACAGTGTAGCAAAAAGATGAATACAGATATTTCTACCTTCAGATCCAGACAAGGTAGAATATTGACCGGGGATGTTACTTCGTATTGGGTGTGATATACTGTGCAGAGTTTATACTAATGGCAGCTATCACTATAATTATGCATAGAAATAGATCTTTATTATATTATGAGGAGATTTGGCTTGTTGTAATGAGCAATCCTGTGACCTCCCTAATTGTATTAGCATAGCATGAATGCAGATAAGAGGAAGGACTTTGTATTGTTTACTGTAATCCCACCCAGACAATGTAGAGGTGGTCTTCCCTATATAAAGAGCCCCATCTCCTCTGTTACCTATACTCTTCCCTGCAGTCACACCTTACCATCAACATGAAGGCCATTCTCCTCTTCGGTTTGTTCTGCATTAATCAAATTTTTGCTATGCCAGGTGAGTTTACCTCTATTACACCTATATTGTTTTCACAATTTCGCAGTGGGGGCACAGTTTAACCACATGAAATTGTGTCATTTGGTTCTTTTAATTCATTGATGCACCTTAATTATCTTAATTTCCTATTGATAATGCAGCAAGCAAGACCACAGGGTTGATTTACCAAAACTGGAGAGTGAAAAATCTGGTGCAGCTCTGCCTGGTAGCCAATCAGCTTCTAACTTCAGCTTGTTCAATTAGGCTTTTATAAAACACAACTTGGAAGCTGATTGGTTTCTATGCAGAGCTGCACCAGATTTTGCACTCTCCAGTTTTGGTAAATCATCCCCTTCCTGTCTGGGGTGGCTACATTCACTCACATCTCTGTAAGTGCTATGGTTGTCACCCAGACTGGCTTTAAAAAAAATCATCCCCAATGCAAGCTGGATGGGGAAATAAGTAGTTTACAGAACAAAGATTCCATTATTTTTCACATCAGTTCACTGACAAGTGACAAGGACACTGCATTTATTGTAGGATTAACGAGTATTTTCTGTACTTTGCAGGAAAAAGGAAAATTAATGCAGCTACCACAATATTTTTTTGTTCTTGAGTTGTCATCTACATTGGATTTGATTAAGGGATAGTCATATTGGGCTTTAACCTGACTGTGTCATTTTGCTGCGGCTATTTTTGTAAGGTCCTAGTTTGGCTAATATATTTATGGTGGACAACACCGCCCCAAGTATTTTACAACAATACCTGAAGAGTTATATAAGCCGGTTGTAGGTTTTTTAATAATGTTTTTTTTTTTTTTATCTATTTTCTTTACATAAATGATACACGTGTGCCTAAAAAGTCCACATTTTCACTTTCCAAACAATTTTGCAGCCTATTAGAGCCCATTTTCTACTGCCTGTTTGAAAAAATGGATTCTGATTTCTTTCAGTGCAGTTTGGGAATATATACAAGCAGACTTTATTTATGATCTATGATTTTTGTTATGTCAAATATATATATAGATATATATATATATATATATATATCTATATATATAGATATATCTATATATATAGATATATATATAGATATATCTATATATCTATCTCTCTCTCTCTCTCTCATATACACATATATATATAGTTTAATACTACCATCAAGGCTTTATATATGATGTATATTAGATGTGGGAATCACTCCCATTCCTAATTATGTGGATCAGAGTGAGGGGTTGTTCATAAAACATGTATATGTTATGAATGACATTTTTCTACTGTAATATTTCTTAATTAGGGCATTGTTATAAGAATAAAACATAACATTATGTATGGCTATATTGGCATATGTAATAGTGTCTGATTCATATGATGTAAGGAAGCATTACAGTAGAAGTGAAGGCAAAGATTTTTTTTTCTTAAGTTCTTTTTTAAAGGTAGAGTTATCTGTGTCCTTTTGGGGAGATTTCTCTTCACTTCCTGTCTCAACAGGAAGTGAGAGGAAAGCCTTGCACAGAGAGGGAATCCCTGGTACTTACAAGGGTCACCAGAAATAGTGTCCTAATTGGAAGACATCCCCTCCATTTCTGTTCTAATATAGTGATGAGCGGAATACGCCATATTCGATTTCGCGATATTTCGCGAATATTTCGAAGAATATTCGCGAATATTCGTTAATATCGAATATTCGTGATATTTTATTTAAAAAAAAAAATAAAAATTGCGAATTTTCGGCACTGCGAATTTTCGGCAATGCGAAATTTCGCGATTTTTTTTTTTTTTTTTACAAAATATCACGAATATTCGATATCACGAATATTCGCTATATTTTTATAAAAAATAAATAATAATGCGAATTTTCGCCAATGCGAATTTTCGCGATTTTTTTTTTTTACAAAATATCACGAATATTCGATATCACGAATATTCGCTATATTTTATAAAAAAAAAAAATTGCGAAATTTCGCGATTGCGAAATTGATTGCGATTAATTTATTGCGAAAAAATACGAATATTCGAAATTGCGAATATTCGAAATTGCGAATATTCGAAATTGCGAATATTCGCCGCGATATTCGAGTTATTCGCGAATACTCGAATATGCAATATTCGTTGCGAATATTTGCAATGCGAATATTCGTGAGCAACACTATTCTAATAATGGCAACATTTTCTTTCACTTTTATTTTCTTTAATAATAGTCACAAGGACAAACAGAGGGTGAATCTCCATAATGGGTACACAGCAATAAAAACATTACGTGTTCTAATCCCTCTCCATTTTATCCAAAGCAAAAAAAAAAGTTTGGTCTTCAGTTATATTTTAAGCTTCTAGTTACATTCTAGTTACATTCCAATTTGTCAAAGGGAGGAGAATTATTCCCCCCCACCCATCCCCCTCTCGTACTGGGAGATTCAAAAATTATGTAGAACTACTACACTCAAGACTTTATCAGGCGCACAGTTCTATTGTCTTAAAACTACTAAAGCTGGTACACTACAGTAGTAGACTTTCAAACTAATTTTCCTGCAATCTATCGTACAAATTTTTTTCAGCACATTTAATGACAAGCAAATGTAATTCGAAAGTGTTTCAACAAAGTTTGCTTTTAACATTTGATTTTGGACTAAATGAACTTTCCAGAATGAACCACTTTCACTGTTAAAAATGTGTTCATTTGAAAATTTTTTGCCACCCTGCTCCTTTGAATTTTCACTGCAGATGAAAACTAATGTAATTTTATCCCCACTGATGATTAAAAAGTCAAACAAATGTTCTTAAAACGGTGGTTCACCCTAAATCTACTATGTCCCATCCGATCCAGCATACTGGCGTCAGCGCCAGTATGCTGTTTTTTTTTTTTTTAATTGCTCTACTTACTGTGTAATGATTAATTTTAATTTCTCTCCCCCACGGTGAATGGCGCTGCTATGGCGCGTCACGGCTTCCGAAAATAGCCGATTTAGGCCTCAGCTATTTCCGGCGCTATACGGCGCCTGCGCACAGACCTAGGAGCTGACTGTGCAGGCGCCGTATATCTCCGAGTCCTATTTCGGCTTTTTCCGGAGGGCGTGGCACGCCATAGCCATAGGACTCGGAGATATACGGCGCCTGCGCAGTCAGCTCCTAGGTCTGCCGTATATCGCCGGAAATACCCGAGTCCTAAATCGGCTATTTTCGGAAGCCGTGGCGCGCTATAGCAGTGCCATTCACCGTGAGGGAGAGAAATGAAAATTAATCATTACACAGTAAGTAGAGCAATTTAAAAAAAAAACAGCATACTGGTGCTGGCGCCAGTATGCTGGATCGGAAGGGACATAGTAGATTTAGGGTGAACCACCACTTTAAAATCAAAACGTAAAACATACTTCTACTACTGTATGGTCAGCTGAAGTTAAACTTGTAGGCAAGACAGCCCCGTCCTAATTACACGATGGAAAGGAGGGGGTATGAAGCCGGGGGGCTTTAGCTCACAATTACAACACATACATGGAGACCTGAACCCTTAAGCCCTGTACACACGATCGGTTTGTCTGATGAAAACGGACCGACGGACTGTTTTCATCGGACAAACCGATCATGTGTGGGCCACAATGGTTTGTTTTCCATTGGTGAAAAAAATAGAACATGTTTTAAAATTTTCCTATGGATTAAAAAACGATAGAAAAAACGATCGTCTGTGTGGAAGTTCATCAGTCAAAAATCCACGCATGCTCAGAATCAAGTCGACGCATGCTTCATTTCTTTCAGCACGTTGTAGTGTTTTACGTAACCGCGTTTTGGACACGGTCGGATTTTTGACCGATGGTGTGTAGGCAAGACTGATGAAAGTCAGCTTCATCGGATATCCGATGAAAAATCCATCGGATTAGATTCCATCAGATATCCTATCATGTGTACAGGGCTTTAGACACACATACCAGAGCAAAACTTTTAAATGCATCCTTTATTTTGCAAAGAGATCGAAGAGTTTATATTACAGATGGGAAAAAGTTTTGCCTTTAGTTAGCCCCATAATATAACTATACGTTTTGCAATTATTTTATATTCCATATTTTAAAATGTATCCTGGAATTTTCTATTTTGTTATCAAAACCACTTTCATTGTAAAGTCCTTCTGTTCTTGCATAGGAATGCAATAACGGCAGGATTTTACAATCAAAGCGTTTCTTACCTTTAGCCATGGTTCACACTGGGCGCAATTTGAGATGCGATTTCACATGTCAAAACACATCTCAAATCGGCGGCATTTGCCGGCAATGGCACCGTCCTAAGCGGTGCGATGCCGCACCTGCGGCGCTGCACCGATTTCAAAAAGTAGTTCCTGTACTACTTTTTGTAATTTGGGGCCGCGATTTACATTGACATCTGTGCAGAAACCTGCACAGATGTCTCTGAAATTGCGGCCGAAATCGGGACTGCCAGGGGGAGTAAAGCCGTGCGAGTTCAGCTGAACCCGCACAGCTTCACTTCCGCAGCCCAGTGTGAACCTGGGCTAAAAGGTATTTCTGCAAAATTTTGAGAAACCAAAATAAAAACATATTTAACAATATGTAACCCCTAGCAACACTTTAAATTTAGAGATGCTTAAAAAGGGAAAGCTGATTGCTAGTATCAAAGAATATGTTAACCCAACATTTCATATTCCTGATATGTGCCTGTTGTACCACCATGTACTGAAAAATTATCCCGCTCTCTTTGGAAAAAAACGTATTATTGTTTTGTCTTTTATATTTCAAATTGAATGGGTTGTTTTACAAGATACACATAAACTATACGTGTGTTATAATGATGATAATAATAATAACAACAATCATAATTAATGGTTTAACACAACAGATAACTAATTATCTTACATTTTTACCTTACAGTGTCACCTTCAAGTAGCATTCCCAATTGCACCGATGACTGTGACTTAGTGCTTACAGGTAAGTTACACAGAAGTATGTCTAGTAATAAAGTATGCCAGGGAGAACATTATAATATATTTCAGCCAATCAGTCCTTATATGAATTCACATTTCTAGACATGTGAATTCGTTTTCGTCTGAATGCATTTTCGTCCGAATTTCAGGTATTTTCTTTATCGTTTTACCAAACTAAAACTAATGCGCAGAATCTGAGATCTGAAAGTTCTGACATAGAGAAAACGTTATTTTCGTTTTTGTTGCTACAACTGTTCAATATAGTTGAGAGATTCAACATGACGCTGAAAATAGCAATCTGTGTCTATCGAACCTGTGGTTAAATGTGCCTAACCTTAACTCTATTAGTCCAAGATTATTCTACATAGAGGGGAAAAATTCTGACATTATAGAGACAATGTTGAGGTAGACCGAAGATTCGTCGAAACAGAGAAAAACATACAAACGTTGAATCTGTCACTGAAGGCTTATGGTGTCTGCTGAAAGTTCTAAGAAGAATCGGCAAGCAGCCAAACTGTACGATGCCAAAATCATAAATTTTGGGTCAAATGCTCTGCCCATAGGCTATAGAAGAATTTGAATGTTAGTTGACTAGTAATAATAATTCATAAATATAATTCTTACTAGTGTCATACAACATTAGAATTCTTCTATAGCTTGTAGGCGGAACATTCGACCAGAAATGTACGATTGTGGCGTCGTACAGTTTTGTTGCTCCGTCAAATCTTCTTAGAACATTCGACAGACACCATAAGCCTTCAATTGACAGATTCGACCTTAATTAATTTGAATTTTCAGACAAATGCATTTTAACGGAAAAATAAAAATGAATTTCGGGAGTAACTAAATATATAAATTTTTCGGAAGAAAACTAAATTCCGAAACAAAATATTTCAGTGTGCACATGTCTATTAGTTTCCCTTCTCCAGGTTTAATTTATTAATTTTATGTGATGAATCACACTTTCTGTTCAAACTAGACAACGCTCACTCACCCTACTGTAACTATGAATGAGCTATTTAGAGAAAGCTGGGGACAATGTAACTGATAAGCACAAGAGATAATATGTATACATGAGGCCACGTACACATGATCGAATTTGTCCGCTGAAACGGGTCCGACGGACCAGTTCAGCGGACAAATCCGATCGTGTGTATGGGCTAGCTGACATGTCTGACCGGCGGACAAATTTAAAGCCTGCTTTAAAATTTGTCCGCCGGAGACATGTCCGTCGGATATGTCCGCTGGTTAGTACACTAACCAGCGGACATATCTGTCCACACAAGCGTCGAATGGATGCGACGCATGCGTGGAAGTTTTTTACTTTCTGGTGCGGTGACGTGGCGGCATCAACGTCACCGCCGGCGGGGATTTTGATCCGATGGTGTGTACACGCCGTCGGATGAAAATCCGGAGGAGACATGTCCGCTGGAAACGGTCCGTCAAGCCGTTTCAGTGGACATGTCCCTCCGTGTGTACGCGGCCTAACAGACCAAAAGGGAGAAAATAAGAGAAAGTCTTTATTGGGATTTACTTACACATTTATTGTTGGGCAAGTAATTGTACTCCAAGGGTTTGTGGTTCAAATGTTTCAAATTCAGCCCAGTAGCTATGGGGAAAGTAGATCTATTGTTCTATGCCAGCCCTGTACACATCTCCAGTCTGTTACCTATTTGCTTTTCACCAATCTTAAAGTAGAACTAAACCCTCCTATCCTTTACAGTTCAGAAAGTGGCCACCTTACCCTCTGTTTCATCTGCAGTTGCTGTTAGGGTGACCACATTTCCAAACTACCATTCAGGGACACCCCCCTTCCCAAAAATCAGCTTGTGCTGTAACAAATCACAGCACAGTGATTGGACACAAGAGACAGGATTTATGATTTCTCCAATTTAAATCAGGGGGCGGGATTGTGCTCCTCCAGGGCAAGTACTGTCAGTGGGTAAAGCAATGATGTGACAGCCTTTTTTGGGGGCATCAGATTGGCCTGGGGGTGGCTGTGTCAATTTTATACCGGGACACTGTATTGTCCTGAAATGAATGTGCCCAGGACAGACCTGCAAAATGCGGGACTGTCCCAGGCAATAAGGCACACGTGGTCACCCTAGTTGCTGTGGTGTTGTACATGTGATCAGTTATGACACCAGCCAGAGCAGAACTATTGCAATGGGAACACTAGTTTGGATGACAAGTAGGCATCCCCCCACTTTGTAGGGATTTCCTCTCACTTCCTGTTTTGGCTCTGGGACAAATAGGACACAGATAGAAAAAAAAAAGCCTGACAGGATTTATAACCATCCCTTCCACTATTCAAAAAAAAAATTACTTTAGTTCTACTTTGCCATTGAAAGTATTTTTTTTTATCTTTCAACAAATAAAAAAATGAAAATCCAGAAATCCAGTTATCTTGTACCATTATGAGCTGAGATCTCAAGCAGTGTTATCAGCCCCGCCCAGTTCACTTCTGTGGACAACAGAAAATCTCTCCATTATATTATGCATGAGGATGGGGGAGGTGTTTGGTAGTTCTAAGGGTAGTTCTAAATACCTTAGGGTGACAACCCTGCTCATTCAGACTGAGTATGGTGAGTGAGCGTTTTTACTCTATAACAGTTACTGGTAAGATCCACATGTGAAAACAAAGGACAAAAAGCCTGAAAAAATGAAAGCTAATGCATATATAGACTGGTGAGCTGTAATATATAACATGTGTGGTCTTAGTCTCAAACATAACTTAAAACAATACACAAAATCATTTAAAGGCAATGTAGCAATGCTGGAGCATTTCTTTCAAAATGGAAACTGCTTCCTCCTTTTCCTGTTAGCCATCCGTACTAAGCAGTTTTCCTATCTGGACTACAACCTAAATATTGCTTCCCAAAATAACTACTCTTTTTTTTTTCTTAAATCAAGGTACTGGGCCTTATATTCCATTTACTGGAACAGACCAAGGGCAAGAAGGTTCTGGAGATAATATTGGAATTATTGGAAAGGACCAAGGGCAAGAGGGTTCTGGAGATATTGGAGTTATTGGAAAGGACAAAGGGCAAGAGGGTTCTGGAGATAAAAATGGACTTACTGGAAAGGACCAAGGGCAAGAGGGTTCTGGAGATAAAACTGGACTTACTGGAAAGGGTTCTGGTAAGGGAGGTGACACGACAACCATGAGTTTTATTGGCGAGGATGAAGGACAGGCCTCAGGGATGGAACCAAGCAATGAAAATAAACGTATTTTTGGATTTATAAAATATCCATACTATGTTTGTAAGCTGTTAGGAAAATGTTAAGTATGAAAAAATGAAAAAATGAAATGTATATTTTGAGCTTTTTTTTGTTAATTTGTTTACATTGTTCATATACTTGGCAGTTGGCAATTACTTTTTTAATAAATGTTTTTTACTTGTTTGTTAATTGATGTGTGTTATTCAAAAAGGATCTAATCTGAAGGTAATTGTGGAAAAAGTAACAATATTACTAACATACCACTACAGTTTCAAAAAGCAAGGGGTTTATTATTTAATAAGGTCTAGCTTATTCCTGAATTTGGGGAGGGTGGTTAAAACAAGCGGCTGAGCCACAATTTGAATTCCTCCTACCGCCATCTTTACTTGGCGGGGATTGTACACATGCCAAGGCCGTGATGCTTTGCAAGAATACCCTGTGTCAGTTGCGGCACAGTTGGGCATGGGAATTTACAGGGTTAAAACAAGTAGTGAGGAGGCAACACGTCATTCCCAAAAAAACAGTAAAATGCCCTCTGAAATTCATTTTGGATCGTTGTTAACGTGGAAACAAAAAACAAGCCATTGAAGTGGTAATAATGAATGAGTGATTTGTTTTCACAATCCAAGGTTTATTGGAACAAATGTAAGTTTGTACAGCAATCAGTGTAAAGTAACAATCATATGAAGCATACATTAGATATTCTTAAGGGGCACATATATCGATTCATGTCCTAAAAGTGAATTTTTATATAACAGAAATCGGAGCAGAGAGAAAAGGGAAGGAGGTGATATAAAAGGAAGGGGAGTAGTGGTTGGGAGGGGGGAAGGGACAGGGGAGGGGTGAGTCAGGTGAGAGGGGCATCACATTGGACACAATCATTTCACATTTAGATTCATCAATAGATATTATGTTCAGCAGTAGTTAAAGAACAAAGTTTACAATAACAAGGCCTTGAGGTTAAGGTCCTTTACAACCATATTAACAAGGAGAAAGCGATTCATACTCTTTTGTATATGTGAAAGCTACCCATGGAGACCAGAGCTCAATGAAAGCGGAACTACGTTCATTTTTCATGGCCACTAGTTCCTCCATCTTGTAAATGTATCTCACTTTACTCAGCCAGTCTCTGACCCCTGGGACTTTGTCTGATTTCCAGTATAATGGAATCAAGGATTTTGCCGCTGTGAGCAGGTGTCTGGTTAGGGATGTTTTATAGCGCTTAATTGAAAAGGTATTGATATGTAGCAAACATGCTGCAACATCCAGAGTGATGTTCGTATCAGTTATGTGCTTGATCCATGTGGATACATCATCCCAGAAACTGCGAATCAGGGGGCATCCCCACCAAATGTGAAGGAAGGTGCCTGTGTCAATTTTACAGCGCCAGCAGGTGTCAGAGATCGCCGGGGACCATGCATGAGCTTTCACGGGGGTAATATACCATTGCGTAAGAATTTTGTAGGAAGTTTCCTGGTGTTTGGTGCTCAGAGAGCATTTATGTGCGAATATGCAGGCCCTTTCCCATTGTCGGTCAGTGATTTGTCTACCCAGATCTCTCTCCCATCTCTCCTTGTGCCCACTTGAGCTCAGAGAGTCCCGCGAAGTCAGCCATTTGTATGCCATAGAAGTAGTTTTAATGACAGGTGATCTTTTGAGGCAGAGTTCTTCTAGAGGTGTTAGCCTCCGAGTGTAGGAAGTTTTGTGGCTGCTGTTCAACAGGAAGCTCCGGAGCTGCAAGTAGAACCACGGAGTCGGTGCAGAGTCACCAAATTCGGACTGGAGGGAGGGAAGAGATTTAACCGAAATTCCGGACAAGCAGTGGGTGGTCAGGAATCTGTGGGGGGGAGCAGGGAGTGGAAGTGACCTTTGATTTTGTCCTGGGGGAAAGTCAGGGTTCCCCATGATTGGTGTCAGGGGACCTGGGATCGAAGCTAAGCCATATGTATTACCTAATTTGTGCCAGATTTTTAAAGTGTTAGCTATCAGAGGGTTGGTTTTTGGAAGATTTAGAGTGTATGGTCCAGGGGTAGTAAAGGAGAGGTTGTGGTGAAGAGTTTAATTCCATCTGTACCCAATCTTTATTGGAACCATTACAGTGCCAATCTATCACCCTAGTAATGTGAGAGGCGAAATGATATTTTTTGAAATCTGGTAGGCCCAGGCCTCCACTGCCCTTAGGAAATTTAAGAGTTGTCAGTGAGATTCTCGATTTTTTATTTGACCAAAGAAATCCCCGTTGGGCTGATTGTAGCTTGGCAAAAAAGGAGTTCGGAATAGGAATTGGGAGGGCATTAAAGAGGTACAGTAAGCGAGGGAGCACCACCATCTTCAAGATGGCCGCTCTTCCGAACCAGGAGAAGAATTTAGAGTTCCACTTCTTCAGGTCCCCCAAGATCACATTCAATTGTGGTAGGAAATTGGTCTTGAACAAGGAGCCTAGATCAGGTGTGAGTTTGATCCCTAAGTACCTCATGGAATCTTTTTCCCACTTGAATTTAAAGTTTTGTTTAAGTGAGTTGAGCTTGTCTGGGGGTAGGGTAAGGTTCAGAGCCTCGGATTTGGTTGAGTTGACCTTAAAGTTTGAAATAAAACCGAATGTTTTAAATATTTTGGATAGGTTCGGCATAGAGACGTGTGGTTGGGTAATAAAGAATAGGAGGTCATCCGCGTATGCCGCTAATTTAAATTCTCTATCGCCAATGGCGAGGCCTCTGACGTCAGGGGAAAGGTTAACGGTCCGGATTAGTGGTTCCAGGGATAAAATAAAAAGAAGAGGGGACAGGGGGCAGCCTTGGCGAGTGCCATTTCGTATGTTAATGGGGTCGGATAGTGTAGAGTTAACTTTAATCTGAGCGGTTGGGTTTTGGTAGAGGGCCTTAATCCAATTTGCGATACTCCCACTAAGACCTATGTGTGAACATATTGCGAACAGGTAGTCCCACGAGATCCTATCGAAGGCCTTCTCCGCGTCGGTGGACAGGAGAAGGCCCTCGGTCTTCGAGACATGTGTGTAATGTATCAGGTTCAAGGACTTAGTTATGTTGTCTCTCGCCTCTCTACCAGGCATAAAACCAACCTGTTCCGGGCCTATGATTCTGGACAAGAGGGGTTTAAGTCTATTGGCTAGAATTTTTGCTAATATTTTTATGTCCAAATTCAAGAGGGAAATGGGACGGTAGTTTGCGACTTCAGTGTGGTCCTTGTCTGGTTTTGGCACTACAGCTATGTGGGCCGAAAGTAGGGACCTGGAGTTGTGCGTTTGTGTTGCCAGGTGGTTTAGGGCTTTAAGTAGGGGATCAGTGAGGATGAGGGAGTACGTTTTGTAATATTGTGACGTGTAACCGTCGGGCCCCGGACTCTTCCCCGACTTCAGGTCCTTAATCGTTTGTTGTACTTCAGAAGCAGTAATGGGTTCATTCAGAATGGAAATTTCTTCGGGGGGGAGCGAAGGGAGTTTGCTATCGGTCAGGAATTGTTGTATCGTGTCTTCCTTGGAAGTGTGAATGTAAGTTGGTTTGTGTTGGGGTGGGAGATCATATAGGCCTGCATAAAAATCACGAAAAATCGTGGCTATTTTATCGGAGGCGTGTTCGAGGGTGCCAGAGCTATTTCGAATCGAGAAAATTTGATTCGCCAATGTGGCGTCTCTAAGGGCTCTGGCCAGTTGTTTCCCTCCCTTGTCCCCTTTTTCATAAAAGATGCTTCTTTTAAAAAATAAAGATTTTTGGGTTTGGAAGGTCAGTATTTGTGTGAGGGATTCCCTATGTCTAGCCAGATCATCTAACACTGCGTCAGAGAGTGATTTCTTGTGGAGTGTCTCAAGGGAGGCTATGGTGTTTGAAAGGCGTGTAATCTCGTCTGACCTTTCTTTTTTGCGCCTCGCTCCACACCTGATGAATTCACCCCGTATAACACATTTGTGTGCCTCCCAGTTGTTGAGTGGGTCCGTGTCAGAGTCTCTGTTTAGCCTGAAGTATGTGTCAATAGAGTCCTTAATACTGTCATGAATAACCTGGTCCATAAGTAAAGAGGCGTTAAGTCTCCAGTTAAACTGCGATCTCTGTTTAGTTCCTAGTGTTAACGTGGCAGCGACTGGAGCGTGGTCAGAAAATGCAATGACACCTATTTCGGCCCCTGAGAGTGCCGGAAGATTTCTTTGAGAAACAAAGATCAAATCCAGTCTGGAATATTTCTTGTGGGGGGGAGAGTAGAAGGAGTAGTCCCTGCCTGTGGGGTGAAGGAGTCTCCAGGAATCTACGAGTTTGAGTGACTGGAGTAAGGTCTTGATCCTTCTGAGGACTCTATAAGACACATGGGAGTGGCCGTTAGAGGAGTCCAAAGAGGGGGATAATGGAATATTAAAGTCTCCGCCTAGCACAATACAACCCTCCGCGAACCATTTGAGTTCCGAGATGATTTGCAGAATGTAATGTGGGCAGAATTAGGAAAGTATACATTTGCCAGGGTGACCGGCGTACCCCCCCAGGAACCTTTGAGGAAGAGAAATCTACCCTCTGGGTCAGCTAATTGGCTAGAGACTTCAAATGGGGCCTGTTTACTCAGTATGATAGAAACTCCTTTAGTTTTTGCTAGGGGGTTTGTGGCATGGAATGCTCTGGTAAAGAAATTATTAGTAAGTTTGGGGGGGTTTGGCCCTTTGAAGTGGGTTTCCTGAAGGAAGATTACTGCAGGGTTTGTTTTTTTGAGCTCTCTCAGAAGCTTCGTCCTCTTCTCGGATACATTGAGGCCATTAACGTTGTGGGAAATGATCGTAGGTGCCTTGCCTAAGTGGGAGTATGACATCTTAAGAGAGGGAGAGGTAGAGATATTAGTGAAAGATGTCAGCGGGAATGTGCGGTGTGGGGGGGACGGAGATTAAGGATGGGGTCGGGTCTGGATGGGGTGGGAAGTTAGGTAGGGGGGGGAGGGAGGAGGAGAGATCTAGCTCTGGGTATCGCTTGTAAAAGCGCAGAGATATCAGGTGTCACTATGTGTGCACCTTTGGTGTCTCTAGTGGGGGAAAGTGGGAGGTGTCAAGTGGATATGCAAAGTTGGGAAAGTCTATAGGTGTGTATTTCAAGGAACATAAAGTTCCAGGGAGAAAGTATTAATAACAACTTTAAGCAAGTATGCATTGCAACCCGTTATAGGTACATCAAACAAAACCATCTTAGGAAACTGCTGTATTGAGTCGAGTAACACAAAACATAGATTAACATGTCCCCGGGAGTACCCGTGTAGGAGGCAACCCCAGATCTGCAACTTATAATGACTATCATTTGAGTTTTAAAGCGGAACAACCACTCTGTCAGTGGTAACAAAACAAAGTGTAAAACAACTTATCTGCTCTAAGAAAATGTCCAGAAAGAAAGAAAGCCTGGATCAGCAGCAGTCTTCTCACATGTGGAGACAGCTTATGTCCTTTCCCGATCTCCATGTGCCTGTGAAAATAAAAGATTAGCTGGACATACAGATAGCATGTTGAGGATGCCAGTCGCAATGTTCTCAACAAAGTCCAGGATCAATCCGAGGAGAGGCTCTGTAGCGGTTCAGCGGCGGGCAAGAGAGTCATGGAGTTTACAGCTGCAACACAGTTCCACCAGCCGGTGGGTCAACAGAGGGTGGGGGACATGCAGGGGGTGAGCCCGTATAGCAAATAGGTGAGCTGTGGGCTGACATAGAATCGGGTCAGCTCGACTCTACGGATGTGGAAATTGGGGCAATCGGTGAGCAGAGAACCCCGGCTGTTGGTTAGGCAGTTCACACCGTGACTTTGTCCATAGAGACCAGTCCTGGTCAAGGTTTGTGCTGCGGAGCTTAAACGGGGAATGAGGGATCCGTGGCATCACTGTTTCAGGAGCCATTGCAGGCAATGGGTAGTTCTGTGGGTTTACAGATATGACCCACTCATCCGATTAGGAACGATAGGGTAGTCGGCATGGGAGAATCGTTCGTGGGGCAATATCGAGCTCCACGAGATGTTGTAGTAAGCTCATCATGTCTGCAGTACAAGGCATACAAGGCATACAATTCTGACATTGCAAATAAGAGTTCAGAGCAGATTGTGAAGAACCAAAAACATGAAGGCAGACCTGTGAAGCCCAACGGGAAGCAGGAGAAAGAAGAAGTGATCGTGGTCGAGAGCTGGGGGTTATCCCCTCGGCCATCACATCCTGGGGCTTTTAGCAGCCGGGGAGTTATAGTCATTCCACCCCGTGTTCCTCCTGGGGGTGCCTTGCCTGTAGGGGGATTTAGCGGGGGACGGACCCTGTTTGGCCGGATGGTTGTTGATTTCTGGTGGTAAACGAAATTCCGCATACCAATCAGGCAATTGCACAGGGCCAATTTGCACAGATTCACAAAATTTCTGGAGCTCGTCAGGGGTCTTAAGCATGTATTGTCTGCCGTTATACGAGGTTTGCAGCGCAAACGGGAACTTCCATCTATATGGCAGGCCTTTTCCTCTCAAAGCCTCCAGCAGTGGACGCAGGGCTCTCCTATTCTGCAGCGTTATGGGAGACAAGTCTTGAAAGAGCTGTATAGTGGAATCATTAAAATTGATTTGGTCATTTTGTCTGGCCTTCCGCAGAATGTCCTCTTTCAGATTGTAGTTTGGCATGCAGCAAATTATGTCGCGTGGCGGATTGTCATCTGGAGCTTTAGGCCTCAGAGCCCTGTGCGCCTTTTCAAACTCGATGGGTGAGGACTCGGGCCTGTCCAGGAGGCTATTGAAGATGGAAGTAAGGGTTGGTTTGATTTGGTCAGGGGTGACGGACTCGGGGACCCCCCTCACCCTCACATTATTCCTGCGTCCCCTGTTATCCAAATCTTCTAATTGCCTGTTCATGGTGATCAGATGTGTGGAGTGAGCCATTGCTATGTCATCTAACCTCACCAAGGCCCTGTCCCTCCGCTTGCCTGCCCTATCCTGTATCGCCACTTGTTCTGAAAGTCTCAGGAGTTCAGACTTAATGTCCGAAATGACCGCTGCAAAGGACTGTTTAAAGGAGTTCTCCAAGCTAAAACTTTTAACCCCCGCTGTGCCCGGGCTGTAAAACTATACAAAATAAACTTTCACTTACCTGCCTACGATCCCCCATTATTCCGATATCGCCGCCCGTGCACCGGTCCCTGTCAGCTTCCTCTTCCTGCGGGTCGGTGACTCATCCTGCGCTCAGCCTATCAGCGGCCGCGGCGGGACATTGCTGCTGCCGCTGATAGGCTGAGCGCAGGATGAGTCACCGACCCGCAGGAAGAGGAAGCTGACAGGGACCGGTGCACGGGCGGCGATATCGGAATAACGGGAGATCGTAGGCAGGTAAGTGAAAGTTTATTTTGTATAGTTTTACAGCCCGGGCACAGCGGGGGTTAAAAGTTTTAGCTTAGAGAACTCCTTTAATGTCCGCCGCTATGTCGGTCATGATGGCGTAGTTCAGCGGGTGGTCGTTAGGTATGTTACCTCGTGATGAGCCTTCAGAGGCTGGGAGCGAGATCTCATCGTCCTCCCCTATGTCCTCTCTGTCTCTCCTCCTCCTGTTCCGGGCTGTGGTCCAGCGCCATCTTGGGACTCTTGCTGCTCCCGCCGAAGCTAAATCTCACCAGGTTCGCTTGGGTAAGTTTCCCCTTCGGAGTGCCTTTTGAGCGTAGGGAACGACTGTAGTGCCCCTTCTTAGTAAGGCTGGACATTTTGGCCGAAAAAACGGGTTGCAATGAGGCTTCCTTTCTCCCTGAAAGATGGAGCTCCTCTAGAACGCAGCCATCCACCTCGCGCGCCAAGCCACTCCCCGCCTCTAGGCGTTTTTTGCAGCCAGTGTCTTTCTGGCTGGTGCGGTCATTTACCCCGTAGAATCTCGACACACTTGGGACACACAGTCGTACACACACATATATACATATATACTGGGCCAATTTGGACAGGATCCAATGAACCTACCAGCATGCCTTTGGAGTAATAAACCTTTACATAATCCCACTGAAACGACTAGCCTCAGATGAAGCAAGTCCTCTACATAACCTGGTCCTCCTACAGAGCATTTTCAGTGTCACCCACAGGTGAAACCACCATTTGCACCCTGGACGGTGACAAAATAAGTTACACAGTAGCATGTCTAGTACAGTATTAACCATAAAGCTCCTTCCAGATCCTTGCCAGTGGCTGCTCCTCCTAGATAGGGAATAGCTCACCACACAGAGCCCCAGAATCATACGATAGTGTAGTATGTTTTTTAGGACTAAAATCTTTCACATGGATAAAACACACATGGATACGGCCGAACATACCAAAATGGTCGCTGCTCTGAGACTCAGATGCGATGGCGTTACGTCAGTGTGTCAGGCTCCCCCAAAGCGTTTCGTGCACACACACGTCTTCGGCGAACCATGGCCTGAGACAGGTACATGAGTCTGGCACAAGCACCATCACTTTCAGTGCTGCTCCCTGATGGAATTTTAAAAATGTGTCTATGACGTCCTTAATGAATTCTCCCAAATGTGTTTTGTACTTTACTGTAGAGGTAGAGTAGTAGCCTGAGTTTGCCTTACTTTCTGCTGTGGCGAGAAGTAAGGGCACATCTTCTAACTGGGCAAACAGATGGAAATGCTTTAAACTTTTCGCTGTCAAGCCCTGTGGTTCACTTTTAAACTTAGCTGGCCAGACCCTATTTGCAATTTTTCATTGCTTTTTATGCCCAAACCATATATTTTCTGAAAGAACATGACCAGTAGAATGCAAATAAGGTGCTACTGATTTTTAAGGCACAATGATATTTTGGCAAATGTTTATCAAATTAATATTGTCGCTAAAAATACACAAAAATAATTACAGATAAAAACACAGCACATTTTACAAAATTCCTACTAAATATAAAAGCTAACCAATAAATAACCAATATTAGTAAATGTTAGATTGTACCTTTTTGCGAAATGGCGAAAAATCGAACATACGCAAAAATGTAACTATCCAAATTTCTCTAAAAATCTAGAGGTTTTAATTTTTCATGTACAGCTTATGCCTTGTACACACGATCGGAATTTCCGATATAAAAAGTCAGACGGAATTTTTTCATTGCATATTATGACCGTGTGTATGCCTCATTGAACTTTTTCCGTTGGAAATTCCATTTGTCTCTATGGAATTCCGGCGGAGAAAAACATGCAGGCATTAAATCGCTATTTTTATCAAAAATACACTAAAATCAGTATTAGTGCACATAAACACAACATAACTTACAAAATTCCTGCTAATTTGCTACTAAAGCATGGTTCACATGTGGCATACTAAAGTGTATGCCCAGTTACGACCATGTTTTACTGCACAAGGATGCAAAGGTCTTCCATGCATTCCTGAACAGGCAGTCCCATTTATGTCAATTGGCATGCAACGGCTGCCACAATAAATGGCTGATGGGCTGATAAGTAAAGGGCAGTCTTTATTGGCACTAAAGCAGTAGTAAACACTGATGGAAACACTTGTAGCTACAGGTAAGTTTATAATAACGCTTACCAGTAGGTACAAAGACTAATCTCCTAAATGTGCACCATTTAGGAGGTATTTACTGTTTCTGCAGCCTGTGACATCACCAAAGCATGCACTCTTACTGGACAGTGTATTCATGCTATCCCTTCGGTCTAACAACCAGAGCCCACAAACCTGTTATTTTGACAGCGCACCACTGGAGTGCTTCATTTTAAGACAAGTCTTTCAAAATGTGCTAGTATGCAATGCATACTCGTTCAACCCAATGGGCTGATTGAAAAAAAAACTGAAGGGCTCGAGAAGAGCCGCTGTACTAACTATGCAATGTTAAAACAGCGAACTCTCTCACTGAGCTATTGTGTAAAGCTACTTTCATACAGGGGCGCAGGCGGTGGCAAAGTGCCGCTACTTTTAGTGGCGCTTTACCATCGATTTTGAGGTGATATTCGGCCACTAGTGAGCTGATTTTAACCCCTGCTAGCGGCCGAAAAAGGGTTAAAACCGTCCCCAAAGCGTCCACAAAGCTGCCCATTGAGTTCAATGGGCAGGGGCGCTGTAGGAGCGGGGTATAGGACTAGCAGGACTTTTTTTACCGTCTGGCTTTTACCTCGGGCTTTCACACTGAAGTGAAAAAAGAGGCTCTTTCAGGGCGCTTTGTAGGTGCTATTTTTAGCACAATAGTGCCTGAAAAGCGCCTCAGTGTGAAGGTACAGTGCCTGCCGCCGAGAATGTGTTTTAAGCACGACAGCATCGCGCTGAATCTCGGCGACAGGCTGCCGATATCTCGCACTCGCTGGAATAGTAAAAGCACATTCCAGCGAGTGCGTCATAGAAGCGACGGGGATCCGACGCGGATTCCCGCCAATTCTACACGTGGGCGGAGTTTGTTATGAATCCTGAAGGAGAAATCCCCGCCGGATTTTTAAAGAAAAATCCGGCATGGGTTCCCCCCTCAGGAGCATAACGGGCCCTTAGGTCGGTTATGGGTTGTAAGGAGACCCCCTACGCCGAAAAAACGGCGTGGGGGTCCCCCCACAATCCATAACAGACCCATATCCAAAGCACGCCGGCCGGCCGGTCAGGAAGGGAGTGGGGGCGAGCGAGCGCCCCCCCCCCCCCTCCTGAGCCGTACGGGCAGCATGCCCTCAACATGGGGGGGGTCAGGTGCTCTGGGGCAGGGGCGCACTGCGGCCCCCCACCCCAGAGCACCCTGTCCCCATGTTGATGAGGACAGGGCCCCTTCCCGACAACCCTGGCCGTTGGTTGTCGGGGTATGCGGGCGGGAGGCTTATCGGAATCTGGAAGCCCCCTTTAATAAGGGGGCCCCCAGATACCGGCCCCCCACCCTAAGTGAATGAGTATGGGGTACATTGTACCCCTACCCATTCACCTGCAAATACAAAGTGTAAACACAAATAAAACACACAGGGTATTGAAATATTTTATTAGTTGGCCGCCGGGGGGGGTGTGTGTATGATCGCTTTTATAAAAGCGCCCCCCTCCGGCGGGCTTCTGTGGGGGGTGGGTGCCGCCGTCTGGTTCTCTTCCGCTCCGGTAGGTACCACGTGCTACCTACCCACGTCATACCTACCGGAGCATGATGGGACTGCGACGTCACAAGACAGGCCTATATATTTCGCTGCGAGCCGCGCGCCCGGCATAACAGCGGAAGGATGCGTCGCGTCAACATCTGGACAGCAGAAGAAGAAGAAGACGCCAACGTCGCAGAAGAGGGGGCCGCCGCCGCTAGTAATTGAGCTAACACACGAAGATAGCGGCGGCGAGTCCTGAAGAAGAAGAAGACCCCCGGAGAGCGGAGAAGACCCCCGGAGAGCAGGAGAAGACCCCGGAGAGTGGGAGAAGACCCCCGGAGAGCGGGAGAAGACCCCGGAGAGTGGGAGAAGACCCCCCCGCCGCCGAAGACGTCGAAAGAAGCCCGCCGGGTGGTGGGCGCTTTTATCAAAGCGCCCCCCGGCGGCGGAAGAGAACCAGACGGTGGCACCCACCCCCCACAGAAGCCCGCCGGAGGGGGGCCCTTTTATAAAAGCGATCATACACACCCCCCCCCCGGCGGCCAACTAATAAAATATTTCAATACCCTGTGTGTTTTATTTGTGTTTACACTTTGTATTTGCAGGTGAATGGGTAGGGGTACAATGCTCGGCGCTGGCTCCCGCGATGGGGCTCGTAGGTGGTCAATCTCGCCGAGAAAGGGAGCGAGATTGACACAATATCCCAGTCACCTACTGTAGCCTTACACACGATCATTTTTCGGCTTGTAAAAAACGACGTTTTAAAATGATCATTTAAAACAATCCTGTGTGGGTTTCACCTCATTTTCGGGTTCTGAAAAACAACAAAAAAAAAAAAATTCCAACATGCTCCATTTTTTAACGACGTTTTAAACAATGACATTTTTCGGGTTGTAAAAAATGATCGTGTGTGGGCTTAAACGACTTGAAAAACCTGCGCATGCTCAGAAGCAAGTTATGAAACAGAACCGCTCGTTCTGGTAAAACTACCGTTCGTAATAAAAGTAAGCACATTCATCACGCTGTAACAGACAGAAAAGTCGCGAGTCGTCTTTTACTAACACAAAATCAGCTAAAGCAGCCCAAAGGGTTGCGTCATCCGCACGGAACTTCCCCTATATAGTGCCGTCGTATGCGTTGTACATCACCGCGCTTTGCTAGAGCATTTTTTTTTAACGATCGTGTGGGGGCAATGTCGTTTTAATGATGAAGTTGGAAAAAAATTCATTTTTTTAGAGGCTGAAAAACATAGTTTTTTACAAGCCGAAAAATGATCGTGTGTACGCGGCATAAGAGTAACATAGGCTGCCTGCACACAGCTCCATGCGGCTCCAGCCACTTAAACAAACCACTGATTCATACAGTACAGGCCATAGCACCCTTGTGAATGAGCCCCAAAATCTCATACACACACAGAGCTTTAACAGGAAGTTTGTTGTATTTGTGTCCGCTAAGAACAATTTTAGTGTATTGTATCAGGTGATATTTTGGGGTTATGGGTGGGTGGGGGCTTTCAGGTAGGTTGTACAGTGCCCCATGTGATGTGAACAGAGAAGAACCCAGCAAGATGTCTTTGGAGTCTGGAAAGAAACCAGAGGAAACTCACACAGGCACTGAAGTGAAAGAAGAGGCTCTTTCAGGGCGCTTTGTAGGTGCTATTTTTAGCACAATAGTGCCTGAAAAGCGCCTCAGTGTGAAGGTAGCCTTACACACGATCATTTTTTGGCTTGTAAAAAACGACGTTTTAAAATTGTCATTTAAAACAATCCTGTGTGGGCTTCACCTCATTTTTTCGGGTTCTGAAAAACGACAAAAAAAAAAATTCCAACATGCTCCATTTTTTAACAACGTTTTAAACAATGACATTTTTCGGGTTGTAAAAAATGATCGTGTGTGGGCTTAAACGACTTGAAAAACCTGCGCATGCTCAGAAGCAAGTTATGAAACAGAATCGCTCGTTCTGGTAAAACTACCGTTCGTAATAGAGTAAGCACATTCATCACGCTGTAACAGACAGAAAAGCGCGAGTCGTCTTTTACTAACACAAAATCAGATAAAGCAGCCCAAAGGGTTGCGTCATCCGCATGGAACTTCCCCTATATAGTGCCGTCGTATGCGTTGTACATCACCGCGCTTTGCTAGAGCATTTTTTTGTAGGAGGAGTCGGGAGGTATTTAAACCCACCCTTACAGCAGTAAGGTAAGGGGACATCTTTACTTAATTTGGAGATACTACTTGCAACTTGTCATCACGTCATTTTGGCTTTCACACCAGCAATTTTTTTGAACATTATATATTGCATTTATCTATTGTACCTGCTGTATGGACATCCACCTTGATTAACACTGTTGTGTGTTATTTCTGGCACTTTGTGCACCGGATTGTGTATAAGGAAGTTACATTTTATATGTCATTTTGCACTGTCATTGGTTTGGCAGCATTGTAGCACGTTTAATTTAATCCTTTTTGTTATTATATCACTGTCAATTTCTGACATCTTCATGTATTATCAATAGTTAGGTTATTCCTTTCTTCTTTTTTCCACATATCTATTTTTTTGCTACACTTCCTCTCCGTATTATCTCATCCCCAACTCCCTTCCCCACAGCGCAGCACTACCCCTCCACTTTTCTATCTGTTTTGGTTGATACACCATTCAGTGCAGCAGCTGTACCTACCCACTTCCCTCTCCCCCCCCCCCCATTATGGTAAGCGCGGTAATATTCACCCCAATATTTTCACCACCAAAATAAAGCTCCATTTGTGGGTAAAAAAGGATGCCAAGATCGGATTGGAGCCACGTCGCACGACCGTGCAATTGTCAGTTAAAGCGACGCAGTGCCAAATCGCAAAAAGGGGCAAGGTCCTTAACCTGCATAATGGTCCGGGTCCTAACCGGTTAGAGGGGTTGTAAAGGTTTGTTTTTTATTTTCTAAATAGTTTCCTTTAAGCTAGTGCATTGTTGGTTCACTTACCTTTATCTTTGATTTCCCTTCTAAATGTTTTTTTTTTTTTGTGTTCTTTGTCTGAAATTCTCGCTTCCTGTTCCTCCTCAGTAAGCTGTTCTGGCTGACTTTCCACCACTTGGATGATGGTGGCAAATTTACTGAGGAGAAACAGGAAGTGAGAAATTCAGACGAAGACATTTAGAAGAGAAATCAAAGGAAAAGGTAAAGGAAAAGGTAAGTGAACCAACAATGCAGGAGGAACAGGAAGCGAGAATTTCAGACACAAAGAAAAAAAACATTTAGAAGGGAAATCAAAGAAAAAGGTAAGTGAACCAACAATGCACTAGCATAAAGGAACCTATTTAGAAATAAAAAAAACAAATCTTTACAAACAGGGCCGGAGTGGGACTCATTTTCAGCCCTGGAGTTTCATGCCTTAGACCAGCCCACTTTTGTTCACGACATTATGTTTAGGAGTACGTTTTGTACAGAGTGCGTGGTTCAGGAGTGCGTTTTGTACAGAGTGCGTGGTTCAGGAGTGCGTTACGTACAGAGTGCGTGGTTCAGGAGTGCGTTACGTACAGAGTGCGTGGTTCAGGAGTGCGTTACGTACAGAGTGCGTGGTTCAGGAGTGCGTTACGTACAGAGTGCGTGGTTCAGGAGTGTGTTATGTACAGAGTGCGTGGTTCAGGAGTGTGTGGTTCAGGAGTGTGTTATGTACAGAGTGCGTGGTTCAGGAGTGTGTTATGTACAGAGTGCGTGGTTCAGGAGTGTGTTATGTACAGAGTGCGTGGTTCAGGAGTGTGTTATGTACAGAGTGCGTGGTTCAGGAGTGTGTTATGTACAAGTGCGTGGTTCAGGAGTGTGTTATGTACAGAGTGCGTGGTTCAGGAGTGTGTTATGTACAGAGTGCGTGGTTCAGGAGTGTGTTATGTACAGAGTGCGTGGTTCAGGAGTGTGTTATGTACAGAGTGCGTGGTTCAGGAGTGCGTTACGTACAGAGTGCGTGGTTCAGGAGTGCGTTACGTACAGAGTGCGTGGTTCAGGAGTGCGTGATGTACAGAGTGCATAGTTCAGGATTGCCTTACATGCAGAGTGAAGGGTTCAGGTTTGCTTATGTACAGCGTGGAGGTGTGTTTATAACTTCCCTGTACCAAGCTCTGTCCCTAAATTTCTGCCCCCCGCAGGGCAGAGCAAACCCTCTCTCTCTTCTACATTACACAGCACCCTGCACCTCTGGGCCCCTTTACATTACACAGCATCCTGCATCCCTGGACCCCGTATGAGAGAGAGAGAGAGAGAGAGGGTGAGAGAGAAAGGGTGAGAGAGAGAGGGTGAGAGAGAGAGGGTGAGAGAGAGAGGGTGAGAGAGAGGGTGAGAGAGAGGGTGAGAGAGAGAGGGTGAGAGAGAGGGTGAGAGAGGGTGAAAGAGAGAGGGTGAGAGAGAGAGGGTGAGAGAGAGAGGGTGAGAGATAGAGAGAGAGGGGGAGAGAGAGGGGGAGAGAGAGGGGGAGAGGGTGAGAGGGTGAGAGAGAGAGGGGTGAGAGAGAGAGGGAGAGGGTGAGAGAGAGAGGGGGAGAGAGAGAGGGGAGAGAGAGGGGAGAGAGAGGGGAGAGTGAGAGGGGTGAGGGGGGGTGAAGAGAGAGGGTGAGAGAGAGAGAGGGTGAGAGAGAGAGAGGGGTGAGAAGAGAGAGGGTGAGAGAGAGAGAGGTTGAGAGAGAGAGGGGTGAGAGAGAGGGGTGAGAGAGAGAGGGTGAGAGAGAGAGGGTGAGAGAGAGAGGGTGAGAGAGAGAGGGTGAAGAGAAGGGTGAGAGAGAGGGGTGAGTTAAGAGAGGGTGAGTTAGAGAGTGGTAGTTAGAGAGAGGGTGAGTTAAGATAGGGTGAGAGGAGATGGGGGAGTTTAGAAGGGGTGAGAGTGAGTGAAGTAGAGTGAAGAGAGAGAGAGGATGAGAGAGAGAGAAGAGGGGGGTCTCTGAACTGGTGAGAGAGTGAGAGCTTTTGGGTGAGAGAGTAAAGGAGAGGGTGAGAGAGAGAGGGTGAGAGAGAGAGGGGAGAGAGAGGGAGAGAGAGGGGAGTGTTTAGGGGGAGTGGGGGAGAGGGGAAGAGAGAGGGGTGAGAGGGGAGAGGGTGAGTTTAAGTAGAGGGGTGGAGAGAGACTCGGGGGCGGAGCTCGTTGTTGTTCGCGTGAGAGGTGAGCTCGTCTTCTTAGGAGGTGTCTGGTCGGGATCTCTGTGAGATTCTGCGCTTAGCAGTTTAGTCTCGTATCGTTTCTTTTTTTTGTAGTCTAAGACTTCTCGGTTTATCTCGTCTCTCTAGGGTGAGAGAGACTTTTTATCGAGAGAGAGGGTCTTGAGAGAGAGAGAGGCTGAGAGAGAGAGGGGTTAGATGAGAGAGTGAGGGAGAGAGAGGGAGAGGATGTAGAGAGAGAGTCTGAGACTTGAGAGGGAGTGTGAGAGAGAGAGGGGAGAGAGAGAGAGGGTGATGAGAGAAGAGAGAGGTTTAGAGAGCGAGAGTTGGAGTAGAGAGGGGTTCTTAGAGGGTGATTAGACTTTAGAGAGAGAGAAGCGTAGTCTTGTTAGAGAGGGGTTGTGAGAGAGGAGGTGATTGTAGATTATTTCTGAGAGAGAGAGAGGTCCAGTTAGAGGAGGTAGAGGTCCCAGAGAGAGAGGTGAGAGAGAGAGAGTGAGGAGATGAGGGGATGTGAGTCTGAGACGAGAGGGGGGTGAGAGAGAGGGGAGAGCTTTTGAGAGAGAAGAGGAGAGAGAGAGAGGAGAGGACCAATGAGAGCCTCTGGGGAGAGGGGGTCTCAGAGAGAGAGGGTTCAAAGAGAGCTCAGGGACTGGGGGGGAGTAGAGGGAGGGAGAGTAAAAGGCTTTAGGGGGCCCCTTGAGAGATTCTCAAAGAGACTCCCATAACTTTGAATCAGAGTGAGGGGGGTCTGTAAAGGGTTTTTCCTTGGGTGTTGGGGTGAGTCAGATGTTTGAGGAGAAGGGGGTTC